>LPNX010608905.1:62267-257995 GCA_001517045.1 Pseudotsuga menziesii
ATTCGATTTTTTTGCATCAACCAAATGAAACAGCCAATTTTCCGTGGCAGAGAGCTATGCCACAGCGATAAAGGAGTTTTCTTCCCCCCTACAGGCCTGTAAAAATCCACAATACAATCATAGGCACTGCTGGCCGATACATGACCATCCTTCTTATTATACTCCCACATCAAAGAATCAGATACCTCTGTTAGTTTGATACCATTGAGATCAAGTGCCCGAGTATATGAAATCCAGGCAGTTTTCCATTCACCATCTAAAAATAATTCCTCTGCAATATACCAATAACCCTGCGCATCTGTCAACGTATTCCTTGCCTGGGCGAGAGTAATAATATCCAAGTCTGCAAGAGGGTTACATTCTACCTGAGGGTTGGAGGTCGTAGTTTGTTGTTCATGGTAGTTGGACATTGCGTGATTTGCTTTCTGGATTCTCTTGAAGCTCGAATTGTTGCATCAATCTTGATCCAAATCTGAAGGCACTCGTTGGAGTTTTGTGTTTCTTGATATTCTGTAGCCTGCCATCGTTGTGCATGTAGCTCTGAAGGCTCTCGTTGGAGACTCTGGAGCGTTCCTCTCTGCTTTGGAGTTGGGCTTTGTCCCTTCAGCAAGTGTTGCAGCTTTCCTGGTGAGATTGGGCTTTGCTGATTTTTTGAATTTCTTTAGATCTCTTCTCTGGTGATTTTAGGGCTTCTCTTGGAGTCATTCTCATTTAATCAGGGTTCTATTCTTGCCAAGGTTGTTTCCTCCTGCTCTGGTTGGAGGCTTTGTCTTCTTGCTCTCTAGTGGGGTCTTATGCCCTGCTTCCTTCTAGTGGCTCGGGTTTTATGGAGTCTGGAGGGGATCCTCCTTTGCCCCTTCCTCCTAAACTTGATGCTTTCAAAAGATTGATTGCATCCCGTGGCAAGAGGAAAGGGGGGCCCTCTCAGAAATTTGTCAAGAAAGTTGACATCCCATCGATGGAATTACCTTCTGAACGGACTTGTCGTTCGGCCCTCAACCTTGCTGAGTGTGGGCTTATCGGGCAATTCACAAGCCTCTGGCCTTCTTCGAAGGCCGTTGATGGTTGGGTGCAGAGAAACTAGAGGCCATTAGTCTCTGAAGGTATCAGAAATAACTTTGTTGGAAGATGATATTATGTTTTCATCTTTGGAACTGCAGAGGACCATGATCTGATCTTTTGAAATGGCCCATACTGCATGGGTCCTCAGGGGCTTTACATGAACAAGTGGACTCCATATTTTGATCCCACTCAAGATGTTCCTTATGTTGTCCCTATTTGGGTAAGGCTCCCTCGCCTTCCTTTACATTGCTAGAACTCGGAATCCCTTGAAACCGTTGGGAACAAGCTTGGTACACACATTGACAGGGCTGAACGAAAAGATCAATTCTCTTGTGCAAGAATATGTGTCGAAGTCAACTTGGAGATAGGTATGTCTGAGGCAGTCAAGTTAACAGTTGCATAATGGTCCCATATCCAAGAGTTGGACTACGAACAAAATCCATTCAAATGTAGATTCTTCCATGGTTGTGGCCTCTTTGCCCAAAACTATAAGAAAAAAGCATAAGAGGAAATCGAAAATGAGAAAGGTGACCAGTGGACTCAAGTCTAGAAAGCAGGAAACACCAATCAGGCCCTTAGGAAGAAAGGCAAAGAAGGTAAGATCGTTAAAGGAGACTCTGCTGTTGGGAATAATCTTCCTTTCCCTCAGGTGACTAATATCCCCATAGCAACTTTCGATCACTTTATTGTTCTTAGTGCTTCAAAAATCCTTGAAGAAGGAGAAATGCAGCAATTCGAAGGGCAGGTGGTTGAATCTGCGGTAAATACCAATGGAACAAGCCTGTCCTTCTTCTTCGGATCCTCCTTGGGCAGGAGATCCCTTCCAACATAACAATGTTTCTCCAATTGGTGTCAATTCTTCCCCTTCTTATGTAGATATAGCTAGGAAGAAACTGGTTGATATCTCGTGATCTTCTAAAGAAGACTCCATTGAGCAACTCTCCAATAAGGCTAGCAAGAAGTCTAAGAAGGAGGCTTGAAAAGAAGAGGCTTAGAGGTTAAAGATGCAAGGTAGTCATTTCACCATTGAAATGCATATGGAATGAGTAAGAGAACCAGGCCTCCAAAGGGAGTAATTACTCCCTCTCAACTAGGTAAATAATGTAGATCGTCTCTTGGAGCTACAGGGGATTGGGGAACCCAATCAAAGCTTAAGCAGTCAAAGATTTACTAAGAATGGCTTCTTCTAAAATTCTCTTGCTCCAAGAGACCAAGATTGAAGAGGAAACTCTCCTTCTCATAAGCAATAAAAAATGGAAATTGAATGTTGGCAAAGCTGTCAATGTGAGAGGCACTTGCGGGGGTTTGGCAACTCTTTGGTGTGGAGAGAATTTTCAGTTAAAAAGATGGTTTGCCTCCCAGCAATGGATTTTTATAGAGCTCTTTCATTTCTATAGTAAGACCTCTTTGGCCCTCTTCAATCTATATGTACCAGTAAATTACGTTGAAAAAAGAGTTTGTTGGAATCCGCTATCAGCCTTCTTAGACTCCAACTCTCCTGCAAATATTATATTAGCAGGTGACCTTAATATTACATTTGCCCCGAATGAGAAAAAAGGTGGCCTTTGTGGTAAGGATCATCTGCATGATACTGTGGAGGAACTGATCCAAGTCAGCGACTTGATCAATTTAAAACCAAATCTTGGCCGCTTCACATGGTCGAATAACAGAGTGGGTGCCATAAATATTTCAGCTCGAGTTGATCGGTTTCTAGTTCATAGCTCTCTGCTGGATGGGAATTCCATTATTTCATCAAAAATTCTTCCCAAACTCACATCAGATCACCATCCCATATGTCTATTGATAAAAAAAGAAGAAGATATTGGGCCAATCCTGTTTAGGTTCAGCCCTCTCTGGATTGAGCGTGATGGGTTTTTGGATACTGTGTCTCTATCTTGGTCATTGTATATTAACAGATCCCTTAGTTTTGTCTGGGAACAGAAATTGAAAAACACCAAACATGCGTTGAAGAATTGGGTCAAAACTCCCCTTGTTACTCTTACGACCACCAGGCAAGCGAGAGTGTCTGAGTTAACTGCAATTCAATTAAGAATGGAAGAATGTGAAATTTCCAGTTCACAATTAGCACAAGAACAAATTGCTCAATTTAAAACTTCTCAATCTTTCCGACAGGAAGAGGAGCTTCTTAGGTTGAAGTCTCAAAGTCTCTGACTTCAGGAGGGCGATAAGAACTCTGCCTTCTTCCATCGCCAATGTAGGGCTAGACTATCTCGAAACCATATTTCAGAAATATCCATCGGTGATTGGGTTTGCATTAAAGGTCAAGATCTTCTACAACAAGCTACAAGTAGGCACTTTCAAATTTTGTTCCAAGATGATGGTCTCTCTGATGAGGAAGTGTCTGCAAATTTTTTGGATAACATTCCTTCTCTGGTCAACTCAAAGGATAATTTTGAGTTAATGAATCCTTTTGTTTGAAAAGGAAATCATGGATGTCATCTAGGCTATGGAGCCGGATAAAGCTCCTGAGTCGGATGGCTTGTCTTTCCATTTTTATAGGGCCTGTTGGAGCATCATCAAATCAGATTGATTTGTATGGTTATAGCCTTCCAACAAAAAGCTAAAGTGGGAGGGAGTACGAATTCTACATTTCTTGCTCTTATCCGCAAGGAAGTCAATCCTTCTTCCTTCGACGGGTTCCACCCTATTTCACTATGTAATGCCTCTTATAATATTTTCGCCAAACTTATTGCCAATAGATTCAAGCTCCTGCTAGATAAGTTGATCTCTCCTCTCCAGGGGGGCTTTGTAAAAGGCAGGCATCTTGTTGATAATGCAATTCATGTTCAAGAAGCTTTCCATTCAAGTTTCCATAGGAAAGAGAAAGGAATGTTAATTAAGTTGGATATCAAAAACACCTTTGATCGAGTAAAGCTCCCCTTTCTCTATGATGTCCCTCTCTTTCTATTTTTGTCATGAGTTCGTGAACTTGATCAAAGCATGCACTGATAGGCCTTGGATTGCGCCACTAGTCAATGGAAGACCTTTTGAATTCTTCAAAGCTACAAGAGGTATTCGCCAAGGTTGTCTAATGTCACCCTTCCTATACATATTGATGGTTGAAACTCTTAGTAGAAAACTCTCAGCTGAAAAGGAAGTTGGCTACATTCGAGGCATTAAAATTGCTAGGGGTGTGGACCCAATAAACCATGCCCTTTTTGTGGATGACTCTCTCCTTATAGGAGGGGCCTCATTGAAGATTGTCCAGGCCTTTAATGTAATCCTTCAAAAGTTCTGCTTAATTACAGGAGCCTTGATCAACAAAAATAAAAGCATTGTTTATGGCTAGAATGTAGATCACTCGGAAATTCTTCAAATATCAAACTTCTTGGGCTTCCCTGGCTTTGACAAGTGGGAGAAGATAAAGTACTTGGGGCTTCCTTTAACCCTTGGTCTGTCTCCTCCTTCTCTTTGGCTTGATATGATTGCTAATGTAAAGGGAAAAATCGCTTCTTGGGGTGGCTAATGGTTAACCAAGGCTGGAAAATTGATCTTGATTAAGGCAGTTCTCTCAGCACTTCCTATTTTTCAACCCTCCTTGTTGCTTGCCCCTAAATCTATCTCGGCTCAAATTTCCAAGATTTTGAGAGATTTTATTTGGAATGGTTGTAAGGGAAGTCAGAACAAGTTCCATTTGGCGAATTGGGAAATTCTTAAAAGACCTACTTCAGAAGGTGGACTTCAAATTCGAGACCCTGGACTAGCTAATCTTGCATTGGGTGGAAAACTGATTTGGCAGTTATTTGTGGAAAAAAACCACCCTATCAGTAAGATCTTTCGGATGAAATACCTCAAGGGTGGTTCTTTGATATTTATTTCTTCTTCTAATACTCCAATAGGCACAGTTAGCTGGAATTCTTGCAGAAGAGGCTTCGATTTTTGTAACCAACAGTTATATAGAATCCCTGGTAATGGGAAGAGGATCCTTCTCTGGGAGGATAAGATCTCCGGAAAACCTCCTCTTTCCTCCATCATCTTGTTATCAGAGATTATGAACTGGGCAATTAATAAAGGTCTACCCTGCTTGGTTGACATCTGTTGTTGGGACAACGCTGGCCATTGCGATGGATGGTCTCTTCCTGAGCTTCCTTCTTGTCTTAGCTCCCAAAAACTTCTATTGTTTGCCTCTCTTTTTGGTCTCGCCCTTGTCCATGCCTCCTCTAAAGATCACGGGGGAATTAACGGTTCTTACTCAGCTACCAAAGGATTCAATGGTTTACTAGTTCCCCACTCTTCATGTATCTCTCTGGCAGTTTGGAAAACTATCTGGAATTCTCAATGCCTCCCGAATGTGAACTTTTTTTCTTGGATGTTATTGCGTGATAAAGTGCTGACAGGGGACAATCTCCAAAAACATGGCTTCAATGGCCCCTTTCATTGTTGCTTGTGTAAATTTTCCTTGGAATCGGTGAGTCATCTTCTCATTGACTGCATTTTTTTTTAAATGGTGTGGGGTCATGTTCTCCTGGGCTCTGATTGCTCTACTCCTTCTCAACAGACAGTAATTTCTTTTTACCTTTCATGGCATGACCGACGTCCTAAAAAACCAGTCTCAAAATTTGGCATAAAAATTGGCATTCAATTTTGAAATACACGTGGTGGTCTCTATGGATTGCAAGGAATGATTGTATTTTCAATGATAAAATCCCAATATTCCAAACTGTGGCTTTCAAAGCCAAATGGTTTATTGCTGAATCGATTGGACACACATTGTATCTTTCTTCCCTGCCAGCTGTGTTTTCTCTATGGGTGGGCTCCTAGCTGCATGTGCTGAAAAAATCAATTTGTGATAAACCAATCAATCCTCCTTCCTGGAAATTTCATGGAAATAAGGATACATTTAAATCATTTTGGACGAACTCCTCTTCAGTGGCAATTTTTTTATGGTGCATCCAAGGGGAATCCTGGGATCTCAGGTACTGGGGGTTTGTTTTTTCACTTGAAAGATTGATCAAACTCAATTTTAGCTGGGGACTTGGAACTACGTCAAACAATCAAGCTGAAAGCTATGGTCTTCTCTTGGCGATCCATTTTGCATAGGAGAAAGGATACAAGTCCATCCAAATCTTTGGTGAGTCTGAGTTGTTAATAAAATCACTAAATTCAGCTGAAAGCTTCAATAATTCTGCCTTGAATAAGTCTTTGCAGAGAATCTGTAATATTTTGAAAGCATTTGACAAGGCTGATTCTTTTCACATCCTTCGGGATTTAAATAATCTTGATGATGCATTGGCTAATAAAGTTGGTCTTCTGCCTCTAGGATTTCTTAGCATCAATGGAGAATCGAGCTCCTTCCATCCAATTCCTTCAAAATGATTCATTCAGTTGTAAATTAGTTTAACGAGAGATCCCCTCCTCTTTGTAAGGCTTTGCTCAGTCATTGATCCTCTATAAGTTTTTTTTCTTGCTTTGTAAATAGGTTGATTGGCATTTGCCAAAAAAGACCCGAGTCCTTTCATAAAAAAATTACCCGAAAAAAAAAAGAAAAAAAGAATGGAAACGACATGACTTTTAATTTTAATTTTGTGTAGGCAGATATGTTGGGTACAAAATTTACTATTATTTTATTAGAACGTCATGTAAATATGACAACATCTCCCATATACCGGCCTGGAGAGTGCCTCTTAGCGCAACAACTTTATATTGAAAAAACGTTGTGTCATATTTACGTTCAAAACAGAGATCCAAAGATAGATCTACGTAACCAAAATTTGCTCTAGCTATAACCTGTTAGATACTTCCATCCCGCCATTATCAACTAAATACATGTTGTTCGTAAAAAAACCAATATAAACTGCTAATACAACACAGAAAAGGAAAATCATTGCCAACCACCCAAATATTGCAATCAACATGCAATGGCACTTCTAGAAGATAACCACCTGACCTGATCTTAAAACAAAACCTGTGGAAATAAGATAAATGTGGAGTCTACCATCCATAGCTCCCGGTTCAAGTTTTAATAGAGTATATGCTTCAGCATTCAGTTCCATGTAAACATGGTTGAAAGTTAACCCTATGAATTCTTATCGAGTTTTTGGTATTAACCAGCAAGTGGTTAAGCTCTAGAGACTTCAGTTGTGCCTCACCCAAATCCCAATTGATGATAACTTGGGAGTCACCCAAAACTTGTAAGTGTTTCAACCCCCCAAAATTGGCACAAAAAAGTAAGCTACATAGATCAATCACTTCCGCACAAGTATTTGTGCCTATACCCACCTTTAACTAGCCTTTAATCATTTTGTGTTTATCAATCTTTATAACTAGGCCAGCTCCACAAACCCCATTCAAGGCTGCTCCATCAAAGAAGTCCACAGGGTGCTCCCGGGAAAGAGTAATATCTTCACCTTCTAACTAAAATCTCTTTGTTCCATTCTAAAAAAAAAGATGATAGAATCTTCAAATATATTACCTCAGTTTTCTGTTAAAAATTGGAGAAAAGGGAAGCATTCATAGCTTTCCAAACCTCCCACATCATGAATAACGGGATATAATTGTAATGGTCTTTTCTTTTATGCCATACTTGTAAATTATCAGTCACTGTAGCACTGTCCCAGCTATGTTGAATCTTAAAATAATTCATGAGTAACAACGAACTATCAAGAAAGAATACACAGTCACCAAACATATGTGAAACCACATCCATATTTGAAAAGCACAGAGGACATCTTCCCGGACCCATGAAACCCCAACCCTATAAAACCTCCCAAGTCAGTGTCTTATTTTTCAAACTCAGTCAAGTAAATAACTTAATTTTTAAAGGGGCGGACCCTTTCCATGGCCATTTCATCCACTAATCGGTCTCGATGGAACTGTTCATTGAGATAATAGCCCGATACGCTAGCTTTGTCGTCACCTAACCAACTTATTAGATGCCCACACCAACTTATCAGATTTTTTAGATAGAGTAAAATTCCCTTGATTGAGAAAAGATATACACTTATCCCATTCTTCAGCAAGGTTGCCCGACAACCCCAAAACCAAGGAATCTGCCCAATTATTATTACCAATATCTTGATGAACATCTTTCAACACAAAATTATTTTTACGATGGAGCTCCTACACTAAATTTTGAGAGAGTAAGAAATTATCCCCCATTCCACAAATCGAATCAATTTCCAAATGAATTTGGAAACCCCTACCAACTTGCCAACTCAACTCATTTGAAATAATTGGAAGACTTTCGTCAAACTGCTCCAGATGGTCGAAACAGAAGATTTAGATCCTGTACCTTTTCTAAGCCAAAAAATGGGATCCAGACCCTTAAAATATTTTTCCTTAATAAGTTTTCCCCACAGACCTGTACTGAATAAGCATCTCCAAAGTGATTTGGCACACAGAGAGGAGTTGAAGAAATTCAGGTGTTTAATTCCCCAACCTCCAAGATCACAGGGAAGCGACAAGTTTTCCCATGCTGCCAGATGAAGATTTTCAAACGGCAAACTGCCCGCCCAAAGAAAAAGAAAAAGCTTAGATCTAATCTTTGATAAGATTGACGAAGGGATAGAATATAAGGACATCCAATACACAAGAATACCTTGGATAACTGAAGAGACTAGAATTAACCTTCCTCCTAGGGAGAGACAGCAACAAGACCAACCATTGATTTTTCAAATGATACACTTCAATAACCATTCCCAATCTTTGGGTATATAACCATTGGGTTTTAAAATAAATCCCAACTATTTGAATCCCTCCTCAATAATACCAGACTTATAAGGAAATATATAGAGCAAGGAATCTATAAAAGCCCGATCCTTACATGAGTGTAAGAGAAAAGATTATTTTTTGCTTACCTCTAAACTTGATGCTTTGCAAATCCTCAACAATAATGACTGTAAAAGTTGCCACTCTTCAATTGAACCACCTCCGATGATGATGACAGCGTCTACAAACAGGATATGAGTAACTGTAAGCCCTTTAGAAGCCTTAAAACCTTGGAAAATATTTTGAGCCTTAGCTTGATGAATGAGGAGACTGGGCCCTTCAATTTCCAAAATAAACATATACGGTGAGAGCGGACAACCTTGTCTTATTCCTCTATTGCTTTTGAAAAAACATGAGGGCACACCATTGATAAGCACAACAAATCGAGTGGATGTAACCGCACTCATAATCCACTCCACCATATCAAAAGATAATCCAATTTGAATAAGGATCAATCTTAGGTAAGACCAGTCCACTCGGTCGCAAGCCTTCAATAAATCCAACTTTAGAAAGAAAGTAGTCTTTTTATTTACTTTAGCAAAGTGTAAACATTCTTGTACAACCCCCATGGCATCGATGATTTTTCTATCCGACAAGAAATCAAATTGTTCCTCATAAATAAACTTGCCCAGGAAGGGCTTCAATCTTTCTGTTATAATCTTAGTAATTATTTTGTAAAAAATGTTACAAAGAGAGATAGGACTATAATCATTGAAGGAATCTAGGTAGTCCTTTTTGGGTATGAGAGTAAGGTAAGTCGAATTCAACAACTCACTGATATTTCTTTGGGATCGAGACTATTCCACTGCCTCCGTAATTTCATGCCCAAAAAGATCAAAAAATGGTTGTAAAACTCAACTGTTTAGCCGTCAGGGCTTGGACTCTTGTCCTTCACAAACATATTCAAAGTATTTTTAACCTCTGAAATAGTCACTGGCTTACTAACAGTAAGGCAGTCATCTTCTTAAAAAAAACGAGGGAAATTTTGAATAGTGTTCATCAAATCCATCAAATTGAGACCTTGTGGATAAGAGAACAACGATTTAAAATGGTCCACAGTCACTTTCCTGATGGATCTTTGCTCATGACAGATATCCCCCTCATCTGAGCTAATTTCCCAAACTCAATTAGACAATCTTCTTTGATTAGCAAATTTACAAAAGAACTTTGAGTTATATCACCAGACTTTAGCCAAATCACTCTACTTTTCTGGTGTAAAGTCTCTTCTTTTGGCCTAAGGAGTATGCCTCATTTAGTTTCCAAATCTTAGAGTCTCTCTTTCTTGTCAAAATAGAAGAAAATATCATCCACAATAGATGTTAGGGTTTGAATTCCTTAATCTATCTTCTCCAACTCCTTGCACACTTCAACCTTTTTTAATCTCTCCCAATTTTGGACTTGAAATTTTATCTTATATAGCTTGGCCAACAAACCACCCATCGCTGAAGGGTAGTGAACTTCTAAGAAAGAATGTCATTGCTCTCTAACAAAAGCACATAAATTTGGATCCTCCAGCCAATTCAAATTAAACTTGAAATGGTATTTAATTAAACTTTTGTCGAAATAAATTTGCAATAATATCGCCTCATGATCAGAAAAACCAAGAGAGTGTGACCACATTCTATACTTTCCAAAATCTTCGCAGAGGTCCTCAACTAGCAGAAATCTGTCTAATATTTTGGCTAGGCCTGCATCCCCACACTTCCATTAGAACAGGTTGGACACAATACATTAGGATCTATGTCCACCAGCTTCATCTCCTCCATTTTTGCCCTAAAAAAATCAGATATAGGATCTTCAATTTTACCGACACCTCAAACTCTATCCAAAGATAAAGTGAGATTTAAGTCACTAGCAACGACGAGGGATCTATCATCCAATAAACTAGACTCAAAGATACTTTCCCAAAACTCCTTTCTACTACTATAAGGAGCGTAGATATTGAGAATCATGATCACCTTCAAATAACCAAGAAGATGACCTTCCACCATAATGCCATCAGCATTAATAAAGTCCTTAAGGTTTTCCACCTAGGGGGTCCAAGCGACCAACATACCACCTAATAAACCAATTGAGTCCCAGGCTGAAACATGCCAAGAAGGTTTTAGTTTAAGAAAATAATCTTAAGTAGATTCTACATCTGTCATAGTCTCTTGTAAAAGTAAAATACAAGGTTTCATCTTATCTAAAAAACACTTCAAGGCAGCTCTTTTGGGTCCATTGCCTAACCCTCGGACATTTAAAGAGATGAGAGTCATTTCTTAACAATATTAAGGGTTGTTGCATCTCTAAGAGCCCAAGTAGAAGCATCTAAAGAAAAACCTGAAGCCTTGGGAAGTCCTTTGTCATAAAGGGAAGAAGTCTTAGGGTTTTGACAGAAAGGGATAGCTCCCTTGTCCTCCATCGAGAAGGGATCTTTGTATTTATCCTTTCCCTATTTCTTTGGTTTTCGCATTGACACATTAGGTCTTCTAATGGAAGCAACGTCAATAGTATCGTGTCCCTCATGCTCACTCGAAAAAAAATAAAAAATCAAAGGCAAAATCCCCAATTTTGTACCCAACGGATGTGGAGAGGCAAAGTCCACTATCGACGAGGAAGAAATATGAAAACGGGGAGTATCAGTAGAAACCCTAGGAAAAGGGGGGGAATCCTCATTACTAAAAATAGGATCCTCAATAAGGGGGGCAGAAATTGTATGCTAGAGGAACTTTTGTAGCAACAATATCCTCTTCCTCGTGATAGTTAGAATCCTCAACCAGAACATTAGGAGGATCGGCCCCTCGACTCGATGGCACATCCCTTTTCTCAACCAGATTAGGGAAACCCTCCACTGACAAGAACCCGAATAGCTCATCAACAATCAACAAATTTAATAAAATAGGAATAGAGTTAACAAACTTACTGACAAAAGAAGCAGCCGACGAGTGATATAAGAGAAGTGCGAAACTAAGGCCATCTACCAGATCTTACTAAGACTCACCAGCTTTCGATACTTTGGCCTCATCCCTTCGACGAGAAGTGCAAAAAGCATTTGAGTGCCCCATACTCCTGCAACGATGGCACCGAAACGGTACTCTCTAATAATCCAACATTTGCTTAAAGGTGCCCCCTTCCCACACCACCTCCAATTCCTCTAGCAAACCATTCGCCATATCCATTTCCACCAGAACATGAGGGGCTTTCTATAAGATCCCATCAGATGAATTTCTTATATGTGGATAAATTTGCCTATAAAATTTGGCACTACTAGAAAACCCTTTAAGTTCCAACAAAATAATGGAAACCAGGTAGAACCACCCAAAGATGTATTTTCTCAAGCTTAGTAGTTCCTGGGTCAAAATGCACATTCCATAGTGACAAAACCATATACCCTTTACCATACACCCAAAAGCGCTCCTCCACCACCTGTCTATCTTCTTTAGAAAGGATATGGAACACATACCACCCATTGACCAACGCCAAAACCCTGGGTACATTCTGGATGTAAGGTTTCCATTGTTCTCAGATCCAGTCCAGAAGTTCAGTTCTGGTAAACTTAACAAACTCCATTTTACCCACTAATGAACGCAGAGTGAAAGCCAGAACCTAATCCATGGTTATGTCTCTACCAAGGACGCACAATGGTTTTCCCTTATGCACGTATTTACTTCTAAACACTCATAAAACTTGGTATATTTATCAATTTTTTTATAGTTTTATTAATAAAAATGAATAGTTAATATTAATAATATTAATATAGTTATCATATTTATTCTTGATCACTCATCAAACTTGTTAATAATTAGTAAATATTTTCATTAATCATAATCTAAATTAAGTGTTCTCTATAATTCTATATATTAGAAATCAAAATTAAGGAAATGGCTACCAAAACGATAGGGTTGAGCTATTTGACTTGTCATCAAACATCCAATTCTAAACAACATTTTTTTTAGTTATATACTTATGACAATAAGAAATCCATTATAGCCAGATATGTATAGAGTTGGCCTAAGATATAAGTCAAACTTCATAGACAAAAATATAGAAAGTAAATAGTGAATTTTTCGTCAAAATATTTAAAGGATTCAATGGGATTAAATGAGGCTTGATGAGCCCACTGAAAGGAAGCTACCCAAGAGCTAAAGCATGGAAATGATTATCTAGGAGCAAGTAAAGGCTATTGGGCATACTCATTTTAGATATACATATAATAATAAAGATGATGTTGAATGTACACAAATGGGCTCTAACAATTGCATGGCAAATCTATAATTATCATATGAGTATTGAGATGAAGAATGTCACGAATTTGAAGTAGTAGTTTCCCAAAATCAATTCAATAACAACCTAAATGGATTTGCTCACACAACTTGGGGGATTCATGTAAATTATGCAACTTAGAATTGGACCTTGGTAGAGGAAGACAATGCAAGTTGGCATCAACACAAACCACAATTGCAGATAGGGGAAATGTCCTTTGAGAATCAAAATGTAAAAATTGTTTACAAGCACACAAAATCTTGAGACTTGATGATGCCCTTCCATATTTGAAGTAGGTTACATAAATACATTATCGTTTGGCAAGTGACAATATCCCATAGCCAATCTACCAAGGTAGCAATACAAAAAAAAAATTGTTTCTTTTTCAAGTAAAAACACAAGCTCTAGAAATGAATGCTCACTTTGGGACTCTTTGCGGTCTATCACTCATCTGATGGAAATTGTCCACCGTAAATCAGAGGTTCACCATGAGCTAGTAAGTTTTCCAAATACAAGTTATGGGGGCAATACAGAATAAAGTTATTTCATTTTCAACTAAAAACACAATCTCTAGAAATGAACACTCACTTTGGGACTCTTTGTGATTCGTCTCTCAACTGATGTACATTGCCCACCGTAAATCATAGGTTCACCATGAGCTAGTAAGTTTTCCAAATATCAGTTATGGGTTCACCACTCATCCAAAGAGAGAAAGATAAATGTTGTGTTGGTTGTTGATAATCTATGTAGGGGTAGTGTCTATGAAGGCATGAGTCATACACAAACATAGATAGACATGTGGAAGCAAAGACAGCATAAAAGTTTGGCAATGGAGTAAAGTCGTAGACTTATCATGGAAATGGAATAAATGCCCACACTTCATGTTACCCATTCAACGAAAACTTATACATTGGATGCACAAACAAAAATTGAAATGGATTTTGCCTTGGCCTCGATATGAGGCCAGATAAGGCTTTGAAACCCCTTATAGGTCCTAAATCAAATACATGACAAAAACTTAAGGTAAAATGCATAAAAAATGGCGCAAAACTAATGGTACTACTACTTGACAAGGATCAATAAGGTACCCAATGTTCGTTTATTTTGCTATTCTTATTTTAGTCTTTGCCTCCTATCTTTTATGACTGAAAGACGAGTAAGGGCACACGAGTTCTGTTTCTTTTATTGTTGTTTAAACCTTTATTCATTCTTAATTTTCCAAACCGTTAGTTATTATATTAATTTATCTCTGGTACTTAGTTTTTCTAACTCTCATTTATTTATATTTATTTTTTATAAAACCTTTAGTTATTATATTTGATTGATACATTGTTTATTTTATGTTTATTCTCTAACTCTCATTGTACATATCCATCTAAGTAAAGGTTTCAAGTTTGTGTTCTCTTCTCCCTTTTCATTTCAAATACTTCAGTCTCCTTATAATCACAAAACCACAAACATGAGACTTAAGATATTAAAAATTAGAAGTTAGAGAGAGAGAGAGAGAGAGAGAGAGAGAGAGAGAGAGAGAGAGAGAGAGAATAACATCTTCTCAATGTGTAAAATATGTTTGCAATAGATGGAGATTCAACATGGAAGTGTAAATTATTCCAAGTTGAATCAGGTTTTAATGCTAAGAGGGAGGTCAACTTGAATGGGATGGATAATTTTGGACTTGTGGAAACCCCATATTTACTAGAGATCGAGAGAGAACTAGTTGACTATGGGTTGAATCTAGTGACAAGTTTGGAGATTTTTTAGTATTTGACTCTTTTCAAAACAACATATGTTCAAAAAATGGTGACATATCAACACATGTTGGTGAGATTCAATATTCTTTTTAGTGACTCTTATTGAAAAAGGTAAAAGTACCCTTTTGAAGAGGACATGGCAAAGAAGATCTTTGTGAAGATTTCAATTTTTTGGTGTTGTCTTTGTTATGGTATTGAATTTTCACTGTGATGTTGGTTGTGGATCTCGATCTTCCTGATTCTTGAGTTTGTGTTTCAGTTGAGCTTGGATCCTAGTACCATGACGGGAGGTGTGGGGGTATTTCCCCGACTAAGTCACCATGGGGGGTCCAGGGGGTGCGACGACTGGTTTGGGAGTGCCCTTAGCGGGGGTTCAGGGGCAGCACCCCCATAGTGGAAATTTAGGAAAAAATGCCTTGTAAAATGTTGTAATTTTAGATTCATGACTTAGTTAATAATGGTTGATTTACATGCCCATGGGTTTGGGAAGCTCGTGGTATTTTCCCATGGTATTCCCTTTATAAAATCAAGGCATTGTAATACAACTGTGTATTGTGTTGTATTGTAGCATTGTAAAACGATATCTATGATTGTGTGAGAGATATTGTGAGAGAGAGAATTAGAGGAAGTGCAACATGTGTGCTACAGGATATATCCCTTCATTTTGTTGGATGATATAATAATAAAGGACTGGAAATTTCTATGTGGACGTAACCCATCTTGGGTGAACCATGTTATATTGGTGTATCTATTGTCATGTGTTTATGTTTTAATATTTGCATCTTGTTTATTGTTATTGATCTACGATCATGTTTTCTAACAATTGGTATTAGAGCGAAAGGTCTATTTGAATGGTAAACTCGTAGGAAAGAAAGGTTTCTGGTTTGAGTGGGAGCAATGACAGAATAATACAAGTTTAGGGTCGAGAAATTTAAAGGCCAAAACTATCAATTATGGAAGATGCAAATGGGGGACTATATGTACCAGAAGGATCTGTTCCTACCATTGGGCAAATAAACAAAACAACCAACGACTATAAAATACAAAGAATGGGAGGTTCTTAACAGGAAGGCACTGAGAACAATTCATCTATGCTTGGCTTCATTGGCGGCTTTCAATATTTCAAAAGAAAAGACAATGGAGGCTGTGATGAGCGCATTGGCTAAGCTGTAATAAAAACCCTCGAATTCCAACAAGGTGTTTCTCATGAAGCACTTATTTAATATGAAAATGTCAGAAGGTGGATCTATTGCTCACCATTTAAATGAATTTGATATAGTTACAAATCAACTAAGTTATGTAGGAGTGAAATTTGATGATGAGGTTATGGATCTTCTAACCTTGTGCTCATTACCATAAAGATGGAATGGATTGGTCATGCATGTAAGTAACTCTATCTCTGGTTCAAACACTCTTAAATTTGATGATGTTGGTGGTGTTATTCTTAGCGAGGAAATTCGAAGAAAAAGTGTTTGGTCACGGATTTGTCTCTATTTTCATCACCAATTGCATCCCTCTTCTTCCTACTATTACACATTTATCATTACATTTTCTATCCATTTGCTGTAATTGCTTGTAAAATACCATATTACTCACATTGATGCTTTAATGGTTAATAATTATTATTTTCCTTTATTTTTGATGAATTGAAGACTATTATGTTTGATTTTACTAATGATGGTTTATGAAGCAATCTCTTGTAGCAACACTCATGGTTCAAGCCTCCAAATTTGGCATGCTGGAACACGCCTACATGGAAATATACAACATGATTGTGTACTTAGGTTTGATTACATGGATTCATGATCTTGAATCCGTACCCATATCCAACATGGCAGCCTCCAGCTCATGATTAAATGGTCCCAACCAAAAACACGTGCCAGATAAGAACACATTGATGTTGCAATTTTTGGGCATCTGAAGAAGAATCTCAAAAATCAGGGACATGGGTTTGTGAAGAATGACCTCAATTACTAGACACCAAAGAAAACCATCCAAAATAGCTGCGATTTGAGAGATACGAGTGGTTCTTTAAAGTGGATTTTGCTTGATTTACTGTTGCAGGCGGTGTTTCAAATTAGCAATTTGTTAAGAAAGATTCCAAGTTGGGAATTTGTTTTTTGATCTTCATGAGATCATTTTTATGTTTAAATCTGTAATCAATCTCATGTTCAGGGAGTTGAACAATTAGTATCTCGATTCATTATTCTCTTCAGATCCAACATTGTAACAATTCAAGCTTGGTTAATAGATGTTGGTGGTTTCTTAAATCATAGTTGTAGACTTCTCATTGTGGAGATACGACTCTACTTAGTGGAGGAAGGGCCCTCTTCCCTGAATAGATGCTGGTAGTGTTGATTGTAAGTGTGTGAATTTGTTTATTATTTAGTTTTTTGTTTCATCCATTGTTATATTTATCGTTGTTGTTATTCAGGTTAATTCATTTTGATAGATCGTTGTCCAACATAACACTTCTTTTAGATTTATGTAATCAGATCTTGCTTCATAAGAGTTGATTTTTATTGCAATGTTTGAAGTGTGATTATATTTACAATGTGGTTTTATGAATAGGTTTTGATTTTGATTTATTTTTAATAAGGTGTGATCTAGTTTACAATGGATTTCAATTTCATACCAATAGATCAACAATGTCAGGTAGAAATTGTGTTTGAAATAAAAGACTTCCTTGGGTTGACAATTTATGCCGTGGGAGTTTCAGTTGTTTATTTCATTAGACAATTATTATGCCCAACATTTTGGTGTCGTGGCCGGGGAAGTTATCAATGGTGAAAAAGTACATATGACATTGTTTTGTAGATGCATTGTTAAAGTAGAGCGTGGTAGATATGTTCCTGATTCTAGGGTGTCTCGATGGTAAGATATAGTGAAGAGCTACGTATCCTTCGACAGACTATAACAGGATCAGCCTCATAAAAGTCAAGGCATGTAGGATGCATGATGGTTTTTAATTTGATTGAATTTTCTTTTAAGGGTGGTGTGATTTCCATTTTTGCAAATGTGTATCATTTCTTTTATGCAAGAGTGGTTTTATTTATGCAGCTAGTTTAATTCATTTAGCATTAATTTCATATTGTAGTTAAAATTTGGGTGTTGTAAGAACCCTCCTCCTTCTATTAATCCATTTGTGAAGACATGAGTACCAAAAAGATGGACTCAAGGATGAACATAAGTTTGGAAGAACTCTCTCAAATCCTAGAAAGAGTTGGGATTTCTTCTTCTCAAGAAGAACACGTCTTAACATCAGTAAAAAAATTATCCACCTCTCCAAAAGTGAAAGAACAACCAACATTCCATGAGTCACATATATCTAATGGGGAGCAATCATTCGAACCTTAGATCAAGGAGGCCAAAGAGGAGATGCAGAGTGATCTAAACCAAGAAGGGAATCAAGAATATCATAGTTCTACTGAAATATGATTCAAAGTAGTTACCAAGTCACATCATTATTTCATTCTTCCTTCCTTATTTGTATCATATTATTTCCTGCAACTGGTCTCTCACACTCTCATATGCTTTAAATTACATTTTTCAAAATTGAGTGTGAGTATGTTTATAATCCTATTACACATGTGGTTACATTGGAAATATGCATTCACTTAAAACAATTCTTCTATTTCTGAGTAGAATAGGTTAGGATAGAATAACAGAATAAAACCATGCTTTTGTTTTTCAATTTTTATTTCAAATAAGTATGCTCTCTTCCTGATCCTTATGCGATCTAGAAGACCAGAAAGTATAAATCCAAGGAATGGCTATGAGATGCTTTCAGGAATGCTTTGGAATTGTTGAATATTTGAACAAAATGCTTAAATCAATTTTTGTCTTCAATTTTCAAAATTTAATTTGTTACAAAAATAGTTCCTAAAAACAAAATTACGGTAATTAGATCTAATATGGTTTTTGGAATCACTTGAAAGAGACATCAACAAAAGGAGATAGTCTAAGCTACGCCACTATCAACAGGTTAAAATGTATTTTATTTTTCCTTGAATTTTTTTACTTAAGCACTATTTGGGAATTGCAGATCTCACATTTTATTGCAGATTAGTGCTAAGTCCTTTTCAGGTTCGAGGACGATAAAAAAATACTACTTTGTGTAAAAGTGATTTCCAAAGATCACAATCTTTTCAAAAAATCTTGTCTCAATGAAAGCTTGAAGGAGCTAATATCATCACACATGTCATACCATTTGCTTCCAAAAGAAATATCTCAAGAAGACAATTGTGCTATGATATATTCATTCACCTTCCTCCTTTCACAGCTCCAAAAATCCATTCATAACAAAGTCCCAATTTCCACTGCTTATGTAGCCAACCTTAACCTTTTATTTGCTATCACTACTACATCATGACTTCACATATACTTTCCATTTATGAGTTTCATACTTTTCGAGTCATTTGCCTTGTTGTCCTTTTCCTTTTGCTAAATTAAAAACTATTTGATAGTGATATATCTTATCTATAGTCCTACCAATCAATTTATACACTTGTATTGGATGATGTGGAATTCATTAATGTCCACCTTCCAATGGTCTTGTCCCATCAATCTCAACATATTATCTGGGAAACAAGACTTGAGTCATGTATAGTACCTTGGAGTTTACATGCATCAATGGTAAATTTCCTCGTTGATGATCAAGGGGATACACCAATGTCTCTTATTTGTGAGATCATGCAGGTGACTCAACTTCAACACATTGTATTTGTACATGTTAGGTTGTACTATTGTACCTTGATAGCTCATTGTCATCATTGGTGAGTTGTTTCATGATGGTTAACAATTTTCATTAATGATTGGTAATCCAACAAATTTTTTCCATGTTCAAATTCAAAGAACATCCTTTCACATGGATTAAATTGCACATACGAGTGGATATATTTGGACAAAGACTATATATTCTTATTGTTCCAGCAGTTCAACAATACTTTTTCGTTTAATTCAGCTTACACACTTCCTCATTTCATATTAGATTCAACCTTGATAAGTTTCAACTTCCAACTATATCTCTCATTAGTAGTTAACAACCCACATCAACCCCAATATGCATCATTACATTCATGTCAACCAAGGCTTCCATGAACGTAAAACTTTAGGTAAAATAGTATAAGTTTTTTTATTTATTACAAATTTAGAAAAGATTTCATGAAAAAACACTAAGGATTCCTCTATCTATTATACCCATACCCTCTTTTGTCCATTTATCCACATGAGTGAGAAGGTGATGCAAATTCCTCACTCAAGGAAATTGCTTCTAGATCTGAAGTAGGTGAGTTTGTAATTTTGTGAGAACTATGTTTATGGAAAACATAAGCGAGTTAGATTTCTCGGGGTTGGGAAATAGAAGAAGAGTGAAAAGTTAGAGATTGTGCATACAGATGTATGGGGATCGACTCAAGTACAATATCTTGGTGGATATCATTATTATGTTACTTTTTATTAACGATGCAACTATACAAAAATTGGGTTTATTGCATTAGACATAAATTTGATGTGTTTGTTACTTTTAATAAGTGGAAATCTTTCGTTGAGAATGAGATAGGTAAAATATTACAGTGTCTTAGATATGATAATGGAGGTGAATACTGCAACAAGGATTTTGATAGTTATTTTTTATACAATGGGATTCGTTGAGAGAAGACAGTCCCAGGAACACCACAATAAAATGGTGTGTCAAAAAGGATGAATAGGACAATCATGGAGCGTGCAAGGTGTATGAGATTGCATGTAGGGTTTCCCTTAAATTTTTGATCTGATGTTGTATATATTGTTGTTTACTTAATAAACAGAGGGCCTTCAAGCACTTTGGATGGTGGAATTCCAAAGCAGGCATGGACAGGTAAAAAGGTAAACTACTCATTTTTGAGAAATTTTGGTTGTGAAGCATTTTCCATTATTGATAAAGAAAATAGAACAAATGTCAAGGCTAAATCCAAGAAATGCACCTTTATTGGATACGGGGTTGATGATTTTAGTTGTCGCTTATGGGATTATGAAAATCACAAAATAATTAGGAGTAGAGATGTAGTATTCAATGAAAAGGTTATATACAAAGATTAGTTACATGGAAAGAAAGAGGAAAAGAAAAAAACAGAGTACGTAGTGCTTGATGAAATCAAAGAAAATGAACTTCCAAAGGTGCTAGAAAATCAAGAACAGTAGCAGGTAATTCAAACCCCTGCAAGTGTAAGAAGATATTGTTTAGTTTTCTTAATTGCTTAGATGATATCTTAAAACAATTTTCAATAGTAGGATCACTGAAAGAACAACAAGCACAGTAACACAAAGAACACAAATATTTTCCTCGAGGAAACCACAAGGGAGAAAACCCGTAAAACTTCCTCAGTATAGAAGTGAACTAGAGCAGTGTAAAATCCAAGACAACTACTTCTCTCTTCTTCCTGACGCACTTGTTATTCTCTCTCTTGAAAAATGGTTTGAGTGTGTGGACAAGTGAAGGGGATTTCCTCCCTATTTATATTTGTCTCTTGACTTGACCTAGAACCTACCAGGGCGGAATTGTCTAACTGATAGGGTAGACTTGTCTAGTAAGACACCAAAAATAATATTTATTATAATGACACTTGGGTTCTATTGACACGACTTACATTCGGAGGTTTAAATTGAATATTCAATGAATCTTACATGACCAAAATCATCTCCTGAAGGAGGAATACAATCAATACATCTGGAGTGTCTTCCAAATCTATAATACTTTAACACTCCCTCTTAACTAGGAAGGTATTCAACCAAGGTATAAGCTACTACCACAACTATTCATTTGACTGGTGAGTCTCTATATGTCATAGGAATTTTTGGAACACCATCATACATCTTCATCATCGATCTCATCATGAGAATACTGGATCATGTTTTGCAACATCTTCTATGTGTTATGGATCATCTTCTGCAACATAAGTATGTGGATACCGAATCATCTTTTGTGTGTATAGGATCATCTTCTGCAATATTAGTATATGGATATTGAATCATCTTTCATCATATCAGTATGTGAATACTAAATCTTCTTTTTCCACATCAGTATGTGAACACTGGAACATCATTTGCCACATTAGTATATAAATAATGAAACATCATCTGCAACATCAATATGTAAATACTAAAACATCATCTACAACATCAATATGTAAATATTGAAACAGCAACAACATCATTAGCATGTTAGTGCTAAAACAACATCATCAATAAATGCTAGATCATCATCTAGATCATCAACATAGAGATGTTGGAACATCATCATTATCAACATAAAAATGTTGAAATAACATCATCACCATCCATATAGAAATAATGAAACTATCTCATCAACATCACAACGATTATCAGTATGAAAATACTGAATCTACTATATCAGTATAGGAATACTGAAACTATCTCATCGACATCACAAAAACATCAGTATGAGAATACTAAAATTGCTACATCAGTATAGGAATACTGAAACTACATCTTTCCCTCTAACTATCTTGGAGTAGTGTCTTGGTGATTTATTTGGTAGTTCCATCTGGGAAATTTGTCTAACTTACTAATCATTTCGAGTCAACAGACCTAGTAAGACAGATGGATCTTCTTGGGGACCAATAAGCCTTGTTCTGGCTTACTAACCCTCTTGGGCTAAACAAACCTAGCCATACATACTAATCTTACAAGCTTTCTCCTCCATTATCTGATCTTAAGATCTTGATCCTCTTTTCATAGAGTTTTTCTACAAGGGCCATAAACTCTTTGAACCTTTCAAACACTTCATCCTTCTTCTTCAAGAAATAGATCCAAGTTTTGCGGGAGTAGTCATCAATAAAGGAAGCATAGTAAAAATTTCCGCTTAATGAAGTAGTTTGCATTGGCCCGCATATATCTGAATGAATAATGTCTAAGATCCCTTTTGCTTTTGCTGCCACTATTTGGATAAGGGTTCTTAGTATTCTTTCCTTGTGCACATCCTTTGCGTACTCCTTCATGATCTATCTGAATATTTGGTAAACCTGTCACAACCTTGCTCACAATTGGTAATGCTTTGTAATGTATATGAGCAAGTCTTCTATGCCATAAATCACATGGGATTATGGTACTAGTCATCAATGAAGAGTCTACATGTCCATTTAATATGTAGAGTCCTCCTTCTTCAACTCCAATCTCTACTGCATCATCTATATTTTTTCCTTTTGTCCACATGAGGACTTATCCATCCATAAAAACAACTCTGAACCCTGTCTTATCTAAGGCTGAGATAGAGAGAATGGTTTTCTTTAATCTCGGGACATACAGGACATCTTCATCTTCATGGACTTTCCAGAGTCCAACTTATACGAGGCTTCTCCCATTCCTTTGATGGGATATTGGTAATCATCTCCAACCATTACTTTGTGTGGGGACTCCTTTTGTACAAGACATGAGAGCGGGTCCTTGTAATCTGTCATGTGCTTGGAGGCACCACTATCTACCAGCCAGGTGTCCTTCCCTAGTGAGATTAAACATGTGAGTGCAAATATCAAGAAATGTTCTTCACATGAATCTTCATTTTCCTTAGCTCTTTCCTCATCTTCTTGATCATTGTCTTCAGTAGCATGGGCCTGAAATATTTTCTTCTTCTTAACTCGTTCTGCCTTCATGGGAGAATTTATAGCAATGTGTCCCATCTTATGACAAGTGAAGCATTCATAATTTGAGAAGTCTTTCTTGGACTTCTTAAACCCTCGAGCCTTTCTAGGAGGATGATCACGACTCTTTCATTTGTTTTTGCCTTTGGTATGGATTGCCAAGGCTTGATTGTTTTTACCTTTGGTATGGATTGCCAAGTGAAGCATTCATAATTTGAGAAGTCTTTCTTGGACTTCTTAAACCCTCGAGCCTTTCTAGGAGGATGATCATGACTCTTTCATTTTTTTTTGCCTTTGGTATGGATTGCCAAGGCTTGATCCCCATTTTCATTTAGCTTCCCCTCTCTAGCTTATATTCTTTCTTCTTATTGAACACATTCTTCCCATAACTGTCGGAACTTGGTCAGTCTTCTTCTTGAACAAATTCCTCGAATATGGGATTCATAATCTCTTGGAAGACCATTCAAGGTGGTCATTACAATTTCTGCTTCTTCAACCATATCACCAATAGCTTCCAACTGCTCCTTAATTTGAGCCACTCTTGTGAAGTATGATTGCATGGTTTCTGACTTTTGAGCATTTAGACTTTTGAAGTGATTCCTCAAGGTCATCTTTCTATTGATATTTCTTCCTTAAAAAAATGGATAGAGCATCAAACATTTCCCTTTGTGTCCTCCTTGAGGAATCAAGTTATCTTTGATGGAGTCAGCTATGATCCTCTTAGTCTTGATCATATCCTTCTTGAATTTGTCTTTTGCTTCATCTTCTTCTAGTTCTACAATTTCCTCCTTTATAAAATCCTTCTAGATCATTTTCTTCTAGGATGAGCATGATCCAATACTTCCATGCTCTGAAGTTTTGACCACCCTCAAGCTTCTCATCTAGCTTGGTACTCTTTTTCATCTTTTAACAAAATGAGAACTTCAAATGGAATTAGATTAAGTAGTACTTACTTGATGAATACAACTTCTGGTTGACCTTCTTCGTGATGACATAGGGTTTGATGTATAAACCCTAATTTTTCAGTTGGGATCACTGGTAGGGTTGAGTGATGGAAAATATGCATCTTCCTAGGGCAAGCTAGACTGTATCTTGATTTTTTTGAGATTGATGATGGAGTCTCAGGAAAACTAAAGCCCTAGTTCTTACCAACAATAGTGTTTGGTCCAAAACTGAAACTTCTTGGAATTCAGTTCTGTTTTCAAAGAAAGATGCACCCTTCTGGGGCGAGTTAAGTGAGCCCTATTTTATGGTTGATTTGTCAAGGGATTTTTTTGGAATAACAAACCTTAGTTGTGTAGTGTCTCCTTTTAGGGTGGTTCTGATACCATGTTAAGTTTTCTTAATTCCTTAGCTGATATCTTAAAACAATTTCCAATAGTAGGATCACTAAAAGAACAACAAGCACAACAACACAAAGAACACAAAGATTTTCCTCAGGGAAACCACGAGGGAGAAAACCCCACAAATCTTCCTTAGTATAGAACTCATCCATAACAGTGTAAAACTTGAGACAACTGCTTCTCTCTTGTTCCTGGCACACTTGTTCTTCTCTCTCTTGCAAACTTGCTTGAGTGAGTGTGTACAAATGAAGGGGAGTGCCTCCCTATTTATTTTTGTCTCTTGAATTGACCTAGAACCTAGTAGGGTCGGCTTGTCTAACTGACAAGGCTGACTTGTCTGGTATGGCACCAAAAACAATATTTATTATAATGACACTTGGGTACTATTAACCTGACTCACATCTAGAGGTTTACATTGATTCTTTCAATGACTATTACATGACCAAACTCATCTCCTAAAGGAGGAATACAATCAATACATCAGGAATATCTTTCAAAGTTACAATACTTTAGCAGATATACCATGTTAAGTAGACTCCTTGAACAATTCTCTCCTTCACTATATAATTTATTGATGACTGATTTTGGTGAACGAAAATGTTACGAAGAGGCAATGCAAGTGGAAACTAGAAAGAAGTGGGAGAAAGACATGAATGAGGATGGACTCATTGGCATGAAACCAGACTTGGGATTTGGTTGAGTTCCTTGCAGGTAAAAGAGCATTGCAAAATAAATTGGTTTACAGGGTGAAGGAAGAAGATGGAGGAAAGAAGTGATACACAGATACACTTGTTGTAAAGGGGTTTTCACACAAAAAAGGTATAGATTTTTATGAAATATTTTATCCTGTTGTTAAAATGACCTCAATTAGGACCATTTTAAGTCTAGTGGTGGTAGAATATTTGCATCTTCAAAATTTAAATGTTAAAAAAGCCTTTCTCCATGGGAATTTGGAGGAAGAGATTTATATGCAACAACCACAAGGGTATTATAGGTCAAAGGGAAGAACAATTTGGTTTGTAGGTTGGAAAAGAGTTTGTATGGCCCGAAACAAGCTCCAAGACAGTGGTATTTGAAATTTCATAAGCTTAAGATAGAGCATCGTTATAGTAGAGGTAATTATGAGCATTGTGTTTATTTCAAGAGGCTAGATCATGGAAGATATATTATCTTGCTATTATATGTGGATGGTATGCTTGTTTCAGGGTCTAACATGCAAGATATAAATGTGCTCAAAAGGAAACTAGCTAAATCATTTGCGATTAAGGATTTGGGTGCCGCAAAGCAAATCCTTTGTATGAGAATAATAAGAGACATGAAAAATCACTAATTGGCATTGTCTCAGGGTCAATACATAGAGAAGGTGATGGAGAGGTTTATAATGCAGAATGTAAATCCAGTTAGTACACCTTTGTCCAACCATTTCAAACTAAGTAAGGAGATGTGTCCCAAGACACACGAGGAGATAGAATACATGTCCAAGGTTCCTTATTCATCAACATTTGGTAGCTTGATCTATGTCATGGTGTGCACAGACCAAATATTATGCATCCACTGAGGGTTGTGAGATGGTATATGAAGAATCAATGTAAAGAGCATTGGAGGTAAGTACAATGTATTCTCAAGTATTTGAGAGGTACCACTTCTCATGCATTATTTTTTGGAGGTTTAGAGATTGTTATACAGGTATATGTTGATGCATATATGGTAGGTGATAAAGAGAGTAAGGGGAGCACCACATGGTATGTTTTTACTGTAGGTGGAACATCAGTAAGTTGGATTTTGAAACTGCAAAAAGTTGTTTCACTTTCAACAATGGAAGCAAAGTATGTTGCTGCTATAGAGGCTAGTAAATAGATGATTTGGTTGCAAAGTTTCATGGAGGAATTGGGTAAGAACTAGGAGAATACACTACAACAAAAACCTATGATTAATGTCTCATTTAAATTCCTTTTTAGTGCCAACTATCACTTTTAGTGTATTTTCATCATTTTTTGGACAAAGTGGACGCTTTTCCATGGGATGGCACTTTAAATGGCGTTATTAGCGTCCATTTTTAAATGTTAACGTTCTTTTGGATGCTAATTGGCATCCAAATTAGCGTCCCTATTATCGTCCCAATTAGCGTCCAAAATACCATCCCATATAACGCCCAAAATAGCCTCCAAAAAAACGTACATAATAGCACCAAGCTTAGCACCATATATTGAGCAAGGGTTAGCGCCAGGAATTGCGCCAAGAAAAAACATTTAACATAGCACCAAGTATAGAGCCAGGAATTGTGCCTAGAAAACATCCAACATAGTGCCAGGTATAGCGTCTAGAATAATGCCAAAAATGTAGCATCCCAACTAACGTCCAAAATAGCATCCCATATAATGCCTAAAATAGCCTCCAAAAAAAGTCTAGAATAGTATCAAGCATAACACCATATATTGAGTCAGGGTTAGCGCCAGGAATTGCACCATGAATTTCGCCAGGAAAAACATCTGACATAGCTCCAAGTGTAGAGCCAGGAATTGTGCTTAGAAAACATCTAACATAGCACTAGGTATAATTCCTAGAATAACGCTAGAAATTTCAAAAGGGACCGCACTAGGAATTGCACTAGGTTTAGAGCTAGGAAATATGTCTGGAAAACGTCCGACATAACATCAGATATAGTGCAAAAAGTAGAACCAAACTTTTTGCTAGGAAAATAACAAGAAATTTCAGAAGGAATTGTGCCAAGAATTGCACCAGGTATAGTGCTAGGTATAGAGCTAAACATAGCACGAGGAATTGTGATAGGAATTTCAAAAGGTATTACACTAGGAATTTCCCTTGGAAAAGGGCCAAGCATAGCATCGGGTACAAAGCTAGGAATAAAGTTAAGAATTGCACCTATGGAACATCCAACATAACACCAAGTATAGAGCCAGGTATAACACCAAAGTTTTTGAAATGAATTATATCAGGTTTAGAGCCAAGAATTGCGCTCATTAGATATAGCGTTAGGATTAACGCCAAAGTTTGCGCTAGGAAAATGTCCAGGAATTACAGAGGGAATTGTGGTAGGAAGTGCACCAGGCATAATGTCAAATATAGAGCCAAACATAACATTAGGAATTGCGATAGGAATTTTGAAAGGTATTGCACCAATAATTGCCCTAAAAAAAGGGCCAGACATAGCACTAGGTATAGAGCTAGACATAGCACCAAAAATTGCAATAGGAAGTTCGAAAGGAATTGTGCTAGAAAAAAGTGTCAAGAAAACTCCAATGTTGTGTTAGGGATAGTGTTAGGCATGTCGACATAAGTAGCACCTAATTGGCCATTTTTGAAACTAAGAGACCCTAATTAATCATAAATAACCCTAATGGAAACCTATGATCCCTAACAACATTAGAGTGCGCTTAATGACATGTTTTTAATGATGATGATACATATTGACAATGATAAATATGGCAATGATGATTTCTACAATATTTAGTAGGGTGTTGATGACAACGATGATATTAATCTCAATAATGATGATGCATGTGATTGTAACACTATTTTATATTGATTGGTCCCAATGGAAACATAATTCACCCTAATGCATTTAATTGACCATAATAGTGACATGGACATCGAGTGAGGTCTAAAATCTTCATAAGTCTAGGGACTTGACTTAACAAGCATGATGATGAAAATTATGTTGATGTAGCATATGGCATTGATGATGATGATGACAACAACGTCAATGCCCATGATGATGGTGCATTTGATAATAGTTCTGGATACTAATTGATCCTAATGACACTTAAATGTCTGTAACGACATATGAGCGACGCTGTGAAGAAAAAACACTCCCAAAAAACATTAGATATCCCAAAGATCACACTATCCTACTTAAAAGGCACAAGTGGCAGAATTTCCAAGATCTTGAGAAGAAACAACATCACCATAGCATTCGCCCCCACAAACACCATAAGAAACCTACTAGATAAGGAAAAAGACCCCCTAGATCCAAGACAACAAAAAGGAATTTACGAAATCCGGTGCTCATGTGGCAAAGTTTATATTGGGGAAACAGGACGATCACCACAAAAGCGTCTAAAAGAGCACACAACTGTCATATGTAGAGATCGATCCTACAAATATGTTCTCACAGAACACTCACACAACACCTCACACCACATTTGCATTGATAAAATGAGGTTGTTGGCAAGAGAAGAACACTACACTAAGTGAAGAATAAGAGAGGCCGTGGAAATAGAAAAAAGAAACAACACCCTCAATAGGGACAACGACCTAAAACTTAGCAGCTCTTGGAAACCAGTCATTAACAAGCTCAAAAGGTCATAAAATAAATAGTTATAATTTAAAAGCTGACCTAAGAAAGAACTAAATGCCTATATTTATTAGAGCACTTTGACCTCATTATTCTTCATCTCAAGCATGCATTGACGATCACCTTGAAGATGGACTCAACTATGTGAAGTCTGAAACGTTGTTTAAAAAAACCCTACGCAGGTTCCTCTCTTGACACATACTAATATCACCTAAATGACTCACAATATCACTTTCTTTATATTTAAAAAAAATATTGTATTGACCTTGTCATTTTTATTTATCAATTTATTCATCATATTTTCCTACTTAATGATCCCAAGTTAAGCTTCTAGGTCGATAATATCTAGATCAAGGAGGAAGACACTGAATCATTATCAATGATCTTAGGCATGAACAAAAAAACCATTATAGGAGTCTCACCCACCCCCTAGGAGCACTCTTTACTTGGAACCCCATGGATTTTCCACATAATGCTTATTTGTATATTTTGGTGGTCTATGTTATATGACCATGTCAACATGGTACTCAACATAACTAAGTAACTTGATAACTCCATAAGCATTAGAGTTAGTTGAATCAATATAATTAATGAATTGATTAGTTCAACCCCTTAGACTACCCAATGTACAAAACAAATTGTGCATAAAACACCACATAGACACTTTGTTCCCCTTGCACCACACATACCACATAATCCATAGTTGTAGCATAAGCGCCACACGTAGCACATTGTGCAACACATGCCACACATAGCACATTGTGCAACACACGCCACACACAATAAACACATGGTACATGTACCATTGACATAGTTTATTACCATGCCACATATAAGTCATGCATGGACAAGGAGTAGTCAACTCCTATCATGCAACATGCAATCAACATGGTTATGAAGGTGATGAGTCTTCTTATTGATGTTTGTTTGATATGGCTAACAAATGACACAAGGCAAGACAACAACACAACAAAGTGTACAATATGATGGACAAGAAGTTATGGTACTACATGTAACACCCCGATTTTGACCCCGTGGTATTGAATTGCATATTATGTAAATATTGTATTTAATCATGGTGTGGATCTAAAAGCAAATGCCCCACCATGGATTTAGAATTTTATGTATCTACGATTAAAATCGATGCCGATGGTTTATGTGCTAGCCATGCACGATATGATTGAGACATCATGTATAATAAAAATTAATAAAAATACCACAACTAGATATGCGCCGCAACGTTAAAGAGATGGGGCATGATTTCACAAGGGATAGGGAGGGGGAAATAATCAAACCTTTGGTCCATGGGGATAAGCCAATGTCTAAGGGAAAACCCACAAAGTGGTCAACTACCCTTTTTGTCTTTTATGCCTAGTCATCTAAAGTTGGTGAAGGAAGTTATTGCATGGGTATGGGAAGAGTATGGGAGTAAAATTTGTATTGGGGAAGCCACCCATTTTTGGGGAAAATGAATTTTGACTTATGGGCTAAGTAAATACTTGGAAAAAGGGGCCAAGCCATTTTATTCACCCATGTGTTGCTCTCTCACGTAGCTGGAGATAGTTGGGGCATTCTCCCTCACGATTTTGGTTATTTTTCACTCCTCCATGGCTGGGAATTTTGTTTGTGGGTATGGTTGAGTAAAGGCGCAACTGTGATGCATGATTTGGGGGTTTTGAGAGGTTGTTTTGCCTCCCTCAGACACACGGATCTTGCTGTGTGTTTCCCTCACGTTTCTTGTGGTTGTTTCCTCATTCCACGATTGGGGAAAATCTGTTTTGTTATTGCTATGTGAATGGCTAGAAGAGATTCATGATCCATGGGTTAGGGGAGGTTGTTTTTGCTCCCGTTGTGCCATAGAAATTTTCCCGAGTTTAGATCTATGATTTGGGGGTTTATTGAGGCAGTTTTTACCTCTGAAAAGCCCAAGGACGTTCCCTGAAATGAGTTGATCCCCTGGGTTGTTTTTCACCATCTTCCATTATGTTAGTGGTTGCCAAGAACACGTTTCTTCTTACCCAACATGTGCATTTTGTTGTTGTATGCATCCTTGTGATGGCATGGCAGAGTAAGTCCAAGAAACCCATCTGTTAGATGGTTTTTTGTGTGTGATTAGCAGGTTGGATTGGCTGGGTAAGTCCAAGGAACCATCTGTTAATTGGATGATTATGTGTTTGATGTATGGTTTGGCTTGGCTGAGTAAGTCTAAGGATCCCTCCATGTTATTAGATTGCTTCCTTAACAGTATGTGAAACCCAACGGTGTGTTGGCTTGACCATGAGCGTATGGTTTTGGCTATGTATGAGCATGTTGTTCCCTAGTGCCTTGTGGAATCATGCCCAACTTGGGGGTGGCAGTGCTGCTGAGAAATTGATGATAACACTAGCCTATGGTTGGGTGGAATGTTGCAGCAATGTAGCTAGTTGCGGGACAAGCTTATTTCAAGATAAGTATTCTTGTGTACTTTATCTCTGCACTGAATTTGTTTATGAATTAATTTGGACATGATGAATGCTTGAATGTTTTTGCTTCCTCTGTATATTCCATGTTTTATACTTTTGTTTATGTTTATATGTTCAATGCATTTTTTTATGTTTATGTTTCATGGGGCTAGATTGCCCGTTTGATAGTAGTAGCAGCCTTGTCGCGTTCTCTCCATCGTCGGTATGAGGGGTGGGGACAACGATATGAGGGGTGGGGACGTGACACTACATACATTACAACAAGTTTCAATATGTTTATAGAATAATCATTGGAAATCATGTTGATCATTGAACACAGTTTGAAGTTGCATAAACATAGCACCATCTAACGTTAAAGGAATAAAAACAACACAACTTCATGCTACACTCAATGCCATTTATCTTCACCCAATAATCATTGTCACCCTTTTAGGAAACAAAAAACAAACAAAATACAATCTTCGTTCTGAAAAAAAAAGTTATATTTTACATAAATTAAAAATTGGCATGATTTGATGAATTTAATATTTTTATTTTCTAATTAAGGTCACATTTCCTATGAATGTGGATTACGTACATAACATAGAAAGATACGTGTGGAAAATTGGACTTGGACATTTGGTTTCACTTGTTTAGCTTCACTTGGAACAACTTAGTATCACATAGCATGGTTAGATTGACTTGGACCTACTTCGATTAGACATCACATGGTAGACTTAACAACAAATATGCATGGCTAAGGGTTTGTTGGACTTGGACTTACTACTAAGTTGTCTTGACTTGGATACAATTTTCTCTTTGATATTTCATGGTGGGATTGATAGTATTAGATTCCAAGTTGTGGTTTAGTGATTGGAATGAAGTGTTGTTATGCAAACTAATTTAATATCCAACTCCAATTGACATAGAGATCTTGTATTTGAGGTACTTGATTGAATTTAACTCGTTTGCCTAAATCTTGCCTTTGATGAATGGTTAAACTAATTAAGATAACCATTGGGGCTTATGCGTACAAATTCCTACTATGGTAGACCCTGCACCATCCACTACACCAGGTCAAGGTTATGACCCCTTTGCAATTAAGCATTGAGTTAACCTTAGTGCATAAAATGTCCATGACCTATTGTATACCTTCCTTCTACATGTTACTCAAATTCCTCACATTTTGTTTTGGTAGTCAAAGATAACCCATTGCCACAATAGTGTCGTGTAAATTAAAATTCTTGATTTTATTCATCTAGATTATTCACAACACTCACCCACATACACAAATAACAACAAATAAACCTTAAAATAAAAAGAAATTAGCAGAGTAATAACTTGTAATTATTGACATCATATAAATAACAACTATGAGCCAAAGAAATTAAGCTACTAACTAATGTGACAACATCCATTCAAATTCCAATACTAACATTGCTGATGATTTGTCATGTCCCCAATTAAATAATTTCCAAATAAGATTATTTCCAAATAATGTTTCACCAACCTACTAGTTCCCTAGGTTGAGATGGAGACATAAATTTTGTAATAAGGGGATATGGGACCCAAAAGGACTTTAGTTTACCATATTCACATTTAAATGGGTCACATAAATTATTAATTCTAAGAAAAATGTGGCATGGGTTCATGAAGACACTTGGAAGCTTGTGAAGAATTTGGGCGACTAGATTCCCCACACACTTGGCTTGATATTCATCCAAATTTGAACACATGGGGAATGTAACATTATTGGATGGTAATGTGGTGTCAAATATCATATAATGAGCTAAGGAGGTCGAATTGGTAAAGGAGGGTAACTCCCATGGAAGAGGAAGAGACTAGAAGACAAGGTGTGCCACTTGGAAGGAGATTCTATGCACTCTATGACAACAAATGATGGAAGATTCTATGACAAGTATGACAAATTCAGACCCGATTGCTGACATAAGACAAATATGACATGTCAGGGATAAAAATATCCACCAAGAGGTCAAATTTGAGAGTTAGAAGAGGCCATTCGAATTGGGGAAAGAATTGGAGCATGAAGAGGAAGAAAGTGTCATGAGAGTTACTAAACCACTAAGATGAGTTGGGGGAAGCTCATGGAGGGAAATTTGACCTAAGGAGGCATAATGAAGTTAATAAAAGGATTTATTATGAAGTATAATATATTTTTATCATTTGTTAATTGTATTTTGGCATTTTTGGAGAGCTTTTGCTTGTCCATTGCACAGTGAGTGCACACTTACCCTGCTAGTGAACCAATTTCGAGGGAGTTGGATTCCTTTCAAAGTTGGTTGATGGAGAGGCCATTCAGACCTATCATGGGATATTAATGAATGTTTTTTATTTTCAGGTTGAATTTCCTACAGTCTAATTCTCATCTATCTCCCCATTCTCTCATTCCTTCTTCTCCATTTCCCCACACTCAAACTTGATGGTGCACTTGTTGGAGTGATTCTTGCGCATTGCTAAGGATGGTTGATGCCCAAGCTTTGATTTATGATGTATGGATCTGTAATATCATCTCCATATTCTCTTTAAGTCAAAATATCAGAAATACATGTATGGAAGGTTCACATTCCCCATGCTCTTGAATAACTAGTTTTCATGGATTTGGCTTCAATATTGAAGTAGCTTTATATCAGATTTGTATGAGGACATTAAAATGAGTTTTATGATTATAGGGAATCAATATATGATGTATGGCTTTGTAATATTATTTCCACATGCTTTGTAAGTCGAAATATCAGAGGTACATGTATGAAAAGCTTGCATACTCATGCCCTTGTATCACTAGTCTTCATGGATTTGGCTTCAATCTTGAAGTAGTTTTATACCAGATTTGTATGAGGGATGTTATCCAAATTTTATGATTTTGTGATAGGAATATATGATGTGTTACTCTGTAATTTAATTTTCCTATTCTCTGTGGGTTTAAATCCAAGAAATCCATATGTGAAACTCTTGCAATTCCTTGCTACTAATTCACTAGTTTTCATGTATTTGACTCCCATGTTGAATGAGTTGTATACCATACTTGTATGAAGAGATTTATATGGTGTTTAATAATTTTTTGGAATCCATTGGCATTCTGTATATGGTTCCTATATTTCATATCATGATCTGAACCTTTAACTCCACCTTTCATATGTCAAAACCAAGCTAGCTATGCAATTTCCCCATAAGCAATTTCAGTGAAAGTTACCCTACAAATGTTGCAGACCATAATACATTTGTAGAACTTAATAAAAATTATTAACAATATTAATTTATGTCTGATACTTATTCCAATACTCTGTTCTTAAATTTGGGAGGGTCGTACTTGATTTGGAGAGCTAGTTTGGCCATCACCCTTGGGGGGATTTGAACACAATTTCATAGTAATTTTGGTCTTTTTGTAATTATCCCAAAACAAGTTTGCATAGGTCTCAAGTCTGATAAAAAGTATCCATAAAACAATTTGGGATATTTTAATAGTCACCATACCATATCCTTTCAAATTTGGGATCATTTGGTGAAAGTTGGAACCCTCAAGAGTCATGAGTAGTTAAGCTCGAATTTTGCCCAATTTGTAATTTTCTCCAAAATTTCCAAAAAGGGGCATTACAGTGGTATCAGAGCATGTTCTTGGAACCCATTGAATTTATGGCTGATATAGATGAATTTAAGAAATGGCTTAAATAATATTTTGATGATAAGGCCAAGCAACTTATGCAAGTATTCGAATTGATGGCTACCCAACTTGGGGGTAAGCTGGCAATAGGGGGTAGTAGAAGTTTCCATCATGGAGAAACACATAAGACCATTAATTTTGAAGAATTTTATGGTTGGTTGAATGAATTTAGGAAAATAATTCAAATGTGAATTCATTAAGGGACAATCAGAAATCCACAAGTTTGGAAGAGCATGAAATGAGAAAAAATCAGCCTAATTGTGAAAAGAGACTAGATACAACATTACAGAAAGAAACAAAGAATCATGAAGTGGAGAATCAATTACCTCAAGGTGATTGTAGAGAATAACATAAAGAAGAAATATAATACAAGCACACAATCCTTACTAGTAGGGGTTGTGCAGATCAAAGAGAATCTATTGGTGGATCATTGAACTATGAAAGAGTACCTACTGATGGGTGCTCACAACTCTATGTTGGTGACATAGAGATAAGATTTGAAAATGTTGCTGCAAGACAAATTTCTCATAAGCACAAAGATGAATACCATGTGATAGATAATAAAGAACCAAGATCAACATCCCCATCACCACTTGAGCTTCAAGAAGTTGATTAAATCAAGACGAAAGAAGAAGAGGAAGTTCACTCCCATGAACCATCCTTCATCGAAGGGTATTTGAATATGAGTGAAATAGATATCCATGAGGCCCTTAGCATACTCCATGACACTAAAGCATTGGTGTCAAATTATTGTTGGAAAACTTCTTCATTGCAGGAGCCAGCCTTCCTCGAAGACATGGAGATGATTCAAAGAGAAATGTTCAACATCGAAGGTAATTTCATATCTTTCATTTTTGATAGAAACAATTTGGTTGAGCTTAATGTTTGGTTACATGAATCATACTTGAATAATAACGAGGATATTCATAAGCTCAAAATTCAAAATGAGGAACTTCTTGAGAGGTTGCAAGATACTTGTTCTTCCTCCTATGTTTTAGATTGTCATAACGTATATTGTTTGGAGGATCCTCATGACATGATGGATCATGAGAAACATGAAAATTTGTAGGTTCTTGATGTTTTTGAATATGATATTGATGAGAGCTAATCACTTGTTGTGGTGGCAGAGGAACTTGAGTTGCCTCCTGAAAATTGTTACACACTTTTTGGAGAAATGCATGATTCCACCACATTGGAACCAACCCATGAGGAAAGTTTCTCATTTTTAAGGGAGTAACATAATCCTACCCGTATGGATCCTTCACATGATAAAATTTTTTCACTTTCTAATCATTTGGGTGAACTGGTTCTTTCTCCTACATCCCACACTTCCAATTTTTGTAGCATTCAACCTAATGAAGTATGTGTGAAAGGTTTCTTTTTTTATAATGCCACATGAAGATTATGGAATTTTAATCTCTCCTTTTGATGATGACATGCTTAGAGAACCATCTTATTTACATTTGCAGTATAATCCTTTGTTACATTATGATGATACACATCTACATGGGTGCACCTATGATGTTCACTTGAGTCACTTGGAAACTCATGATTTTCCTTGCTCCTTGCCTAGTCCATTTGATGTTGGAGGAACTTCATCACACACTTGGGTGAAGATATATATGATTGAGGAACATTATTATTAGCAACAAACTCCTCTGTTATTTCATGATGATATACATATTCATGGGTGTATTGATGAGACTTCTTTGAGCCACTTGAAGTCTTCATGTTTTCTTTGCTCCTTATTTGGTTCAGATTTCAGTAGAGGTTCTTCATTCACTTGGATGAAAGAACACATGGCTGATTATCTTGATGCACATTATATATTTTTGGAGCATCATTATAGGACATGGGATCCTCCCCTATGTCATTGGAGCAAATATGATATAACACTTGATGCTTATGTGTATGGGCCACATGATGATCTACTTACTTGGATGTACAATAACTTTCATGATTCTTTGATGAGGTACCTTATTGATGTACATTTGTATGATGTTGTTATGTACTTCCATGATCTATATTTTGTAATCATGATGTTTGGAAGGGTGCAATGCAAGAAATGGGATTCTGGCATTGCTTGGTTTCATCTCACTTGGAGTAGCAACTCGATTGTTGGTTTGAGAAAGAAAACCAACCTTTAGTTGTTTGAGTTCATCTTTGCAAAGAAGTGTTCCAGTTTCCTGTGTGGGAAACATTTTGAGAGATCGTTTCAATTTTTACATGCTTAGTGTTCATGGCATTTCATCATAGACATTTTACACCATGCATGTATCAGGATCATATGGGACCCTCAGATCATTTGTTGTCTCATTGCTTTCAATTTTGGAGGCATCAAGCAACATAAGAGATTTAGTCACCACTTGAGAAGATGATTGTAATCAGAGTAGTGCAGCAACAAGCATGGTGGTTCCTCTCTAAGATTTTCTTTGAATCTTAAGAAACTAAAAGTTTGGTAACTTAGTGCCAACTTCAAAGAATTATACAAAAGCAAAAAGGGGTGAAAGTTTAAAAAAGGTTTCCAAAATATGGAGGTAAATATTATTTGCACAAATTTGGTTTTTATGGATTTGATTAATACTTTTGGTGTTAGTGGTGATGTTACAAGATATATCAATATGCAAAATATACATATATTTCCTTTTGGGAACACAAAATTGTAGTACATGAGAGCCACTGCTGAAATTGCAGCTAAAGAAAATTAATGAGCAGAACCATAATAGAGCACTTGGTGCAAAGGAAGGAGTCCCTAATGAGAATTCCACTTAGGAATAAAAAAAAAATATTGCATCATTCAAAATTGTAATTGCTTGAGGGCAATAAATATTGAGTGTGGAGGATTGGTCATATTCCCAATTAAATAATTTCCAAATAATACTATTTGCAAATAAAGTTTCACCAACCTACTAGTTCCCTAGGTTGAGACAGAGACATAAATTTTGTAATAAGGAGCTATGGGGCCCAAAAGGACTTTATTTTACCATATTCATATTTAAATGGGTCACATAAATGATTAATGCTAAGAAAATAATGTGGCACGTGTTCATGAAGACACTTGGAAGCTTGTGAAGAATTTGGGTGACTAGATTCCCCACACACTTGGCATGATATTCATCCAAATTTGAACATGGGCAATGTAAAATTATTGGATGGTAATGTGGTGTCAAATATCATATAATGAGCCAAGGAAGTTGAATTGGTAAAGGAGGGTAACTCCCATGGAAGAGGAAGATACTAGAAGATAAGGTGTGCCACTTGGAAGGAGATTTATGCACACTATGACAACAAATGATGGAAGATTTTATGACAAGTATGAAAAATTCAGACCTGATTGCTAAAATATGACAAATATGACATGTCAGGGATAAAAATAGCCACCAATAGGTCTAATTTGGGAGTTATAGGAAGCCATTCGAATTGGGGAAAGAATTGGAGCATGAAGAGAAGACAAGTGTCATGAGAGTTACTAAACCACTAACATGAGTTGAAGGAAGCTCATGGAGGGAAATTCAACCTTAGGAGGCATAATTAATTTAATAAAAGGATTTAATAAGGAATAAGAATAGATTTTGATCATTTTTAATTGGATTTTGTCATTTTTGGAGAGATTTTTGCTTGTCCATTGCACGGCGAGTGCACACTTACTGTGCTAGTGAACCAATTTCGAGGGAGTTGGATTCCTTTCCAAGTTGGTTGATGGAGAGGCCATTCAGACCTATCATGGGAGATTAATGAAGGATTTTTATTTTCAGTTTGAAGGTACTACAGTCGAATTCTCATCTATCTCCCCATTCTCTCATTCCTTCTTCTCCATTTCCCCACACTCAAAATTGATGGCGCGCTTGTTGGAGTGATTCTTGTGCCTTGCTGAGGATGGTTGATGCCTAAGATTTGATTTATTATGTATGAATCTGTAATATAATCTCCATATTCTATGTAATTCAAAATCTCAAAAATACATGTATGGAAGGCTCGCATTCCCCATGCTCTTGAATAACTAGTTTTCATGGATTTGGCTTCAATATTGAAGTAGCTTTATATCAGATTTGTATGAGGACATTTATATGAATTTTATGATTATGGGAAATAAATATATGATGTATTTCTATGTAACATTATTTCCACATGCTCGATAAGTTGAAATATCAGAGATACATGTATGAAAAGCTTGCATACTCATGACCTTGTATCACTAGTCTTCATGGATTTGGCTTCAATCTTGAAGTAGTTTTATAACAAATTTGTATGAGGGATGTTATATGAGTTTTATGATTTTGTGAAAGACATATATGATATGTTACTCTGTAATTTCATGTCCCTATTCTCTGTGGGTCGAAATCCAAGAAATCCATATGTGAAACTCTTGCAATTCCTTTCTACTAATTCACTAGTTTTCATGTATTTGACTCCCATACTGAATGAGTTGTATACCAGACATGTATGAATGGATTTATATGGCATTTAATAATTTTTGGGAATACATTGGTATTCTGTATATGGTCCCTATATGTCACATCCTTATTTAAACCTTTAAATCCACCTTTCATATGTCAAAATTGAGCTAGTTATGCAATTTCACTGAAAGTTACCCTACAAATGTCGTAGAATATAATACATTTGCAGATATTAATAAACATGATTACGGAAATTAATTTATGTCTGATACTTATTACCATACTCTATTCTTAAATTTAGGAGGGTCGTACTTGATTTGGAGAGCTAGTTTGACCATCACCCTTGGGGGGTTTTGAACACAATTTCCTAGTGATTTTGGTATTTTTGTCATTAGCCCCAAATTTTTTTTCAGAGGTCTAAAGTATGATAAAAAAGTATCCATAAAACACCTTGGTATTTTTTAATAGTCACCATACCCTCTCCTTTCAAATTTGGGATCATTTGGTGAAAGTTGGAACCCTCCAGAGTCATGACTAGTTAAGCTCAAAGTTTGCCCAATTTGTAATTTTCTCCAAAATTTCCAAAAAGGGACATTACAGTGGTATCAGAGCATGGTATTGGCACCTATTGAAGTTATGGATGACAGAGATAAATTTAAGAAATGTCTTAAGTCTCATTTTGATGACAAGACCAAGCAACTTATGCAAGGATTCGAGTTGATGGCTAGCAAACTTAGGTGTAAGCTAGCAGCAGGGGGTAGTAGAACTTTCCATCATCGAGAGACACATAATACCATTCATTTTGAAATTTTTTATGATTGTTTGAATTAATTTAGTAAAAATAATTCAAATGTGAATTCGTTAAGGGACAATCATAAATCCACATGTCTAGAAGAGCATGAAATGAGAAAAAATCAGCCGAATTGTGAAAAGAGCCTAGATACACCATTACAGAAAGAAACAGAGAATCATGTAGTGGAGAATCAATTACCTCAAGTTGATTGCAAAAAATAAAATAAAAAGGAAAGTGAATACAAGCACACAATCCTCACTAGTGGGGGTTGTCGAAATCAAAGAGAATCTATTGATGGATCATTGAACTATGAAAGAGTACCTACTAATGGGTGCTCACAACTCTATGTTGGTGACATAGATATCATATTTAAAAATGTTTCTGCAAGCCAAATTTCTCATAAGCATGAATATGAATACCTTTTGACAGATAATGAATAACCAAGATCAACCTCCCCATCACCACTTGAGCTTCAAGAAGTTGATCAAATCAAGAAGAAAGAAGAAGAGGAGGTTCACTACCATGAACCATTATTCATCGAAGGGTATTTGAATATGAGTTAAATGGATATCCATGACTCCTATATCATACTCCATGACACTAAAACATTGGTGTCAAATTCTTGTTGGAAAACTTCTTCATTGGGGGAGCCATCCTTCCTTGAAGACATGGAGAAGATTCAAAGAGCAATGTGCAACATCGAAGATAATTTCATATCTTTGCTTTTTGATAGAAACAATTTGGTTGAGCTTAAGGAATGGTTACATGAAGCATGCTTGAATAATAATGATGATATTCATAACCTCAAAATTCAAAATGAGCAACTTCTTGAGAGGTTACAAGATACTTGTTCTTCCTACTATGTTTCAGATCGTGATATGGTATATTGTTTGGAGGATTCTCATGACATGATGGATAATGAGAAACATGAAAAATCACAGGTTCTTGATGTGTTTGAATATGATATTGCTGAGAGCCAATCACTTGTTGTGGTGGAAGAGGAACTTGAGTTGCCTCTTGAAAATAGTTACACACTTTTTGGAGAAATGCATTATTCCACCACCTGGGAACCAACCCATGAGGAAAGTTTTGCATTTTTAAGGGACATGCATAATCCTACCCATACGTATCCTTCACATGATGAAATTTTTTCACTTTCTTATCATTTGGGTGAGTTGGTTCTTTCTCCTACATCCTACACTTCCAAATTTTGCAGCATTCATCCTATTGAAGTATGGGTGAAAGGTTTATTTTTTATAGTGCCACATGAAGAGTATGGAATTTCTATCTCTCCTTTTGATGATGACATTATTGGAGAACCATATTATTTACATTTGCAGCAGCATCCTTTGTTACATTATGATGATACACAACTACATGGGTGCACCTATGATGTTCACTTGAGTCACTTGGAAACTCATGATTTTCCTTGCTCCTTGCGTGGTCCATTTGATGTTGGAGGAGCTTCATCCCACACTTGGGTGAAGATATATATGATTGAGGAACATTATTACTGGAATATTTCATGATGATATACATATTCATGGGTGTATTGATGAGACTTATTTGAGCCACTTTAAGTCTTCATGTTTTTTTTGCTCCTTAGTTGGTTCAGATTTTTGTGGAGGTTCTTAATTCACTTCTTGGATTAAAGAACACATGGCTGATTATATTGATGCACATATTTATGGAGAATCATTATAGGACATGGGATCCTCACCTTTGCCATTGGAGCAGATATGATATAACACTTGATGCTTGTGTGTATGGTCCACATGATGATCTAGTTACTTGGATGTACAAGAACTTTCACGATTCATTGATGAGGTACCTTCTTGATGTACATTTGTATGATGTTGTTATGTACTTCCATGATCTATATTTTGTACTCATTATATTTAGAAGGGTACAATGCAAGCAATGGGATCCTAGCATTGCTTGGTTTCATCTCACTTGGAGTAGTAGTTCGATTGTTGGTTTGAGAAAGCAAACCAACCTTCAGTTGTTTGAGTTCATCTTTGCATAGAAGTGTTCTAGTTTCCTATGTGGGAGACATTTTGAGAGATGGATTCAATTTTCACATGCTTGGTGTTCATGGCATTTCATCATAGACATTTCACACCATTCACGTATCAGGATCATACGAGACCCTAGGATCATTTTTGGTCTCATTGGTTTCAATTTTGGGGGCATCAAACAACATTAGAGATTTAGTAACCACTTGAATAGATGATTGTAATCAGAGTAGTGCAACAACAAGCATGGTGGTTCCTATCTGATATTTTATTGGAGTCGTAAGAAACTAAAAGTTTGGTAACTAAGTACCAACTTCAAAGAATTATACATAAGCAAAAATGGGTGAAAGTTTAGAAAAGGTTTCCAAAATATGGAGGTAAAGATTATTTGCACAAATTTAATTTTTATGGATTTGATTAATCCTTTTGGTGTTAGCGGTGATGTTACAGGATATATCAATATGAAAATTCTACATCTCTTTACTTTTGGGAACACAAGGCTGCAGTACATGAGTGCCACTACTAAAATTGCAGCTAAAGAAAATTAATGAGCAGAACCATGACACAACACTTGGTGCAAAGGAAGGAGTACCAAATGAGGATGCCACTTGGGAATATAAAAAAATATTGCAGCATACAAAATTGTAATTGCTTTAGGACAAAAATTCTTGAGTGGGGAGGATTTGTCATGTCCCCAATTAAATAATTTCCAAATAAGACTATTTGCAAATCATGTTTCACCAACCTACTAGTTCCCTAGGTTGAAATGGAGACATAAATTTGGTAATAAGGGGCTATGCGACCCAAAAGGAATTTATTTTACCATATTCACATTTAAATGGGTCACATAAATTATTAATTCTAAGAAAATAATGTGGCATGGGTTCATGAAGACACTTGGAAGCTTGTGAAGAATTTGGGTGACTAGATTCCCCGCACACTTGGCATGATATTCATCCGAATTCGAACACATGGGTAATGTAACATTATTGGATGGTAATGTGGTGTCAAATATCATATAATGAGCCAAGGAAGTCTAATTGATAAAGGAGGATAACTCCCATGGAAGAGGAAGAGACTAGAAGACAAGGTGTGCCACTTGGAAGGAGATTCTATGCACTCTATGACAACAAATGATGGAAGATTCTATGCCAAGTATGACAAATTCAGACCTGATTGATGAAATATGACAAATATGACATGTTAGGGCTAAAAATAGTTACCAAGAGGTTGAATTTGGGAGTTAGAGGAATCCATTCGAATTTGGGAAAGAATTGGAGCATGAAGAGGAAGACAAGTGTCATGAGAGTTACTAAACCACTAAGATGAGTTGGAGGAAGTTCATGGAGGGGAATTCGACCTTAGGAGGAATACTGAAGTTAATAAAATGATTTCATGTGGAAGGATACTATATTTTGATCATTTTTTAATTGGATTTTGGAATTTTTGGAGAGCTTTTGCTTGTCCATTGCACGGTGAGTGCACACTTACCCTGCTAGTGAACCAATTTTGAGGGAGTTGGATTCCTTTTCAAGTTGGTTGATGGAGAGGCCATTTGAAAATATCATGGGAACTTAATGAATGATTTTTATGTGCATTTTGAAGGTCCTAAATTCGAATTCTCATTTATCTCCCCATTCTCTCATTCCTTCTTCTCCATTTCCCCACACTCAAAATTGATGGCGCACTTGTTGGATTGATTCTTCTGCCTTGTTGAGGATGGTTGATGCCCAAGATTTGATTTATGATGTATGGCTCTGTAATATCATATCCATATGAGCTATAATTCTAAATCTCAGAAATACATGTATGGAAGGTTCGCATTCCCCATGCTTTTGAATAGCTAGTTTTCATGGATTTGGCTTCAATATTGAAGTAGCCTTATATCAGATGTTTATGAGGACATTTATATGAGTTTTATGATGACAGGGAATCAACATATGATGTATGGATCTGTAATATTATTTACACATGCTTTATAATTCGAAATATCAGAGATACATGTATAAAAATCTTGCATACTCATGCCCTTGTATCACTAGTCTGCATGGATTTGGCTTCAATCTTGAAGTAGTTTTATATCGGATTTGTATGAGGGATGTTATCTGAGTTTTATGATTTTGTGACAGCCATATATGATGTGTGATGTGTTAGTATTTAATTTCATGTCCCTATATCTGTGGGTCGAAATCCAATAAATCCATATGTGAAACTCTTGCTATTCCTTGCTACCAATTCATTACTTTTCATGTATTTGACTCCCATACCGAATGAGTTGTATACCAGACTTGTATGAAGGGATTTATATGGTGTTTAATTTTTTTTTGAAATACATTGGTATTATGTATATGGTCCCTATATTCCACATCCTGATCTGAATCTTTAACTCCACCTTTGATATGTCAAAATCGAGCTAGTTATGCAATTTCATTGAAAGTTACCCTACAAATGTTGCAGACCACAATCCATTTGCAGAACTTAATAACCATGATGAAGGACAATAATTTATGTCTAATACTTATTCCCATACTCTGTTCTTAAATTTGGGAGGGTCGTACTTGATTTGGAGAGCTAGTTTGGCCATCACCCTTGGGGGGATTTGAACACAATTTCCTAGTAATTTTTGTCTTTTTGTCATTAGCCCTAAACAAGTTTGTAGAGGTCTAAAGTATGATAAAATGTATACAAAAAACACCTTGGGATGTTTTAATAGTCACCATACCATCTCCTTTCAAATTTGGGATTATTTGGTTATAGTTGGAACCCTCTAGAGTTAGGACTAGTTAAGCTCGAATTTTCCCCAATTTGTCCATTTCTCCAAAATTTCCAAAAATGAACATTACATGATTTTAGTGTCACATATTTTGGCCTTCTTGCACTTTCAAATAAATATCATTGTGTGCAATAGAAAATTACATCCTTTTTATTATGGGGGTGTACAGATAAAGCTCACGGGGCGTACGATGACATTGTTATAGAGGGTCAATGCGTTGTCGATCGTGCGATTAGGTACAATCTGTGACTGCAATCCTTTGACCTATTCTATAAACTATGCCATTACCATGTCGCAGATTGGACCATATAACTTTGTAGGAGATAAAGCATAACTTCACCCATGCACCCAACAATAATTATCTTCAACCTTTATTACCTATATCTACAATAGTTGGAAGTCTCGCTACCAAAATGATGTATTCTAAGATTGAGTTTTCGTTCTCACATTGATAATCTTCTCTGTCTCATATCTCATAAGGATCAATCCTCCTAATCTTGAATTTCATATTAAGGGATTCCATATGAACATTAAGAGCGCCTTAAGTTTGTTGGTATTCTATTCTTACAGGCAAGGATGGGGGAGGTGATTAACTAGTCTAATTGACATCGTAAGTTATCTATGTCAAACTTAAGAATGTTATTTTAGACCCAACTTCAGCTTCTCCTTTGGATAACTATAGAGGAGTTGTCACCCACTCAATTGTTTATATGACTACTTCTCATACTCATTGCCATTTTCTGCTAAGTGTGGTGGTAAGGTTTGCCATCCCTTTATTTGCTACTGCATTACTCTAGCACGATGGTGAATGCACATTTCCATGGAAAAGGTCGTTCAAATTACTTTATTTTCATGAATTGGGTGGAGGGAATCAATCAATACTTACTTCGTTAAGGGGTTTTCCTTATACTTTGTTAATGGAATTGTATGGAGTCTTATATTTTATAATACATAATTATCATAATACATATTCTACACATGAAAAAACAAAGGTAGTTTCAACAACAAGGGTAGTAACATTAACAAGGTATTTCAACACTCTATATTAAATCTGAGACGCATCATAGGTTGAGGGTGATGGACGCAACATCCTCTGCATAACTTGCTAGGGGCGCTTCCGCTAGAATGATTGATAGTTTTTTTTCCTGAGGACAACACTTACACTTTTCTTAAGGCAATAAAGGAGACCTGGTCTGTGCAGCTGATGGCATGGAATATCATTGAGCCCATAACTTATCTAGTGGCTAGGGTGGGTTCTACAACACCGGTATAAAAAGAAGTCGATGACTCAGTAGCTGTTATTGGGCATCCTAATGCTTGGTTGATGCTTGTAGGCATTCGACAATACTACATTATTTTTTAAGAAATTTCAAGAGAACTTCTCACCAGTCTGAACCACCATCAAAATTTATTTTCAGGTACGAACTTAATTGCTCTACTAATTGATACTTTGAACACAATCGCCATTACAGAGAAAGAGAGAAACCAACTTTCATGGCTAAATTTTGTTGTTATTAATTACGGTAAACTGTTGAAAGTGGGATACCCTCCTAATATTTATTGTTAATAATTAGGGAAAACTATTGAAAGTGGGATACCCATGAGTAGTTTTCAGAGGGTATTGCATAGGTATCTACAGACGCATCTTAAGAATGATTTACAAGACATTGATATCCAAATATCCATTTTAATCTTGATTCATTTTCAGGGGGTAGAAGACTAAGCTGTACAAAAACATTGGAACATTGTTTATTTATTGATTTTGAGGCATTGGAGGGGTTTTCAGAGGGAGTTGCATCTGAAGTTTACTTGGTATTAAATTCATATTTGCATTTCCCTTCAAAGATTGTTGAATTCATCTGCAGAGATGGGCTTCATTAGTATCCTTTTCTTCAATACCATCTTTGGTTACTTATCAATTCAATAGCAGAGATATGGAATTGGAGCGACATGTTAAAGGGAGCAAGATGTGTACTCAATTAAATAACAGTCAATTGATAGAGGAGTCACTGAACAAATATTATTCAGATGGAATCATAGAATCCCTTTGGTAGGTTCAATTCAACATTGTCAAACGAATCCATGCCTTTTAGATCACCTAATAGTGTATGCAAGTCAAGTTTTTTTTTAAGATGTCAGGTTATTCCACAGAAGAAGTGGTTGGTAGGAATGTTAGGTTTCTTCAAGGAACCAGAACCGATAGGAGAACTATTTTGAAAATTTGAGAAGCTACCGGAGAAGAGAAATGTTGCCAGGTCAGTATTTTGAATTATATGAAGAATGGAACAGCCTTCTAGAACCTTTTCCATTTGGATCCAGTGTTTTCTGAGGGAGATGGTAGAGTAAATCATTTCATTGGAGTGCAAAATCCTATGTCAAAATTTTATCGATCTAGTGTCATCAAATGTATTTTGCAATATGCCCAATAATTGCTCCACATTTGTAGAAAACAAGCATTTCAACCACCATACATCAAATGCTATTTTTTTTTTCATGCCGAAGGGAGTACTCTAGGGATTCCTTGGTTGACATGGACAATACTAGAATGTAAAATTCGTTAGCAGAGGATAACGCGGGTTAGTATTAGTTGGTTGATATTTATTTAGTTGGAAGGACTTTTAGGATATTTTTAATACTCTAGAGAGCTGGTCTGCTTTCCTTTTTTCCCTAATGGGTTTTCTTTTATGTGACTATATTACACAGGTTTAGAGGAGCCAACATGTGAAGCTAAGGACACTGACAAGCATAAAACAAGTGATGTTGTTGATTGTATTTTGTTTGAAATGAAACAATTCAGCAAGCACACATGAAATATTGTTTTGGATAAAAGAAGTAATTAAGGTGATCTAGGCAAGGTAGCACCTATTAATTCATCTTTATCCATTGCGCTTAAAATAATACATGAAACTTTTGTATTGAGAGTGATTATGCCTGTATACAAATGACTTATGTTTATGATTTCAATAAATACATTTCTATATTTAGATGTAACTTTTTTATCATTGGTTCCTTCGACACCTTTAGTCTGTCTGGTCTAGTTTAATTATTTTCTTATACTGAGGTCCTTTCTTTGTACTCTGTAGAGCTGACCCCCACTTACCTGACATGCCCATTGTACATGCAAGCATGTTGTTTCTACAATTGACATGTTTGATCTTAATCCATGGACTTTATCATTTAATGTGTCAAATTCTATGTTATTAGCTTTCCCATTTTCTAGAATTCACTCAATGAGTTTTGTAGTATTCAACATCCAGGTCTTGCCTCTTGCTTTCAAACTACAATGTTTGGCTTTCTGAAATTCTAAAGTTTGAAAAATGGAATTGTGATATTGTGTGTGTGAATGAGTGGCATTCCACTCAGTATCTTGTTAGGGATAAACATAAATCAAAGAAATGAAGATTTTGTTGCACGTGGCAACTATCTATGGAAATCTTAGACAACTAGGTCTTGTATAACAAACAAGAGAAATTAGGTTAACATATGCAAATAGCCAAAACTAGCCAATGGAACAAGAACATTCAATGTCTGGTATTACATTCAGGTTGATAAACTAAACTAAAGAATAAGTTGAATACTATAAAACCACCTTTGAATACTTTGCTACTTGACACTTCCATTTTCTATCTAAATTTAAATGTTGAATGCTCTGGTTTAGGGAATTTTCCACATGTCTGCACACATGAAATTTACAAACAAGTAGAAAGTCCTAGGATGTAACTTTGTCTGGCCTGGGAATTATGAGGTTCAAGAACCTTGGAAAGGGGTGTGTGATCAAATGGTTAATTGGTCAAGTGGCCTGTCATAAGCTCCCATTCTCACTGTTGCATTATTTTCGGGTCTTAAGCAAGTTTGGATTTTATATACTTGCATGCATGGATCATTAGTTCCCATTGACTAAGTAGGTTTGAAAAAGGATTTCTTCATACACCTAGTCATTTTTTAAAGAAAGGGTTTCCATTAGAGGATCTATAAATCAAAGAAGAGCCAAGTCAAATTTATTGGAATTGACTGGTCTAGATCAGGTTCACACTGCGTTAGGTTTGAACTAGTTGTTGAGTAGGAACTGCAGGTTGGTTCCGACCATCCGATTACAATCTCGACTGGCTCTCATTTGATCAGGTCCACATGCATGGTTGGTAAAAAAGGAGAAAACACAACGAAAAAGGGAAACAAAATCAAAACAGTGCACATCCAAATCCTACTTTATTGTTATTTAATGAAACCCCACCCTCTATTTTGTCTCACACATTTCCTATTGATTATTTATTAAAATTTGCACATATATTTTTGGTTGACCAATTTTCCAACCTGGTTTTTTGGCCATTTCTTATCGATCGGTTTTGGTTCTGAAAACTTTGATTCAAGGAATGTTTCTTTTGAGCAAAAAAAGAGACGTTTTAGAGCCTCAACTTATCATTGTTTCTGGATGCATTTAAGTACAAGAATTGGCTTTTTCTTTCAAATGAACTACAAAAGTAGCCATCTCTTTTTGGGGATGTATTAATGTTTTTTTCATCTAGAATGTGTTTTAGAAGAATATTGAAGAGACAAAAACCAGAAATCTGTAGATGTATGTTATATATCTTGATCATTTTAATAGCAATCACTTACAAATGATAGACCTTAAAAATCATATCAAGGCCCAGTTCCACCAGGATGGTCTCTTCTTTAATTTAGATAACCCATCCAAAGATAGAGGGCATAAGGTCAGTGAGACAATACACACCTTGCTGCTCTCTTCAGAGATGCCCCACTTGCACATGACCACATAATGGGCATGCCCTAGTTTGTTCCAGTTCGTGGGCATATCCTATTCCATACCAAGTGGTTAATTGCCCATTGCCAGATTTTTCTCTTTGGCCTTGGATGTTAGGAGAGCTCCACCTAGTTTTCGTAGGCTCCTATTAGGATCTCCCAACTACTAACTAGGATATATTAGTCAAGGGAATTCCCCAGAGGAAAGTATCATATATTGCATTGGTACATTCATGATTATTGCTGATGACAATGATGTTTTGTCTTTCACATGTACATCTACTTCTACTTTGAGTACAATGTAATATCTTTTTCTTTCTTGGGGTTTACCCTTTCTTGGTGTTGTATTTCCTTCCTTTTGGTACTTATTAAGTGTGCGAACTCGCCTAGGTGCACTCCCACACTACTATTGTGACTTGTCATTCTCTCTAGTCCCATTGACCTTCTTTGGTGACTTGTGAACTTTAATAAATTTGTCACCTCTTACATTCATTTTTAAGAGTGTCCTTTCCTTTTTACCCTTCTTTCTCTTCATTTGCTTAACCATTCTTCTTATTTTTAGTTCTCTATACGGTTATCTTCTTTGAATATTTTCTTGTACCACAACTTCATAGATTTCTTTTGCAATTTAAAATAAAAAGATCCCAAAGTTTCCAACTTCAGTGCCCTTAAGACAACGCCCAAACCATCCATAGGCATGTCATAAAATTAGAATGCACAACATATTTGTCTATAATGGGTTTTAAATCTTCATACACTCAATCCTTCTTACTATATGGTATATGCATGTGTTTGTACTATGATCTTTGCTCACTCTTCTAGATGTCTTCGAAAATCAACATTGACAAAGTTATATCTGCTACTTGGGTCTATAGGGATGGTAATGGCCTCCTTTTGAATACTTCCTTGTACCTGCAATATGGGAGTTTCTATGGATGGTAACAAAAAAGTCTATTTTCTTTCTGTTTTCCTCTCCCATCTATCCAAGAATTTTCAACTTTCCAAATTTTCCCCATGTGAGTTTTGATTTGTTAATACTACCTCAACATTTCTTTTTTCATTCTTAAGGAATATAGATAATATCAAGAATGGACAAAATTAATTAACCATTCTCTAGGCTCTATGCCATATACATCTTCATAAAACTCTAATAAGACCAGAAATTTGTAGATGAATGAGATGGTTACATAATCCAAACACCTTATGGTGTAAGCTATGGAAAATGAAGTATGCTCCTCAAATATATTCTTAGCATCTAATATGCTTGACAAGAGATAGAAAGGGATCCATCATATGGACCATATCTTGGAAAAACAAAGACCTAATTCAAAATCATTGTTTTTGGGAGGTTAGCAATGGAATATCTGCTCAACTACAGGAGGATTCCTAGAAGTAGCTTCCCAAATTAGAATGCAACCCAGACTAAAGAAATATAAAGTAGGACATGCTCCACGATAACAAAATTAGGCATTGGAAATATAAAGTACTTCAGTTTTGAGCCGTTTAACTGTCGTATTTGATCAAAAAATATAATGCATATACAAAGAACGATTTTAAAGGGAATTCTCCCTTTGTTTCACACACTCTGCTGTAGGTATTTGTGGGTATTTATCTTCATTCCTTTCTATGAAAATACGCATTCGAAATGTCAAACCAAACTTATATAAATCACCTGTTTAAAAATGATTTATGGGCATTAAACATGAATGCTAGGAGACCCCATAATGGCTCCTTGAACATTCATTCATTCTTCACAACAACTAGGAGAACAAGTTGGCTAGATCATTCATGACGATTCTTACCTTGAGCAAAATATAACTAATTCTCGAATTCGTCCATAGAAATCGAGGCTTGAAATTTCACTTAAACTTAAATACGAACAAAATGATAATGCTCCTATCTTTTAAGAATTATTGGAGCATCATGGTGTAGTTTGTAATTTTCTTCCATGGTAGAGAAGCGTGAAGCTTGGTTTGTTTCAACTTCCACTTGCTCACTAATGTGCCATGTAAAGGAGGGTTTGAAGAGGTGGTTGTGGAATGAAATCGTAGTTATTGCAATGCTATTTGGTTTTAAGGAGGGTTTGGGCTTCGTGACTGAGTAGGAATCGAGGGTGGCAGATGCATATTAATTAAAATGTGTGTACATGGTTAAGAGGGACATATATTACTACGTCTATTCTCTATGGATCGTATATCTTTGCCGCCACATTCTTCGAACTCGATTTCCTGTTCTCATGCATGTACATGCACATGCACATATGGGGTCGTGTTTACGGTCACATTCACAGTAATATCTATGCCAACGCCAAAACTAATGGCATATTTGACCAAAATTTTGATTTTAGCATCCAACTTTCTAATCTATTATTGCATTTCATATATTTGCAATAGTAACTCATTTTGTTCCTCTTTATTATCCAATAAGATTTTGCCCAAGAGCGAATTATAGGGCCACTCTCTTTAATTATTTAGTGTCCCTGCAGTGAGAGGTACCCACATATGGGACCTAGGGTCCCATTTCTATCTAAATCTCCTTCACCTTGATATAATTATGCCCAGTCTTACCCTAGTATTCAACTTGAGAAAATTATTATTGAACATTGGTTGGAATTTATTAAAGGTAGGTGGTCTTTGCTTCCATTGCTTCCAACTTGACTATAGGATGTGGATTACAACCCCTAGCTCTCCACATGAATCCCCCCTAACCTCGCCTTTCCATGGGAGTTGAAGCTCGAGACAAGCTACCTTTCTAGGGATGGCGAACCCAATTAATGGGGAGATAATTGATGAAGAGATTTTGCTTTTTTAAGGAAAATAATTCAACATAAATGTAGAGAGGAAATGAATAGATAACTAATCAAATTAAATTACAATGCCAATAGAGAATTCCCTTGGTGGATAAAATCACCATATGGGAGACTTCCACCCCACTCAAATAGGAAAACCCAGTGAAGGAAAAGAGAGAGGAGACACTACGAGTCAAGGAAATTGTGCTATGAACCCTGGATAGTCTGCATCTTAGGTTAGTGAAAGGCAAAATTCTCCTCACTCAAAATGATGAGTCCATTCGGTTAGTTGTCATCACATCCTGCTATTCCAATTGTAATTAAAACCCATGAACCACAATGTCATCAACCAACTTGTCATCATTGAAATCATCGTCGTGGAGGGAACTTGCATGTAAAATACCCAAATCTTATAGGCGCATGTCTTAGTAATCATGCATGCGAGGTACGAAGGTCTTACAGTAGACTACCCAACTTGTACCTTTGCATGCCACCCTCTTTCCTACTACTTCCGCTATGTTATAAGGTTTTATAATTAGTAAAGACCTCATCACATCACATGTTTGCTTTGGTCGTCAAGTAGCCCCATCTCTCTTCCATATCACCCCATATCGAGGTTATCTACTTAATTTTAATGTACCCATATCTTAGAATTCCATTACACATTACTATCTTATTTTCACAATAATATTAGTTCCACATTAATTATAATGATTAGTTTGCAATAACACGTAGTAATGGGGTTTCCAAAAACATTAGTTGACTATATAGGGATCTTGGATCATAGTGGAATTATCCTCTCTAAAAACATTGCCCTACATAAAAAAATTCTCTCTTTATTTTGAATTCTCCTATAACTTATTTCGCATCTCCATAATCGCAAGGCCCGCCGAAATTTATTGAATTCGGAACCTTTAGTGTATTCAAATTCGTTTGTAATTTGGTTATGTTCATTGGATCAATGTTATTGCTTTCTTGCAGAAAGACATTGAACGCATTCTGTATTCGAAAATGGGGGTTTAATCACCACACCAACAACAATGTTAATGTTAACACATGAACCAATGAATGCCTCCTTTCACTGTAGCGTTTATGTCCCTCATCCATGCGCAAAAATGCATCAAAGAGCAGAGAAGTTAAAAAAGGCAGCGGAGAGTTGCGTGTAACTGGATGAAATCGAATGAAATGTAGATCTATGAAAGAATTGTGTATTGAATTCTTTGAAATGGGCCGAATCCACAACTGGAGACATTACTGACTACGAAGGTCAGTTTTATTCTACCCCTTTAATCCTCAATCTTTTGCATTTCTATAAGCACCCCTTTTACAGATCCAAGTTAGTTTTTGTTATATGTTGTCCCAAGGTTTGTGGTTTTGAGATTGTTTATTCTACATATTATCTATTGTGTTTGAAGCTTTATGCATGGCCAATTGGCAGAATGTGGGTCACTAGTTCAAACTTCAATTCCCATGGTACTAGATTACATGTCGCGCTCTCAGTTATATTATATGTTTGTTGAGATTTTGTTCTTGTTTTTTTTCTAGGAAAGGATGGAGAGATTGAAGACCATCTCAAGCTATCGTAAGACACCTATATTCACAGTAAATCAGGTGAATGCTTTGCACTAAGCTCTGAGTTTTTGTTTGTTTCTTGTGTTTTTGGGTTTAGAAATCTATCCTGCCTTTGTTTCAGGCGAAATTTATATGTGCCTATAAACCCCTATTTGTGCTTCTTATGAAATAAAGGGGGCCCCATTGCATTTTACAGACTGCATACAAAACAAATTCCAGTCACACTATTGATTTTAAGTTCAATGTTTTTCCCAGATTCCTGTTACCCTTTATCGTTAGATGATATAAGCATCACCATGCTTTGTTTTTTCCCCATAATTTTCTGAGGCCAATTGATTGTCATCTTGTCTAAGGATTTCTATTCTATTTGAGATCACTTTACCATTTTTGTATATTGAGGTTTTGGGGTCATAGCCAAGTGGTCAATAAAAACACTTGCCGTGTTAATTTGGCCAATTCACTCCTCAATTTGATTATAAGAAAACATGCCCCATAGACCATGTTGTCATTTTAATATGATCGATTCCATCCTTAATTTGATTCTAGGAAAATAGGTCCCATAGACCAGGTAGTTTTGAATTTTGAAATGATGTTAAAATATTTATAAGTAATATTATTATTGTTTGATGTCGTGTTTATACATTATATATTCCTCCTTATCCATGCTGCTTAAGTATTTCAGATCTATTTATATCTGTGCAATGTCTATCCACAGAATTGGATTTTATTTAGTGAATTTGTATAAAGTGCAAATATTTAGTTTTCTGGGTATACATTCCATATAAATTTGTGTTCCTATTTAACTATGGAAGTTCCAAAAACCATTTTAGAGTACACCCTTTTAATAAGTTGTCCCTTGTGTTTTGTTTTACTCATTTCTCCACACCAACCTTCCTTACACAGTTGGTGTTGACTAGACAAATCATCTTAGAGTTGGTTCTTAAAGGTCTTACCTGAGTTAGCTCTGCTTGGGCATGGAAGGAGCTCCTTACTTTCCAACTCATGTAAGGAACAATATTTCCTTCTAGATTAGGTGATGATCTCACATTCACTAGAAGGTAGAGCATAGCTGTATTACTTACCTTCCTTTGCATTACGCCCTTTGTTGACTATGAGGAATTTACGTTGAAGGCAATTTGATTTGGATAATGGTCCAAGATGAGTATACAATTTACTTGAACTTTCAGTGGTGAATCCAAAAAATTAGATTTGTTTACTCATTATTTGTCTTTTGAAAGGTCATTTTCATTGATATTTTGGAATGTCCTCCTAACTTTATGCACACATGTTTGAAATGCCCATGGTGTAGATATATTAGGTTCATATTCTTGAGTGCAATACATATTGTCATTGGTTACCTTCATTTTATAATATGGCCTATTGTGTTTTGGCTCCCTATGAACCAAGTCATGGTTGATGGAGGGGACATTCATAAACTAACTCTGACTAATTGAAAATCTATACCCACTTCATTACATGTCTTCCATACACTAACACCAGTATCTGCATCTGGTGACAAAAATAGAGAGCTCAATCACTACAAAAGCTTCACTTTGTATGATTCCCTATTTGCTATGTAAATTTTTGGTTGAATCATGTTCTTAGGCAAACTGCCCTTGCATATTCTAAGATGATGGAGTAAATACCCGTCTTTACCTTTCATGAAAGCATATTAAGAAGCTTTTGGTTTCCATTTGTTTGCTTTGTAGTGAAAGAAACCAAACATGAACAATGGTTGAACAATGTAGAGTCACTCTCATCTTCCAAGTGTAGAGTTAAGGATCTCAAGAAAATGATACAAGTACTGAGTGAATGGAGGTTTGAATGTGAAGATATAATTTCTGAACAATTAAGTGGTATGCCTTCTAACTTTTGCAATATCTTTATAAATGACCCTAACAAGAAAATAAAGCTTTATGTATCCATGGTTGATCTACACTGTACATCCATTAAAAGCTTAATCATGTTTCAATATCCTCTATTATCCCCCCCTTTTCCAACAATAATTTTTTTCAACAGAATCAAGAGAAGGGGAACTAACTATTTTCTGAAGCTATGCATATATGTGTAGCACATGTGCATATTTTGTGTTTTCAAGTTATTGGTATCGAATGTTACTTTTATACAAATATCTTACTATTGTTAATCTTTCATCATTCATCATTGACCACAATTTTGCCAATTAATGGTTTTCATTCAACAATTTGTTTCTTTGTCGTATTTTCCCCCAGTATGAAGGACATTATATTGATATTGTTCCAACTTAAAAGGGAATTTATGCTATTCATGTTACAAATTAGAAAACCAATAAGCGTCGGTTAACATAGTAGCCATAGGTGAAGGCAATATGTTTTGTCAAAAGCATCCGTGAACTTTTGGCAAAAGTATCTCTTCTGTTTTAGTCAAAAAGTAGTCTCATAAACTAAGTGATGGTGAGATGTTGGGTACCTATACATGCTTATAATTATTTTGGGCTGTGCAACTATATTTTGTTTCTTAATAGGATTTCATGTACATTAAGTTGCATTAAGCACAAAAAACCAATCAGCATGTCTGAAGGTAGATTTATTTGTTCAACACTTTTGCATGTGATTTACAAAAAAATGCCACAAACATGTTCTTGATGTGCAATGGCACATTGATAGAGGTGAATACAGTAAAACCATAAGCTTGTATTTTTAACAACCTATAGTGAAAAAAGTTTGAAGATAGAATATTAGTCTCAATAATACAAATCATCTGTTTGTGTTTAACAACTTGAAATTTGAAAATCCTTTAAGGACAAGACTTGTTGCCTCTCCCTTGTGATCCTACTGGAACATTTGCATGACATCAAACTTGAGGGAAAGGGGACCCTTTCAGTAGTTTGGTGACTAAAGAAGCTCAGAATAATGTGAGAGTTGTCCTAATGTTATTGGATTTAATGGCATCAAGGACTTACCACCATCCATACATAACATGCTTCACTTGGCAATAATTAGCCAAAACAAAGATCAATAGTTGTCTTCTATTATGTTCTGGATGAAGGCATATCAATGTTAATTGAGTGCACTAAGCCAATGGTGGAGGAACATCTTCATATCAGTTATTTGTTAATAAGACATCTATTCAGTGCAAAGGGAAAATAATTGTCCACAACTCTTGCTCTAGCAACCTTCCTCATTGAACTTATGTATTCAAAACTATACTCACCCATTAGGTGAGGCAAGGTGAAAGGAGAAGCCCCTAAATAGTTTCACCCAGGCCAGTCCTAGTGGAGGGGAAGAGCTATCCTCACTACTAGTCTTTGTGAGTGTAGTTTTGTAAAACTAGGGTTTAAGCAACTAGATTTAGACCAAAACCAACAAAACCATTAGAATAACACTTGCAGGCCTAGGATACTCTCTGTTAAAGAGCTGCCGAAGTAAACAAAAATGAAAACAGTCTAAAACCTTGATAGTTAGAAGACAATAAAAATCTGCAAAGAAGTAAAAAAAAAACCTTTCCTTGGGAGATAAACTCCCTATAGAAGCTTCAAGACTAGGCTAGGGATAATTGCATATGAGTGGTGACATGGCTTGGTACAGTCGATCGGTATGTATGATAAGATAAGAAATAGAGCATTTACGGGGCCTCAAGCTGGCCATTTATGTAGTGATGGAAGGTGAGTGTACACCCATACAATCGTTCACCTTATATCAATCATTATTTCCCCTTAAACTTAGCTTAATTAGGACAAGTTGTGTCATTTCCTTGGATATGCTATTTTGTTGGCTTATATGCTTAAAGGTTAATTGTTAATAATTCTTAGTCAGAAATGATAATTTCACAAGGAATAATGAATGGTCATAAATTGGGGGAAAATATTCATGAAGAGAGAAGAGAAATTTCCAGTTCTGTAGCTTCTAATGCATTTTAAGAGAATGAACAACTTGAGATACCCATTTATTTAGTATTTTGTTGAAGTAGAGTATCTATATTAAGATACTCCAGACAAAATAATCAATAATGGAAAAACAAATGATTCTAAAATAATCTCTCATAGTAAAGAACCTTGCTACTGCCAAAATATTGCAGCAGATGACATACACTCGTATGTAATAATGCTCCGGAAAGAATGAAACATACAGTCTAAAAATGAAGAAGCCAGAAAACCCAAGATAATCTAAAGCATTTTGAGAATCCTCTTGCTTCCATTCACCATTCTTGAGTTTCCTTAGCATCATGATGCCCAACTTTCCTCTCGAGTGTACATTGCATAAGGGGAGGTTTATATAGGTTTATGCTACATTAGCCAAGATTGAAAAGTCCCTTGCTCCAATATTTCCTTTGAGCTTACATAAGTGGTCATGATACTCATTTCTTCCTCATATTAGTCCCTTTCATAAGGGGAGGCATTGTGGAATTTCTTCCAAATCAAATAGAGGCCAGTGGAGGAAACAAAGAACCCTCCCACACATAGAGGTTGGAGACAACATATGCCTCGACCTTCTTGTTTTTGTTGGAGGTACCATACTTCTTGGCATTGATTATGTAAGATATTGAAAGTGAGACTTTAATCCCGTAGAAGATCCCAATCCTTGATCTTCCCTACGATCTTTGGTTGGTATTGAGTGGATTGAGCCCTTAGACATACTCTTAGGCATCTTTCTGGATAAGTCACTACTTGTGCGATTGATGATTCCTACATAAGTTATGGGGTTTGATACTCAATTTTGACCTAGCTAATTACAACCATAAGGCCCATGTTATGATGTGACTACTTAAAATTTAATTGATGGTTCCCACATATCTAGAGCAATGGCCTCATTTGAATGAGTTGGTGCAATACTACAAGGCCGACTGGGTGAAAGCTGAAAACAATTATGGACATTATGAAAGTATACCATCTATATCATTTCAAAGTGAAATTTTTGAAGGGCCAGATATTGATATAGAAATAGGTAAAAGTGCTAAGATTTATCATTACTTTACCAGAAGAAATTATTTTATCTTGTCCTTTTGTAGTCTTAAATTTTATTTGAAATGTGTTACATCCTTGCCTGTATTTGAAGTTCTATTTTCACTTTTCCCTTAGAGCTACGCTTGGCTAATAACAGGCAGGGGAGGAATGGATATGCCACTGATGATGATGGCCCTAGTACATCAGCAAGGCATTCACCCGACACAAGCTTATCAGATGGCACATTGACAAGGACCTTTCCAAAGGTAGTTTTTCTCTCCTTGTGCTTTACTATCTTCTAGATATTTTCTTACAGGTACTTTCTTTTAGATTCTATTTGGAGTAGACTTCATTGTAATATATATTAGTGTTTACACTTGTAATTGCTTTGCTTTCATATTTGGTATGATCTGTTGTTAGGGTGTTGCTATATATATATATATATATATATATTTCAATGTGGTTCATGGAACCAGAGATTGGACATGCTCGATATGTACATAAGAAAACCCTCCTAGTTTCCGCGAGGAAGGTGGGAAGGTCAGATAACGTGGGTACAAAGTTGGCTCAACTACAAGAGCATCATGTCACAAGGAGATTTGAACTCGGGTAGGGAGGGTAGCAATCACCCCTTTCAACCATCCAAGCTACATCCAATGGAATTTTTTTCATGTAGTTCACAACACCAAAGATTGGTGATTTCTACATCCATGGAATTCCAAGAGGAATGTGGGAAGGCCATATATTGTCTCTAGAAAGGTTTCTCAACAAGAGCATCAAATATGCCCATTTAAGAGCTCAACATGTCACTTACAAGGATTGAACTTGCGTGGGGAGTTTGAAAATCATTCCTCCCAACCATGAAATCTATGTACAATAGACAAGTATACATATATGTTTCATATCGCATTAGCATATGCATAGTTACCAGAATTTGGCACAACAAAAAACTCAGCAAGGTGGAAGGGTCAAGAGTTTGACTTGGCTTGGGAAAAACTTGGCTAGTATAAACTGTCCATGAAATCTTTTAGGCAGGAAAATGAATTGAACTCATTGACCTATCAATGAACCACATGCACTAACCAAGTCCTCGTTTGAATCATGATTACATGTAGATCAAATGTGGCCTGGGACTCACCCATGAGGCTGGGTCAAACATGACAAGTGTAGTAAGGATGATAATATGCTTCTCTATGATTATGCAGCAGATGAACCCAATTTTAGAACAAATTGCTATGTGATAGATAATATACCAAGTGAGATTTGACATGGATGCTAAGAACCCATGCCTGAAATGAGTTCCAAACAGAAGAAACAAGAGAACCATCCTCTTTCTTATTTTTAACATATAATAGGGGCCCGGGGAATTATGTCTAGCAAAATTGAAATATCAGCAGTGTTTACTTCCTAGGAGTCAATTTATCTTTAGTTCAACATTTATTTTTTTCATATTCACTCATCAAACATGCATTGATATTTTGTAACAAACCAACCTTTATGGTTTTATTTTATATTTCCATTATTGTTCCTGTTTTTTATATTATAAACATGTTTATTTTGATAGTATTGAAAGTTCAGAGATGTTTGTGCCATTCATTGATGGTTCATTTCTTTGAGATGAGCTACAATTGCTATAATATTTTTAGTTTATTCCATGCAACATTTTGGTGCCTCCCCCTTTCCTGCTTATGAACCTGTTTTTGATTGGGAGAATGAGAGGTCCTACATCCTTGTATAGAGGAAACCAGAAGTTCCACCAATATGAACTCGTCTTCACTTTCACATGAAGGCATTCTTTATACTATTTTTTTCAAATAAATCCACATTTCTTCTTGAAGTTCATAACTAGTATCTTTCAATTGACATGCCATTGATGTTTCTCCCCGTATTTTTTTATACAATGTATCTGAATGGTTTTCAATGGACTCGAGATATACATCAAGGCTTTATCTTTGGCCTTTCAAGCAGGTTTTGTTGGTGAGTTCAATGAGTAGAATATCCATCCGTCTCTCAGAGATTCATTAACTATGTAATAAATCATGAAATGTAGAGATTGATTAGAATACATCATTCATTTGTAGCATAAATGTTTTACTATTTCAAGTTGATATATTACCTTTGGTATCTATGATAATGAAACCCTCATCCTAATACACATAGACATGTCTATATGTATCTCTTGTTCCAACCATCTGAGGGGATTCATATGTTGGAGAATGAGGTCCTTTGTCATTTCAATGAAAGGACAAAGTTCTAATATGTGGTGTTCCTATGAGAGATTTACTTTCTCAGATTGTAAGAACTTTTGTTTTAGGAAACTGATTGAAGTTTTTTGCCTCTTGCGAGAGCCTTTTTATGGCACAATATGTTTATGTCATAGAGAAAGGAGAGAAACATGGTCAGAGGTCTTCTATTTCCAGTTCTTGCCCAATGAAATGCAAGATGTAAGTACCATACAATTTTTCCTATTATGAGAGCAATTGATTTGATTGATTTTTATTTAGTTAGTTACCTCATTTTGTTTCCTATTCTTAGGTCATTATTCCTAAATGTTCTTGGCACCCTACTTATCTACTGGATTACCATTTTTGAAATAATATATTGATGTCAGACCGATAATTGTTGAGCTTGGTTTTATTTTCGAAGATTGGTTGATGACAAGATGTTTATGATAATATGCCAGGGTATGGTGCCCTTACAATGCTCTAATATCTTTTCTTTAGACTCCCCATATTCATATGTTTTCCTACTTATTCAATTGGAAAAGCCTGCACCTGAAGAAGGAGGAGTGACACCATCAATATACTCTCGCAAAGAACCTGTAAGTACGTTTCCATCAAATATATCTTCCTTTTCAGTTGTTTCCTTGTTTGATGAAGTTTACTTAACTTTCTTTGCTCAATGCTAATTTTTTCAGAACAGTTGTGTCAGTGACAATGTTTCTTGATCTTGAATTTTGGACTCATATATTTATGCCAGTATAATTTGGATGTTTTGTTTCAATTAGATTTTTCCTCAAATAAACGGAAGTTGTCTTTCTCTTTGAAATATCACATAAATCTTATATTCTTCTCGATGTGACATTCCATTGATGTTCTATTGGTGTTCTATTCTAATTCCTTTTGCTTTAGAGAATGGTTGAGCAATTTTTGTTTTTGTTTTTTGTAGTTATTTAATATCATTGTCTTGTTGAATTTTAAAATTATCCAATATGTAGTTTTTAGATTCCACAAAATTTCTTGGTTATAGTGAAAATTTCAGGTTCTTGGAAGAAAAAGCTTATAAGGATATATTTTCTGAATCAGAAACTGAGTGATGTAAATATTGCAGGTTCATTTGACAGAGCGGGAGAAGCAAAAACTGCAAGTACGAGATAGAATAATGCCATACATAGAATATTTTGCTTGGGATGTTGTTCCTTTGTTTGAGAGCAACATTGGTGGAGGTGTTAGTGGAATCTCCTCTCCAAGTATCCCACTTGCCCCTAGTATATCAGGGTTGAGTTCATAGGAAAGTAACATTCACCTCATTGGGATATCAACATCAGATGGAAGGATGACCCATTATTCACATGGTTCTGCTGTAATTGTTGAGATACCCAACTTGAATAGAGTGAAAGAAATCTATGTTGAGGAGTTTCTCCAAATTTGATACAATTTGATTTTGAAATTGTTTTATGTGTTAGCCCTACAAGATTTTTAGGGTAATTAGATTATAGATCATTAAAGAACAAGTTTGTTGTTGATCTCGAAGAGAACACAACTGCATAGATGAAACTAAAATATGTTTTCTTATTATAACTTTTGGAATATGCATGCATGCCTTTCCTACATATGGAAACTGGTAGTAATAATAATCTTCTTTATTGTGATCTTGTTAACTAATAAAATAAGCTCAGAACCCTATGGATCTTATGCATATGTCACACAATCTTCCCAAAATCCATAGGACATACTACTATTATACTATAACGTGCTTGGTGGTTATACGTGATGAATAATAGACTTCCTTAGGTTTGGATTTACATATTTGGTGAAAGCTTATTGCATTGGCTATTCAGTTAAAGTTCTAGCAAATTTTATGGGATTTTTTGGTTTAGGATCTCTATGATACCATTATGCTTGATGAATAAACACAAAATTGTCATAGATGGTTGAGATGCATTCTCTAGTTCCTAATGTTTCAACTGACAATGTTGACATTATCTTCCCCAAGGTGGATGGGTATTTGTTAGATAGATAGTCAGATTCAATTGTTTTATCTCTTTGCTGACAATACTTGGTAATTTTATTATTCCTAGGAATATAGAGTTACATGCAAAATGATTGAAATTTACTTATGAGGTAGTTGAGGCCTAACTGTAGGAGCTTGAGGTCTTTGTCTCCTATGTGGTTAGAGATTCAATTTAGTTTTTTTTCTTGGTGCATCTACCATCGTTGTTGTATAAACATACCAAATGCTTAGATTGTATTTGAAATTGTGTGTCCTGGTTGGTTAATTCCTTTCTTTTAGCATTGGATAGAATCTACTTCATATTATGTATAATTGCACTTACAACTGTAATCTATCTAGAAACTATATTCGTTGTAGCTAGTAATGGAGAATTGTATGGTTCTCTGAAATACAATTCTATTTTTTTTTCTTGATGTAGGATCCTAAAAGAAAGGTTCATAAACTAGTTAAAGGAAGTCTTAGGTTGAAGTTGAAACAATTCAGTCCAGTCATCTTGACATAGACACTCTTTCTGAAACTGGTAGTCTCAACAATGATTCAAATGATGCTAGCGAAAGACTTGGAGATATCGAGATGTCGAAAAACATTGGAAATAGTACTAGCAAACCATCCAATGGTGGTCTGAAATTGAATCTCCATGAAGCAAGGGAAGTTGGTGGTAACCATTCAAATATCATTTAAGGAATGGTTATGTAAAATGGCAATGATGATGTGAGTATCTCATGCATTCCATTTATTAAGAGAATGGAAGACTGAGATACTTAATTCACTATTTACATATGATTTGTGAACGTGGTAGAACAAAAAAAGCTAGTTGCTAGACATAGATTAGAGGGGGTTCGTATGAATATTTGTTGGATTTACAATGATTTATTGATTGGTCTCTGAAAAAAATTGGAAAATGCAAAGAGCATGCTCTCTTTCAGGACTTCAAAATACGTTATGTGATGTTCCACTTTTAGATAATTAGAGCAAATTTTATCTTAAAATTTTACATGTTCAAAATTTTGTAATCCGTGTCTGTCATTTGCAGTTCCAGGATTTGGATTTTTGAGCATTGACAAAGAACGAGCCATTTTATCAGCTGTTTCATTGTCTATTTGTGTATACTTTAACAATTAACTTAAGTAGAAAGCACAATCTGTTCATTAGGGTTGAGTTGCAGAAGGACGATGTGGATATCCGTAAACAAGCACTATAGGTTGGTTAATTGACTATTGTTGTACTTTAGCATATGTTTTAGTATTGTTTTATAAAAATCTTTTCTTTTTTCATTCTAATATCTTATTTTTTCCATGCTAATATGATGAGCATGTTATATATCCAAAAGATAGAGGCATGCCATCTCATAAGTGGGATTACACACAGGTTGCTATTGGTGCTTGAACAACATGCTACCATGATGAGATTAAGATTTTCCTTCCAGCTATTCTTACTCCCCAACATCATCTCCTCTTTACATTTTATCATGTTGATATTCTAACAAAGCTTGAAGCTCCAAATCCAATGAGTTCTTACCTCATGTTGTAGTGTTATAATAGTGATGTTGAATGGACGCGTCACATATTTAAATGATTTAAGACAAGTATGTGTTGATAAAATATGGTTTAGATGAAAACCATGGTTAATATGCTATTGAAGATATATATTGAATAACATGTTATATGTATATATTTAATGATATAACAACTTTAGGAAAAAAATGGTTCGAAACCAATAATATATGTGATATCTTATTTTTCTTCACTTTATATATAATAATTGGAATATCTATTTTTCCGTGCATGTGTGTCTTCTTCTATTGTGATATGAAAATTTATGGTGTACATGTGTGTGTATGCATGCGTGTGTGCATGGTTGTGGATACACTTGATGTGTGTGGTTACTATCTGTTGATGAGATGATGTTTATATTAATGGTTGGAAAACTCATAAGAATGCATAAATGATCACACTAATATTTGCAATACAACACAGAATATGTATTATGTAATGAAATTAATACTAATGCTTTAAATTGATTATTTCTTGGTATTTGGAGAAAAATGGTGAAGATGACTACTTAGATGATAATCCTGATTATGTTGTTACCGATGTACTAAAGAAAGATATTGTTGATAATGATGCAAATGGATCAGATGAAAATGATGGTGGATATGATGTTGGGATAGATGGTCAGGATGATGATGATGATGGTAGCCATTGATGTTATTTTTTTTCTTGAAGAAAAAAAAGCTGATTGTATTAATCATAAACTACATAAAAAAGGTATGTAATTGTTCCTGCTTTATGCAGATTTACATCTTGTTGTCACATCATTGCTGATGTAATTACTTCTCTTTTGCAAGTCAACCTAAGAAAAGCCATGACTAATAAAAAATACTGTCATAGAAGATTGTCTTTTGAAAAAAACACCAATTTGAGGAAGAAATTGGAAGGGACCGTTTGCCGTCCTCTAAGCTTGTGTACAGATAAAAAGAGTTGATTCCAGCATGTCTTATGTAAACTGTTGCATTTTGCTTGAAGACTGTCCAAAAAATTTCAGTAGCAGGGATTTAGTGAGGCAAAATAAGAAAAGGCCCGTGGGGGTACTCCTTGGCCTCTGTGTCCTTTATCTCATGATTTTCCAATACCCCCACTGCAGATTCAGTCCCGCCTTTGAGAGTTTGTCTGCATCCGTGTTCCGTTCCCTGTAGACATGTTTGAACGAAATTGATTCAAAAAATGAGAGAGTCCTGTTTACCTCTTCATAGAGAGTGTCTAGTGTAGAATTTATGCATCTCTGAGTCTTATTTATCCAGTTTATAACAACCATTGAATCACCAAAAACTTGAAGATTTTTGCAGTTTCTTTCAATTGCAGAACAAAGGAGGAGTTTCAAGGTCATAAGCTCAACATAGTTGTTGGTACCGGATCCCAACCCCATGGAGATTTGGAAATAGTGGTTTGAATTCAGATATAAGGTGGCTCCTCCCCCACATGTCAAGTTTTGAGAGGCACCATCAAAAAGGACCAAGGGATGTTTTTGTTCAAATGTTCAGGAGCAATGATTCTTGGAGAGGGGTTGTTCTTTGTTTGAGGAAAGTAAGAAAGGATATCCAGACCCTTCCTTGCTACTTCTTCTGGGGTGCTAGATTTTTCAAGGAAAATGACCCTATTTTTGGCCAGCCATATTCCCCAGATGTGGATGAGCGGGAGGGCTCTGAGCTGGGTAGTTTGAGGGGATGAGGACCAATCCTTCCATGCCTCTTCCACTATGCTACCTTTCCAGTTGAAAGTGGAGGAGGTAAAAGATTTGGAGTTCTCCCATACCTATTTGGAAAAAGTATAGTTTAGGAAAAGGTGGTTTGTGTTTTCCTCATCATCCTTGCATAAGCTGCACCACCTAGGCCCTGCTATATGTCTTTTCTATAGATGATCCAATGTAGGGATTTTGTTTGCAAGAGTACACCAAGTGAAGTTTTTTGCCTTTTGTCAGAATTTAAGCTTCCAAATACCTTTCTGCCACCATTTCTGATTTTCCTGGAAGTGTTGTAAACAAAGTTGTTGATATCCAAGCTTTGGGGTGTATTTCCCATGTTGTGCTTTTTCCCAAATCAACTCATCTTCTCTATTGGTTATCTGGATGTGAGATGATTGCAGAGCTAGGGTGTACTAATCCCATAGCCTTACCCATTGGTCTGGAAGCTCTAGATCCTGACTCTTCATCCAACCTTGATGCTAGATGTTGGTTGAGATAGGGTCTGCTATTTGATTCAAGTGGAAACACCCCTTTTGATGGATTAGTTGAATTAATTATTGAGGAAGTATGTGGTTTTGAGTGCAGCCTAGCCATGGGTCTGCTCCTATTCTTACTTTTGTGCCATCCCCTACCTTCCAGACCAGAACTTTTGAGATAAGTGGGAAGGCTTTGCATAAGGCTTTCCAGATGATGGATCCATTTGGAGGTTTTATGGTTCCCATATCCCCGATCCAATCCAGAATCAGGGTTGGTAAAATGTATTTGTGGATGATGACTTCTGTTGTAGCCATTAATGTTATTATTTAGATTGTGTATGTTTTTTGTTTTCTCCATGTTACTAGACAAATTTTATTTTTTTGATTATGCAAGTTCATATTACATTTTGGATCATTTTGATTTGTATGGTGGATTCATGTTGACATATAAACTTTGATTATTGTTGATCATTTTGACTTTTCTAGATATGGATATAAAAAAATATATTTATTGTGATATTGGTATTTTCACTATACATATTGTTCTCTTGTTCTTTTAACCTTAATATGATGATCTGTATGATAGGTTATTGATGCAATGATGTTTTATAATTTCACTTTATTTATTTATGAAAGATAACGCCGATGTTATCGTTATATATTTTAAATTTATATATTGGAAGTTGTCGATGACCTTTTCATGGAAAGTTAATATATATGATAATATTACTACTTTGGATAAATGTTGTCTGTTTCTATTAAGATTTTTCATAAATGCTATGCAATTAATTTCAATAATTGTATCTACACTTAATTTGAATGTTTCATTATGTTATTTCAGAACTATGAAGTAAATGATATATGAGAACTATTGAAATTAATGAATAATTAGAATAATTTGCTATAATAAATATATTAGCACACAATTGGATATGGTTTAGGTGTTAAATAGAAAATCTATTGTGATGCTACTAAGGAAGCAAAACAAATAGCTAAAATGGAAGCCTGCTATGTCCCATATCTAGAAGCAACATTGGATGCAAAACTTAGCGCTAATTTGGAAGTCAATTTTGATGCTATTTTGGATGCTAAAGTAGAAGCCAAACTAGAAGCTAAACTAGTGGCCAACAAAGGAGCAAAATTGGATGCTAAATGAGAAGCTAAATGAGGCACTCATGAGGAAGCAAAATAAGAAGAAAGCCAAGGAGTTAAACGAGAAGCAAACTATGGTTCTAGTGTGGGAGTAAAAATGGACGATAAATTAGGTGCTAAAGTAGTAGCAAAACATGGTGCCAATGTGGGTGTAAATGGAGATGTGAAACTAGGCATTAAAAGTGATGCAACACTTGGCACTAATGATGAAGCAAACCATGGCATTGATATGATAGCAAAATAAGACCTTACTTTGGATGCAAAACATGGTGCTACATATGAAGCAGAATATGGTGTAACAATAGAAGAAATATTTGGTGTCATTTTGGTAGAAAGACACGATGCAAAAAAGGAAGCAAAAATTGGCACATATTTGGAAGTAAAACGTGGTGAAAAATGGGACGCTAAAGTGTTAGCACAATTGGATGCTAATTTGGATGCAAATATGGCATGCACATAGATGAAAACATAGATGCTAACATGGTGCTATTAAGTGTGCAAATATGGCGCTAATGAAGATGTCATTTAGGAAGCAAAAGTAGACACTCTCTAGGAAGCAAAATATGACGTTATTTAGGAAGCAAACCTCGACATTGTTTAGGAAGCAAAGTTGGACGTTATTCTGGAAGAAAAAATAGACACTATTTTTGATGTAACAAAGGATGCTATCTAGGAAGAAAAAACAAACGTTTTTTGAGACGCTTTAAGTCTTGTCCATGATGCGTCGCATTTAGCGTCTAGTTTGACCACTTAATCTAAAAAAAAAACACTAAAAAGGGACATTAAATGGGACGCTAATTCCAGGATTTGTTGTAGTGGTAGCAAGTTGTATAATGACAACTAGAGTACCATTCATATTGCAAATAAATCATCCTTCCATTCCAATACTAAACATATACATCTCAAGTACCATTTCATAAGATATGTTCTGGAAGATGAATTGTTGAAATTGGAAAAGATACATACTAGCTAGAATCCCGCAGACATGTTGAAAAAGGTAGTAACTATAGAGAAATTGGGTTCCTACTCAGTTTCTGTTGGCCTTCAAGCATGAAGGTGAAGATGAGAAAATTGCCAGGTCCAAGGATCAGAGTATAATTCAGCAAGTGTGACATCAATGGAGTTGTTATGATCCGTCTCAATGTGGGATATTGTTGGTTGTGGAGATTGATCTTCCTAATTCTAGAGTTAGTGTTTTAGCCGTGTTTGGATCCTAGTACCATGATGGCAGGTGTGGGTGGATTCCCCCCACTAAAATCGCCATGGGGGGCGATGGCTAATTTGGGAGTCCCCCCCTGGTGGGGGTTCAGGGGAAGCGCCCCCGCAGTGAAGATTTAGGAAAACAAGCCTTATTAAATGTTGTAATTTAAGAGTCATGACTTCGTCAATAATGGATGATTTACTGGCCCATGGTTTTGGGCAGCCTGTGGTATTTTCCCATGGTATTCCCTTTATAAAAGGAATAAACTGTAATATGGTTGCGTATTGTATTGTAGCATTGTAAAACAATCTCTGTGATTGTGTGAGAGAGACCGCGAGAGAGTGAAGAATAAGTGCAATAGGTGTGCTGTAGGTTGTATCGCTTCATTTTGGTGGATGATATAATAATAAAGGGTTGACAATTTCTATGTGGACGTAGCCCATATTGGGTGAACCATGCCGTATTGGTGTTTCTCTTGTAATGTGTTTATGTTTTAATATTTTCATCTTGTTCATTTTTATTTCTATGCAATCCCATTTTCTATCAAGTGATTGATTTTTAACTCCTTAAATTTCTTAATGTTATAGTTTAGAAATAAAAATAAAAATAGAAATCTTTAATGAAATTAAAAAAATTATACCACGAGAAAGTATATTCAAGGATGAATCTACTAGTATAAATTATGATAGATAACTCTCTAATTTTGTAGGGTTTTGAGCTTACCAAAGTGACAAGTTACTGTAAACTATAAAAATGCTCACTATTTTTGCAAGTTTTGTCGACCAAAACTCTAGGTCGAGAGTTTGATCAAACTCTCATATTAGAGTTTGATAAAATCTCATCCAAGAGTTTGATAAACTCTCATCTAAGAGTTTTTTTAAATACGATGATTTCATTGGCCAAAAATCTAGGACAAGAGTTTGATAAACTCTCATATAAGAGTTTAAAAACACTCATCCATGATTTTAAACTCTCAATAGAGAGTTTTACTAAACTCTTGGTCAAGATTTTATGTTGAATTTTTCGTGTGTTTTCTCACACACGCTTCTTTTCTCCTCTACTCCTTTGCCAAAAAAGTATTACCCAACTCTGTATTTTCATCCATACGTCACAACCTAAGGCTCAAAATCCTCATGAAATTTAGGCAATCAAATTCCACCCATCTCGCTGATCATATCCATGATTGGCATAGGCATCAAACCTTGTGTAAAATATATATCCAAACCCAATTCCTAATGGATTAGTTCTTGAAATCGTTGCAACCCATGACTATGAAATATGTGGTAATCTCCTTCCCTAAAATGGAAGAAGAAGGGGTGGCAGGCGCGGGGGGGATTCTTCTGAATCCCGAAGGATATGTCAACCAGACTTTTGCTTGGGGGCTTGGGAAAAGAACCAATAATGAAGCAGAATGGTTGGCCCTTACTCAGGGTCTCCACCTTTTACACAATATGAAGATCCACAGGGCTCTGATTTTTGGGGACTCAAGGCACGTCATTTACAAGATGATCAGGGGATATCCTTCAGGTGCTATCAAGTGCCGCTGGTTACATGGGAAAGCCAAGCTTCTCAAGTCCAGCTCCTTTGAGTTTTATCATATCCTTCGACAAAATAACATCGCTGTGGATAGCATGGCCAATGTGGGAGCCTCCCTCCCACAAGGACTCTACAGTCAGAATGGAGCCCAGCCCTCCCTCCATCCTATTTCTTAATGAGGTGCTGGATGCTCCCTTCCTTAACCGCTTCCAGGATTTTCCTTTTTGTTCAAATAGCCCGCCCCCAAATTTTCGATTCTACCCCTTCCCCTTCTTTCTCTCCACCCTCTTTCTCCCCTCCCTCTCCATTCTTTTCTCTTAACCCTTCCTCCTTTTTCCTCCCTCCCCCTCTTATTTTTCTCCTCTCTCCATTAGCCCTCCCCCTCTTTATTTTTATCCTTCCTCCATTAGCCCTCCCCCTCTTAATTTTTATCCCCCTCCTTGTCATACTCTTCCCCTTGGCAGCTGGCCCTCCTCCTTATGCCGGTTATCCTCTTTCATTCGCCCGTCCTATCTCCCTCCTTTTCACGGGTCTACGGTCAGGCCTTCCCCGTTTTCGAGCCTTCCCAGCATTAAATGGATGAGACGGTGGGATTATTGCTACCCTCCTCCGCACGTATTCTCTGAATTTGGGTTTCTCCTTATGCCACTGCATTGTGAAGTCATGCATTCTCTCCTGGTCTTGGCTCCGTTCGGCTTGCATGACAGGTCTCGAATCCTCCAGGAGGTGGTGTCTGGTATCGAAGGCGGCCACCTACATGGTATTCCCTGGCAGGTTCTCCCGTTGACGCGATCATTTGTTAAGGAGAGGCTAGCCTTTGCAGCCTTCTCCAATTGCTGCTGTAATCTCACCCTAGCGTTGTGGTCTCGTGACTCTGGTACAGTAAATCCCACTTGTGTTGGTAGCCCGTGTTGTGTTCTTGGTTGCAATTGTTCTGGGTGGCAGGAGGGCGCGGTTGGAACTTTGGTCCTCACCGATAGACTGGGGTGTTCGGTGCTACATCAGGAGCTGGTTGTCCTAAGTGGCATTCTCAATTGTTCAGGGCTTGTGGATTCAAGCAGCAACCTGGTTGCTGATACTTTGTCTAGGCGTCTCGACTGTCTTGATATTTCCTCTGATTTTGACAGAATGGCCCAGCCAGGGGACAATGCAGGTATCCAAGACATCAAGAAAAATCTGAGGCGTTTGCATGAGGCGATTTCAATAGGAATCATGGATAACAGGGAGACAGCCTGTGTTATAAAAAAGATGGAGGACACTGTGAGCTACACTTCTCTCCAAATCAGCAATCACGACTCCAGAATCGACGATAATGAAAGCACCTTGCGCGAGATGCTGGGAAAGGTAGACAGGATTCAGGAGGATCTTGCTTGTCTCATCTCCATGAACCAGGGCAGTAGGGTCAGTGGAGCAACAGCTGAAGGGGAGCGTCCGATGGAAGAAGAGTCCATTGTGCAACCAGTCCAATTAAGAGGCCATCTGTAATCTGGTTTTTGTGAACTCATGTTTTTTTGTCTTTTTTTATGTCAGCAATATATAAGGGCATACACTGCCCGTACTGTTAGCCACCATGGAAGAACCCTATATGTAGTTTTTTGGACTCTGTTCAGGCTTAGTATATAGTGCTCTACCTCTGTTCTGCAGGATAATCCTTTCTCCTTTTTGCTATGTATTGAATGGCTGTGCACAGCCCGTTTATAATATAATCTTTTTTAGTTTCTGTTAAAAAAAAAAATGGAAGAAGATGTCATTATGAAGGCCGAACATTTTTTCCTTATCTATGCATAGTCTGGTTATCTGTATACCATACTCCCATATGCCCCATTGCATCATTATTTAAACACCACACCCTCAAGTACATCACATTCAATTGATGATCTTATTGGGACCATTTCCCACTAGGAATGCTCCTCAATTGTCGATGTTTGTCCCACACAACATGGCACAACAATACCCACCAACACCGTCTATATCAATGTTTCTTCCCACTGCTCCAAATCCTCCATTTTGTTAGTTATCCCATAGACCATATAGTCCTACATACGTAAATGCTAGCCAAGCACCTGAAGTATCGCCACTACAAATGGCACCTCCTGGTCCTACCTCCACATCATATGGAGCACCTAACACATGCATCTCGTCACTGGATACAATCCATATTTCCCATTTCCTTGTCCTCTTAGTCCTACTCCCATGCCTTAAATAGGGGTGAATATAGTACATCCTTCATCTGTGAAACAAAATCAGAGATTTGGATAGTTGAACACGACTAATGCCTTGAATCCTCAAAATTAGGGGAAGGATAAAGGAAAGAATAGGAAAAACCAATAGAAGGGACAGGGGGGAATCAACCGCCCCAAAACCAAAACATGAGTAATATAAACAAGGGAAAAAACAACCCCCCCAAGCAAGGAATGAATTCCAACCCTAGGACCAATTATATGTGCTCCATGTGTGGAGAGTATGGGCACTACACACCATTTTCCATTAATTCCCGCATGTAAATAAATGCTTGAAGCAGAGAAGTTGGCCACAACCAACCCTCCTCAAGTACCAAATGCACCACAACCCTAATTAGTTGTGTTGCAACAACTCTTTACCAATCAAGTGGTAGTTACTCAATAGCAGATCCACATCCCTGAAGCATTGACACCTTTCACAATATATATCATGAACATAACTGAAGTCTACCTTCAAAACTGTATTAAAGTATATGGTATGCATGAATCTTCACAAGGAGATGATGTTCCTACCACCTATGGTGGCCTTTGCAGACACTCCATCCAAATAGTGAGTAGATCCTAAGGGTTCCCAAACAAGTACTTCGATGTACTACCCAAAATACACACATAAAAGCTGTCCACAACTACATTATCATTGATGATCTACGGTTCAGTCACCAAATGCCATGTCAACATTGTAAGTTCTCCATTCCTTATCTTCCAAAAGGCAGGTGTTACTCAATACATTAGGCATCATTGACCCTTCCAATTCACATCTCATGACCTTTGACCTTAATAAAGGTGAAGCACAATTACCCTCATCAGCCACTTTCAATATTTCTTGTAATAATCAAGAACATAATCATGGTACTCCAATATATAGAGGTAGTTGATGAACAACTCAACTACAACACTCTCTTGGGACGTAGTTATATGTACACCATGAAGGAAGTATCCTCCACAGTCTTTTGTGTCATGATGTTACCTCATAACAGGAAGATTGTCATCCTTAACTAACTTAGCTACTACGATTTGCATACCAATATAAATACATATAATGTCCTATCCACATTAGGATAAAAAATGCCTCCTCAAAATGTCGATATTAGTCTGAGAATGTACAAAGATTCCAATTTACTGGAGGCGTAGTCACACTACAAGAAAAAGGACCTTTAGGGGAGGTTATAGCGGATGATTTGCTCAAAAGAGTCCAAACATATGTTTATAGTGGAGGTCACTAGTAGAGGCGAGTAACTGGAGGTTTTAGTGGAGATATTTTGTCGATGCACTTATTTTTATCCAAACGTACTAGTGCATTTATAACACATACGCACTAGGAAGCATATACCATGTTGCACCATGTCCAAAATCATCAAGAAGAAAATAGATAAACCAAAAATGGTGTGTTAATTAGACATAAATACCCTGATGCATTTCTATAAACCTAAATGCCCTGTAATATATTTTATTAAAAAATTATTATTTTATTAAAATATTTGTAAGATTTTAGCGAATGTTTTTATTCAGTGTGTTTCATAACAAAACACACAGGTGTGTGTTTATAGATAACACACCAGGTGAAGTAATAATTCTATCACATCATGCTAGAAAACACACCTACTGCAGTGCATTAGATGATATGACATGCATCGGTGCGTTTGACAATAAACCCCCGAGTGTATTCCATAGACAATAAAAAACCACTCTATTAACATAATTTTATTGGAAACACGCAAAATTTTGAAAAAAATTGATCGGTGCACTAGATATTCTGAAATGCCTTGGTGCGTTTCAAAGGAAAAAACACATTGTTTATTATGATATAAAAAATAAAAAATAATTTCATTGCAAAACCCGTTAATTTTTTTGAATACCCCTACTATTCAATGCGTCATGATTATTGGATGCACGGGTGTGCTATCTTGTCAAATGAATCGAAACAAGGTTATTAAAAAATAAACTACGGGTTAAAATTCATTCCTCAGTGCATTTTGAGCCCATCTGCAGTGGTGTTGCACTTCACCCACTTGGATGCCCTGACATCCGTGGTCGTAATGGACAAATTCTCCACTCCTATTGGTTGTTGCTTCTAGTTTGAATTTTTCCAAACGATGGGAAAAAATTCAAACTTTCCATACATCACCAAGATGCCGGCTCGACGAGACCAAGTAAACTGTTCTTACTTCATAATTTAATTTCTTAGCAGATTACTTTTTAGAATTAAGCTTAAAATTGTCTTATTTAAAAAAAAATTAAAATTTTTGCCTGGTACATTCGAGTGTTTTGGCTCACACTGCCTTACAATACGCCCTATAAATTTTTACAGGACACACCATGAATGGTGCAAACCGATCGAAACAAAATCATCACCACATTGTAGAATATTTTTTAAAAACATTGAAATAGTAATCAATGCATTCAATATTGGAGAGCAACGGTTATCCGTTGCACGTAACTATATTGAACACATCGATTAACAATACCTAAAAATAAAAATAAATACATTTTACGGTGCGCCTAGGGAATGAAAGTGCATCATTATCAATTCTCTGATGTGCCATAGGCACACCATGCACATATTCTCAATAACTATTAACATTTCTTAAATTACGATGCGTATTGTTTAAGTGAATGCACCGTTAATGTTGTGCTTACTTGAAATAAATGCACTGTTAACTAAATAGTATAAATCAGAGTGCCAATATACATAATTTTATGGTCCTCTTTGGGCATGTCATTGCACTAGTACTAGTGCGCTGACATGCCATAGGCGCATCGTCAATACTTTTATATTAAATTTTAAACTTTAGTAATTGCGATGCATTTATATTATTAAAGCGCAATGTATGCGATGTGCATGTGTCGATGAAATACACAGACAAGAAAATTTAATGATTAGTTTAGAAACTCATAATTTAACACTGCTTTTACTGGATGTCGATGCATTGATGTTCGGTACACTGACATGTTTTAAGCACATCGTTAACCAAAATTTATAAAAATGTCTCAGTGCATATTGTTTTTGGTACACTGTTTAAACATTTTAAACATATTTAATTATATTATTGATGCTTGACACTTATTTTAGTGCATCAGTAATAGTGCTTAAGATATGCAAGTGCACCATTAACAATGTTTTATTGTGAAGTAGGTGCACCATTAGCAGTGCTTTATTGTGAATTAGGTGCACCAAAGGATTTTTTTGCAAAACAATTAACTTTTATTTTAGTAGATATAATGTTCATATATTGCTTTTAGTAGATATAATGTTCATGTATATTTATGAGACTAAATGATGTAATATGTCAAACTGAGACATCGAGACCGCAAGGATAGGAAGCAACAACAAGCACAGGTTGATCAGTAGAACTTCATGAGAGAGTGGGAGGCCAGGGAGAGGGAGATATATTTATTCCCTTGGCCCATTCATCCTTAGACTAGAGTCCTCTAAAGGAATCTTGGCCTCCTTAAGTTCTATGATAAGGAAACATTTGTCAAGGGGAATATTACATTTCTCTCCCAGTTGATCACATGTTAGGATCATCACAAGTAGGATTTTCAAGTTGGTCCAAATGACTGGAACCAATCCACTCATGAGGATATTTATTTTATCACTAGGCTCTCTTAAAAGAGGCGAGGACTTTCCTGGGTTCCTTGAGGTCCCTATTGGAGCTATAGTAGGGAATCAACTAATACATATTTAGAGATATGTCGATCCCCAGATCGTCTACCCTACTCAGTTCCAGATGTGGGGCGAGTATCTTTCCATTTTTGTTTTTGGTGGAGAGGATGTGAGATGCCTTTGTTATTTAGTGGTGATCATCGCATATAACACCACTGATGGGAAACACATTAGCTTCCCTCTATTATGTTATTTTTATTGTTTAGTGTAGAGACCTAGATGTATTAGGTGGTCTGCTATTTTTTTACGAGAGTTTCATTTTTCTCTTAGCCGATGTTGTGTATGTATTGACGAGAGGGGGAACTTCCCTTTTGGTTCATAGTTATTTTGTTTATTTTTTGAGATATTTCTGGCCACTGGGCCATATTTTCAATGGCTCCCTCCTAGGTTGATGATAGATCAGGGGAGATGATTCCCAAAATGGGGCAACTAGAGTTACCAACTAGGATTTCCCTGGACGTGTTGGAGACATTTACCCAACATGCACACTTAATTTGGTTAATTTGTCCTTGTTAAACCACTATCCTAAGTTTAATTGAATTAATCATCATCAGATGAACACACTATGACATCATCATGAGCACACCCACGCCTAACTGGGGAGGCTAACTGGGCTTCCTCCTTCTCCTTCATTCGGGGAGGCTAATTGGGCTTCCTCCTTCAAACAGTGAGCATTCCACGGGTGATCTGAGTGTCATAAATGAACCTAATTACTAACTAATTGTTACAATTAGTTAAGCTAAGTGGTGAAGGTGCCTCCATTCATTATATTTATTATTTTTATTATTATCTATGAACTGGAGTCAACTAGGGCACCTCCAACCACTTCTGATGACCATTTTGACTTCAGTTAACCTCATCGGGGTTCATTGGAATTAATGATGAGCTACCAATTGTTGGTTGGCATGCAATGAAATGTGTCTGAGCTACTTTAAGTTAGGCTTTGTCATCCATTGCACTTCGACTCAGTTAGGACTCAGTTGAGTCAATATGGACTTGATCAGTGGGTTAACTAGGTGTGTTTACTGTAGGTTACAGTCAGTCAAGCTACACCCATTCATTCAATTCGAATGATCTCCTTTGGAATTTGAATTGTATTGGAATTCATGCACCTTGCATGATCATTGTATTGTATTACTCATTCTTTATTGAATATACAGAGCTGCTACTCATTTTGCAGCACCATTATGCCATTTTCATGATTAATTATCTGAAATCTTTTATGAGACCGTGTTTTAGTCCCTAGATAACTGTGATAGATTAATATGGTATCAGAGATCATGGTGGGATGAAGCTCAGATCTCTCAAAAACATGGTTTTTGATAGATCTTGCATGAAAACTTGAGCAAAAAAGCTCAAAATTCCAGCACTGCACCAGAAGCAAAGGCTTACCACTTGATACCCCAAGTTAAGGAATTGTTGATCAAGCTTGCTTGATCAAATATGTTGGGTGTGATGAAAGCCTAAAATGTGCAGGTTGTTCGACCTTACAGTGCCTCTTTTGTTGTGATTTGTAGGATTTAACAGGTGAAAAACATTCGCTACAACAACTTGAGATGACTTCTTCCGTCAAACTCTTGACTTCGTTCAATTTCCATTCATGGAAAGCAGATATGGAGATCTAGCTACGTGCCAGAGGACTCTACTGGGTCACTATGGACACCGAAGAATAGCTTACTCATGTGATAGACAAAGTTAGACTCTTGAACAAGAAAGATGAAGCATTTGGATTATTGTGCCTCTCTATTTCCAGGGATCTTCTTTTCCACCTCTCGGGATTGAAGACTCCAAAGGAAATTTGGGACAAATTGGACACCCTATATGGAAAATAGGATGATTTGAGAGTTTACGAGCTTGAAAATGAGTTGATGTCTCTCCAACCTTCCAATTTCGAGACCTTAAATGTTTTTTTCACAAAGTTCAAGCACATTGTCTTACTATTGAAGTAGTGTAAGGTGGGGAAGGAGGATGATCAGCTCATCCTCGCCATTCTCTCCAAATTTAGAGCTGATTATTCAGTGCTTGTCTCTACATTCCGTGTGGGGAAGCTCACAACCCCTGGATGGAAGATGCCTTTACTCAATGCCTTCATTGAGTCCCTAACAAGTGAACATGATAAGCTTGTCTAGATGAGGATCATCAGATCCTCCCGTGATCAAGCCCTTTATGCTTCGGGGCCCAAATATATGAAGGCTAAAGGAAAGTAGCAGAAGAATAAAAAACCAAATTTGAATCTCCTAAGACAAAAGTTAAAAACCAGTAGCATGAAGAGCCTTCTGACTCGAAGAAGAATGAAAACAAAGGGCATCATGGAAAGGAAAAAGTCAAGTGTTCATATTACGAGAAGGGCTTCCACCTTGAACATGTCTGCATGAAAAAGAAACTCGATAAAGCAAATTATCTTCTTTAGAAAAATCACTTCAATATTCCAGAAATCTTTCAGAGGAGAGATCAACAAGATAAGAACCACAACATGAAAGAGGTCATGCTCTCATGGCAAGCACTACGAAGTCCAAAGATCTTTTGATAGATTCTGGAGATTCGAATCACATGATGGCTGAAAGAGACTCTTTCTCATCCTTGGATACCAGCAAATCCATTCCCATCCACATGGGAGATGACTCCACAATCATATCCGAAGGACAAGGTACTGTAAATCTTGAGCATGGTTATTTTTCCAATGTTTTGTATGTACCATATCTTGCATCAAAACTCCTAAGTGTTTATCAAATGATACATACGGGAGTGCCCAAGAGAGTCTCCTTTATCCCACATGATGTAGAGATCACAGAACTTGCATCCGGAAAACTTGTAGCAAAAGGCCTTGCAAATCATCATGCAAAATCCTACGAGTTCTCCCATTTTGTGGCGAATGCAAAGCCCATCGCATTGCTGACTCATGGAAATGAGGTTAGTAGACTATGGAATGAGAGGTTTGGTCACCTGAAATTTAATTACTTGCAGCAATTACAGAATAATTCTATGGTTTAAGGCCTCCCGGTCATCAAAGCTACGACCAGAATTTGCAAGGGTTGTGTTGTTGGAAAGCACCCTAAGCATAATTTTGATCAGAGGAAGGCAAGCTGAGCATCATGCATCTTGGGGATGATACATTATGATATCAACAGACCCATTCCTACCACATCCATGAATGGATCAAAGAATGTTCTCACTTTCATTGATGACTTTTTCCAGATACACATGGGTATTTTTTATCAAAAAGAAGTCGAAAGTCTTGGAAAAATTCACTGAATTAAAGGCTTTTATTGAGAATGCATTTGGAAAAAAGATCAAGATTTTGAGATCTTATAATGGTGGGGAGTATATCAGTAATGAGTTACTACATATATGTTCCCAAATTGGTATTCAGATCCAACATTCCGTCCCCTACACTCCCCAGTAGAACGGTGTAGCGGGGAGGAAGAATCGATCTCTCAAGGAGATGACCACTTGCATGCTAGAATCAAAGAAGTTGGCTACAAATTTGTGGGCTGAAGCCATGAATTCTGTAGCATCTATTAAAAATATAGTGCCACACTCATCAGTGAAAGGGAGGACCCCTTTCGAAGCATATTTCAGACACAAGCCGGATGTGTCGAATTTGAGGGTGTTTGGGTCCACTGCATGGGCACGAATTCCGCATGATAAAAGGAGGGCTTTGCAACCGCAAAGCATCAATTGTCTGTTTATTGGATATCCTGATGAATCTAAAGGTTTAAAGCTACTGGATATCAGAACAAAACATATCATCATTGAAAGGAGTGTCATGTTCGATGAGCCTCTTCAGGAGGTAGAACTAGTGAAGGAGAAAACTGCTGAATTTCCTTCCCATTCTACTGAATATTTGGATGATGGAATTGGGGGTGATAACCATTATTTGGATCCTCTAATTTCTTATATTAGTTAACAGAAAACATCAGATTCTGAATCAGAACTTTAAGTACAAAATTATCTCCCAACTTGGGCCCGACAGACACTCTCCTCCGCAGGTGATAACATTGGAAATTCGGATGATCCAAGAAGAACACAGTCTGATTTCCAAAGAGCAGGTATTGCACTTTCTTGTCCTGATTATTTGCTGTATGAATATTGTTATTTAATGATAAGTTTATATCCTAAGTCTTACTACCATGCTCAGAAGGATCCGAGATGGCAAGCAGCCATGGGAAAAGAGATGAATTGTCTTCAGAAAAACACTACCTGGGAGCTAGTTTCTCTTCCTCTGGGAAGGAAATTGGTTCAATACAAGTGGGTGTTTTGGATTAAGGTTGATGCTGATGGAACAAATTGAAAATATAAGGCAAGGATGGTAGCAAAAAGTTTCTCCCAGTTCCAAGGTGTGGACTACCATGAGACATTTGCGCTGGTTGCAAATATGGACTCCATCCGCCTAGTTTTGGCAATTTCTACATCTAAGCACTGGGAAGTGCATCATATGGATGTTAAGTCTGCATTTCTACATGGAGATATACATGAAGTAGCATTATGGATACATTTTTGATCCATCTTTGGTTTGCAAACTAAAGAAGTCACTATATGGGTTAAAACAGGCCCCAAGAGAGTGGTATTCCAAGATGGATGCCTGCCTTCTCTCGCAAAACTTCCAAAGGTGTAAATCAGATCCGAATGTGTATACACAGTAGTATGATGGTAATTTTATTATTATTGTTTTATATTTTGATTAATTACTGATTACAGGTATCACAGTTGCTTCTATTTCAGTCATAAAAACTGCTCTCCACAATGCATTTGAAATGAGCGATTTGGGGCTCTTGAAGCAATTTCCGGGGCTCGAAATTGAGAAAAATATTGATGGGATAATGGTCACTTAGTCCAAATACATACCAGATCTGTTATTCAAGTTCAACATGGCTGAATGTAAGGCTGCTCCATTCCCTTTCATTTCAGGGATCAGCCTTGAAGAAGAAAAAAGCACACCTCCCATGGACTGCACTATTTATCGACAGCTGATAGGTAGCTTGCTCTACTTGACTCATTCTCGGCCTGATATCTGTTATGCCATGAATGCTATGTCAAGATACATGTAGCAGCCTCATGATATTCAATGGAATGCATCCAAGAGGATCCTCCAGTATATTCAGGGAACCATGACCTACGACATTCACTATGCTGCAGACTCTGAGCTAGAGTTGGTTGGTTCTAGAGATTTCGATTGGGCAGGTTATTCTATTGATCAGAAGTATATTTCTAGATATGTCTTCATGTTTGGTGGTGACCCCATTTGTGGGTCTAGCAAAAAGCAGGCCACCATAGTAATGTCTTCAGCAGAGGCCGAGTATCGAGGAGCGGTGAATGCTTGCATCCAAGCTGTTTGGTTGCAAGGAATTATTTCAGAGTTTGATCTTGGTAGTACTTTGTCCACTCTCCTCTTTTGTGATAATCGAAGTGCTATTAATATATCCACATATCCAGTTACCAGGCAGAGGAGCAAGCATGTAGAGATACACATGCACTATATTAGGGAATTGGTGCATGACAGGACCATCATTCTGCAATACTGCCCTACTGACGAGCAGATTACAGATATCTTCACCAAGAGATTTTTTAGAAAAGAAATTCACTTACCTCCGTTCATTGTTGGGGGTGAGTTCATCAGGGTGATTAGAATACTTTCAGTGTTCAGCTTGAGGGGGGGTTTTTCCCACTGGGTTTTCCCCACTAGGTTTTCCCTCTTTTCCTCACTTAGATTTATTTTTGAGCATTGTTTGAGTTACATTATTGTACAGGGTGACCTATGGACTTTGTTGCCAGGGCCCTAGCATTTCATGCACTTTATTTTACTTCTCCTGAGTATAGCTTAAGGGGGGGGTGTTGGAGACATTTACCCAACATGCACACTTAATTTGGTTAATTTGGCCTTGTTAAACCACTATCCTAAGTTTAATTGACTTAATCGACATTAGATGAGCACACTATGACATCAGCATGAGCACACCCATGCCTACCTTCAATCAAGGAGTCCAACTAATCCTTCTCCTTCATTTGGGGAGGCTAACTGGGCTTCCTCCTTCAAACATGGAGCATTCTGGGGGTGATCTGAATGTCATAAATGCAACTAATTGCTAAGTGATTGTTACAATTAGTTAAGCTAAGTGGTGAAGGCGCCTCCATTCATTATATTGATTATTTTTATTATTATTTATGAACTGGAGTCAACATGGCACCTCCAACCACTTCTGATGATCAGTTTGACTTCAGTTAACCTCATCGGGGTTCATTGGAGTTAATGATGTGCTACCACTTGTTGGTTGGCATGCAATGACATGTGTCTGAGCTACTTTCAGTTAGACTCAGTCATCCATTGCACTCCGACTCAGTTAGGACTTAGTTGAGTCAATTTGGACTTAATTAGTGGGTTAACTAGGTGTGTTTACTGTGGCTTACAGTCAGTTAAGCTACACCCATTCATTCAATTCAAATGACCTCCTTGGGGATTCGAATTGTCTTGGAATTCATGCACCTTGCATGATCATTGTATTGTATTACTCATTCTTTATTGAATATACATAGTTGTTACTCATTTTGCAACACCATTACACCATTTTCATGCTTAATTGTCTGAAATATTTTATGAGAGTATGTTTTAGTCCCTAGATCACTGTGACAGATTAATAGGATGTGCTATAGATGTTAGGTAGCTTATAGGCCATATTAGATATTATTTCATTTCCGTATGTGGGATTTCATTGGAGAGGGTGTCAGAACATCTCCTTCACCCAGGATGAGCCACCAGAATTAGAGGTAATTAAACTTAGAATTATGTTTTTTTTTGTTAGAAATTCCCATCACTTGGGACTAGTGCATTTCAACCATTGGCTAAGAAACCACAACCCATGGGATCACACTCATCCTGGGCCACACCAATCGTTAACATGGTTGGATTTTTGGGTGTCTCCTCTCAACTAACTCACTCATAAGGGGATTTAACCCAGGTCAACCTGTTGATGAGACCCACACCTTAACCGAATGAGCTAGCAAGAATTGACAAATTTAACATTATGTTTAAATTAATCAACTAGTTGCATTTTATTCTCTTTATACTTAATGCACACGAAATATATTTAAATTGTTATATTAAATTCATGTTTAATGAAATTATCTAATTATTATTGTCATGCACTATATATTTTACAAATATCAAGAATTTTTATGCTGATGTTTAGCCTCATCTAGCTCAGGATGAGGAGGAGATGGAGGTGGAGGTAGATTAAATTGAGGGCTCATAGTTAGGCGCTAGACCTAGCTAACATAAGCCAAAGGAGATGTTTTGATAGGATGAAATTGACCAAATAGCAAGATTGCTAGGATATGTGGGGGTTCATCATGTCCCTACTAGATGCATTATCAAGGACCCTTAATATGTGGACCTATGGAGGATTCTTCCTCATGATTTGAAGAACTTGATGTAGAATGTTGTTGGAGCATGTGATTTTATATCTACTTCTCATCATAACAGTTCTTCGACACATGTTGGTAGAGATCCTTGATCGACTCCTATTCCACCTCCTTCCCCATCAACTACTTTGACCGATGACAAATCCTCCACATCCCATACACATCCTCCTCGGCCTCACCCCCTCCTCCACCTTCAAAATCTCATCCACCTCCTCCTAATCCCCCTTTATCATCTCAAACATATCCTCCCCCTCCCCCTCCTTTGACGGATCTAGTATATGATTTGTTATACCCACCAGACCGACCAATATCTAATCTTTTATACCTATCTGACTGACCAACCTCTGTAGATCCATCATCTCCCATGATACTAATCCTCTAGTCCCCTAATATTTGGAGATGATGCTTAGATTGAGTGAGATGATTCATATTCCTAGTGATGCCTTTCCTACTGATCTACATGCTAGTTTATTTCCTAGCAAAGGAACTGATGATGCCTTTGGCTCTACTGCAAGAGGTGTCGATACATTTGGTGGGTCGACATATAGCGATGATGATGATATGGTTTTGGGGGTGGACTAGACATGAATATTTCACATTTATCATTTGTTAGATGTTTCTTAGGCATCTCCCATGATCCTAATCCCCTAGTCCCCATGATCCTAATCCTCTAGTCCCCATGATCATGATGTTCATTAGATGTTTGTGATAGTTATGTTGGAAAATGGAACTTATGTTTTGTTACATGTTATTATTAGATCATATGTGTGTTAGGTGATGTTTAAATATGTAAGATGTTTATGTTAGAAGGATATGTAACGTAATGTTTATGATGGTACGTTCATGCTTATTTTTATTAGTTTTATGTTAATAATGGTATGGTGTTGTTTATTTTTATGTTTGTTAGATGATGACAACGATAATGCTTGCATGTTTATGTTTACATAATATAAATGAAATAAAAGTATCATTGATTTAAATATTTTTATGACGCTTGTATTGATAATGCAAGATGTTGTGACAACTATATGATTTATGAATGCTGTATAATTTGTCCTAGTATCATGCTTGTAATTGTTGTATAGATTGTCATAGTATTATATTTATGTAATTTATTTTCTATTTGGTTTTCATATTGTTCTCATATAAATTGTATTTAAACTTTAATTTATTGTAAATTTCTTAATAATATAGTAAAATTTGTCATAATATTATACTTATATAATAAACTATATTGCTATGTTGTAACTTTATGTTGAGCATTACAAAACAATATATAATGAGACTTAATTTTAAGGAAATGAAGTTGTCGTCTTATCTATATATATACATATACATATACATATACATATACATATACATATACATATACATATACATATACATATACATATACATATATATATATATATATATATATATATATATTAATTATTTAAATAATAAACACAAGTGAATCATTTTTTCCAAGTGTAACGAAAAATCATAACAATATTATATATATAATGAGATGGTATTGGAGATGGTCTAGGGTTTTCAGCATACTGAATGTTAGGTGAGGGTTGTTGGATGCAGGTCGCAGGTCTGTCAGCGGCCAGGAGGGATTTCATTGTCTCGAGAGAGGCGACGATGGACTATTTGCGGCGGGTTTTCATTGGCATGGTTGGGTTTTGTACTGGCGGACTTCCTTTTTTGGCGGGTTTCACAGGCTGTTTTCACCACGGTTTTTTTTACCATGTTTTTTTACCAAGCCCTAATGATTATGGAGACTGGAGACCTAGTGGATTACACTAGTGACCATCTGGAGAGTGATGAGATATGGTCCATGACAACTAAAAAAATATGGGCTAAGGTTGCAACCCTGGGACCAATGAGGGGTTCTAGGGTTTCACCTATTTATGCAGATATTCAACCGATAGAGACTAGTTTTTTGACTTATAATGTTTTGTTTTTTACACCTCCACCATTTTTGCAGCATGAAGAGGAGGGGGTGCAGCATGTGGCTGAACATCGACTGCTCGAGGTATGGGGGGTTACATCATAGAATTTTGTTTAACCACTCTTGGGATTAGAGGTGGGTGAAAAAAACCTCGGTGGTGTGGAGGTTGGGGAGTTGTTGCGGAAGGGTAGGGTTCATGATGGAAGCCAGTAGTTGGAACCCTATATTTGGTTAGGTCAAAACCTTATTCATGAGTTGGGATCTTTCTCAGAATGCTTGAGTGTGCATGAGCAGAGGGGATGCTCCAACCCTAGCTCGGGGTTTGGAAGTGGCTTAGATGTGAGTGGTGAGGGAAATAAGGACGGTTTGGAGAACCCACATAAAAGAGGGAGGAAATGCTCGGTTAAATCTCGTCACCTAGACTATAACTATGCCCTGGGAGAGGACATAGAGTGGAATCAGGTTGTACATATGACAAATCAAACACTAGTTGGGAAGGCTTTGGGCCGATTGTTTGCTTGGTAGAGCATCTTAGAGTGGGTGGAGGCCCATTGGAAGACAAGCCTAGGTTATGTGCTTGGGGTGGAAGAACTTACTTGAAACTGGTTTACTTTCAATTTTTGTAGGGTAGAAGATGCATTGTGGGTTTTCAATAGAAACTGGAATTGGGACCATTGCCTAGTTATGCTGAAGCCTTAGCATAAGCTCTTTGATGCCAACAGAGAAATATTGGACATTGTGCCACTGTGGGTTCGATTGCTAGGCCTTCCTCTTCATTACTGGTCGGAGAGGTTTTTCAGAGGGATTGGAAATATGCTGGGAACCTATCTCGAGGGGGATTTCTCATTTGTGCGCACCAAACAAAAGAAGGTTGCAAAATTCTGGTTAACCTCAATGTCAAAGAAGGGTTGGATGAAAATATGAAACTGAGTCGGGGCCCCTACTCCATAACACATAAGTTGGATTATGAGAATGTGTCGTTTGGACATTGAAGATGTCATGCTTATGGACACCCAACAAATGAAAACTCTCGCTTCGAACTAGGCCAGAAGGTCGGTGTCAATGGTCTGATGGGATTGACAGGGAGGTTCCCGTGGGTCATACCTCATCGTCTCCCCATTAGTTGAAACACCCTGGTTGTGTTGAGGAGCAGGGGGAGGACCCTCACAAGAGGAGGAACGACCTCCGTTAAGTTTAGAAAATGGGTCACCAAAACCGGTCGAGATGTGTCATGTGCAGGGTCCTCTATTTGTGGGTACTCCTCTTCCTCCTATTTATCCTTCCATTATTTTTTGTTATGAATAATACATATTTCTTTGGTTTAGACTAAGGGGCCTTAAACATCTGTCAATCACTCTCCTCTCCCCTTCGTTCCCTCCCCCCCTTTTTTCCTATCCTCCTACCCCTATGGAGGAGGTTACACATCCTCTTGAAACTGATTTGGATTCGTGTGAGGAAGATGAAACCTCATCACTACTTGAGGCCTCAGATTTAGGCTATTTTATCCACTCCAAGATAAAGTTGGGAACTAGGGGTCTTGGGAAAGGGAAGGAGCGTCTTCCGAAGGGAAGAGGGAGGACCTCTTTCATCTCCAATTCTCAAACTAAAGCAAGAAAGGATCTTCTATAAGGGAAATGACAGTCTATTGAATGGGCACTTAGAGCAGTGCGAACCGATAAGAAGGGTTGGTCATGAAAATCACGTCCTTTAACTGCAGGGGTTTGGATGGTCCCCATAAAATATCAACACTAAAGAGGGTGGTGTTTTTAGAATGCCCGAACATCATCCTTCTTCAAGAAACTTTGGACATTGGTGAGGTGGTGAAGGATAGAATGGGAAGCTGTTTTGTAGGGTGGAAATTTGAAACCCTCGATGTTAGAGGTAGTTATGGTGGGTTGGCTATTGGCTGGAACGATAGGAATGTGAAGGTTCTAAACTTATGGGATTTGGAGTCTGTTATTGGAATATCATGCTCGACCCTAGACTTAGGTACAGTATTTACTATTTGCAATGTTTATGGTCATATCAATAGGGTCCCTTCTGTGATTCTTTGCTCATCAATCCTCTTCTTAGAGGGGACTCAGTGATTTTGGGAGGAGATATGAATCTCATTGGGACAGGTGGAAGTCTGGGGACCTCATGCCCGTGCTGACCTATTAACTGGTTTTTTCTCTTAGAGATTAGTAGATAACAATTTGATTGACATTGAACCCATCAAACACAAACTGACTTGGAGGAACAATTGTTCGGGGGATAATAGGGTGGCTAAACGTTTAGACAGGTTTTTGTTCTTAGAACAAGTGGTGGACAGGTTCTTTCAGTTAAGGCAATGGGTCGGGGCAGGTGGAGGCTCTGATCATTTCCCCATCTTCTTTGAACTTTGTAATGGACCTTCAAAGCCCCCATGGGCCACTAAAGTTTCATAAAACTTGGCTGAAAGATGATTCCTTTATAAATCTGGTCAATTCCTTGTGGATTCTTTTCAATCCTAGAAACCCTCTTTCCGCACCCTTCTAATTTTCTAATAATATTAAGAGACTAAAAGGGCCTATTAAAGACTGAGCCCATGCAAAGAGAATTAGGGAGGACAATGAATTGATTCAGGTTGAAGCAGGTCTTTGTACTATCTACGAGGAAGCTGGGGGGGCTTTGAGGACTCAAGATTCCAAAGAATATCTGGTTAGATTGGAAAGAAGAAGGAATACTTTGCTACTAGAAAATGAAGAAACCTGGAGACTAAAGAGCAGGGAAACTTGGCTGGTGGCTGGGGATGATAATACCAAGTTCTTTCATTCTTATACTAAGGGGAGGAAGGTTGCGAACACTATTTGGAGTCTTGACAACCCTCAGGGTGAAGCACAAACTACTTTTGAAGGGATGGCTAGGGCCGGGGTTGAACACTTTCAGTCACTCTTCAGAGCAAACAATCGGGCCACTATTGCAGAAGTGGTTAGAGTGGCACAACTATTCCCTTGTTTTGTGGAAGAGGCAGACAACAAAACCCTCATAGAGGAAGTCTCAGAGGAAGAACTGAAGGCTGCTTTATAGAGTTTTCAAAAGGACAAGAGATTGGTCCTTGATGGATGATTGAGTTTTTGCTAGAACTATTTGATTTCCTGGGGGAGGATCTTCTAAAAGTAGTAGAGAACTCAAGGCGTACAGGGAGGATCCCTGCTAGCTTCAATTCCACCTTCATTGCTTTGATCCCAAAAGATGATAATCCCACTTCGTTAAATGATTTTAGAACTATTTCTCTCTTTTATAAGATAGTGTCTAAGGTCATCACAAGAAGACTCAAAGGGATTCTTTCACAACATATCTCCAGTGAATAGTTTGGGTTCTTAGAGGGGAGGAAAATTCATGAAGCAGTGGGAGTTGCACAACATCAAAACCAAAAATCTCAAAGGAGTTGTGCTTAAAATATACCTCTGAAAGGCCTATGATAAAGTAAGTTGGATTTATATTCGTATGCTTCTTACTCATCTGGGTTTTGATATTGGTTTTATCAGGTGGTTTATGAGCTGCATTCCAAGTGTTTCTTTTTCGATCCTTATTAATGGGGCGGCCTCTCCTTTCTTTCATTCAGAGAGAGGGCTTATACAAGGGTTCCCACTTTCTCTCTTACTATTCCTTTTGGTAGCAGAAGGGTTGAGTAGGGATTTACGGGAAGCCAAAAGACAAGGCATTATGAGGGGAATTCAGGTGGTTCCAAGTCTCTTCATTACGCATCTACTTTTTGTAGATGATGTCCTAATTTTCTGCAATGGTTCGATAAGGAATGATGAAACTCTTTGGGGGATAGTAGAGATTTTCTCAAAAGCTACGGGGATGGAAATAAATTCAGGAAAGTCCATAGTTTCTACCAATTTGTTGAGGGTAGATGAATTACAGGCCTTCGTAAGGTTTTTTCCCTTCACTTTGCTAGAGGTGGACTCAAGACTAAAATGACTTGGGTTTCAACTAAAACCTAATGATTATAGAAAGCAGGATTGGAAGTGGCTTCTCGACAAGATGGAAAAAATATTAAAGGGTTGGAGCCACAAGTGGCTTTCAAGAGTAGGTCGGTTAGTCTTGGTGAAATCAATTTTGGAGGCAATTCCTGTTTATTGGATGGCCCTGTCCTAGATTCTAGAGGCTGCTAGGAAAATCTATTTTCTTTTTCTATGGTGTGGAAAAGAAGTGGCTTTTGTTTATCCTTGGGTGAGGTGGGAAATAATAGCATGGCCTAGAGCCTTGGGTGGCTGGGGCCTGAAGAACATTTTTCTTTTCTCCAAATATTTGGCGGCCAAAGGAGGAGATTATTGAACACTGAAAGCTTTTAGACTTAAGTGGCATCCCATAAATACTTCTCTCCAGAGTCTATTGAATATTGGTGTGATCTCCGATGAAATCGCATGTGGGAGGATTGGAGATATGGAAGGTTGTGGTTAATTCTTTCATAGTGATCGAGAAAAATTCCCCCTGGAATATTGGTAATGGGAGGAGGCTTAGAATTGGGGAAGAATGCTGGATTGGGTGTGTAAAAGAACACCTCCTTCTTGATCGAATGATGGCAGCCTTGAGGGAGAGGGGTATCATTTATCTGTCTCAACTGGCAAGTTCATTACAGGAAAGGGGATGGGTACAATCCCGGAGACAGGTAAATACTTTAGGAATCTTGGAGCCATACCAAGCTGCAGTGTCTCTCTTTTATCAGGAACTCAACAAGGGACAAATAATTCTTAGGGATGGGGAAAATGAAATTGTGTGGGAAGGCGATCCGTTTGGATTATATTCTCCAAAAGATGGTTATATGAGTTTTAGTGTATATGTGATCAACGAGGCTCCGGTTTGGTGGTGGAAAAAACGGTGGAAGGTGAAGAGCGTTCTAAAAAACTGACTGTTTATGTGGAACACCTTGGAAAATAAGGTCCCAACATGGGACAATCTACAAAAAAGAAACAAACATGGACTTGGGTGGTGTGTTCTTTATAAGTATGATGAAGAGTCAGTCACCTATCTATTTTTAAGATGCCCCTACAGTAAAGAGGTGTGGGTAGAGTAGACTCTAACTACTGGAACTCTGTGTACACGGGAGGGGATTTTGGTGACACAAGCTTGGGAAATTTGGAACGCAACGACACATCTCAAATCATTGCTTGCTTTACCCTTGTTGGTAATTTGGGGTGGATGGTAGGCAAGGAACAATTACATTTTCTTGGAAAAATATTGTATGCGAGAGATCACTGCAACTCTCTCTTATGGCATCCTAATTGCCTTCCTGCAACATATTAGAGTAGCAAATCAAAGGGACGCTTTGGAAGTTGAAATTGATAGGACTATGCCTTGGGGATTTTTTGATGGTGCAACACAAAAAAACGTTTGTAGGGGAGGGGCCCAACTTTTCCTTTCATACTCTCACTATTTTGAGCTTATCATGGGGTTGGGAGAGGGAAGTAATAACTATGCTGAATTAATGATCCTAAAACTGCTTCTGATTTTTGCAGCTGAAAAGGGTTTCCAAAGAATTAATATTTTTGGTGATTCACTAAATGTCATAAACTGGATAAAAGGGAATCAACAATGTATGTAGTTAATATAAGCAAATATTCTTGTGTTCATTCGATAGGTTTAACACAATTTTGATACTTTCTCATGCCATCATGTTTACAGGGAAACCAACAAAGAGGCGGACAAAGCCTTGAAGGAGGGTCTGCAACTGGCTCTGGGGATTTGGAAGATAAATGATTTTCAGGATGGTTCTGTATATGAATTCTATCATTGGTCGTTTATAGAATGAACATTCCTCGGGGATTGGTTTTACAAGACATAATTTTACTTTTTGGTCCTTAATTAGCAGGTTTACAAAACTCTTATGGTTTTGATGTTTATATTTTGTGATAAATTATCGGGCTGACAAGCCAAGTGACTTTTTTGCTCCTTTATAGCAGATTTTGATGTAATAAATCTATATAGTAATAAATCCATTAAACATAGATATGGTATGAAAACAATATGTCTTGGAAACTGTCTAGCTTTATCAAAGCAATGCACATTGGATGTGCATATGTAATTACGCTTTTTTTCTCAGGAATGTGTGTGTGTGTGTGTGTGTTCTTAAGAGCCCTGATTACAGGGCCTAACCAACTGGGGATATCGAGTGAGGCCCCTGAATAGCCACCCGAGGATTTGACCACGAGACCTTCTCCTAGCGTAAACAACTCTCAACCAATTGAGCTAACCCACAAGGCTATATATATATATATATATATATATATATGTATGTATGTATGTATGTATGTATGTATGTATGTATGTATGTATGTATATTATTTAAATAATAAACATAAATGAATCATTTTTTCAAATATAACTAAAAATCATAACAATAGATTATTTTGATTTGATGATCTTTCTATGTATTGAAGATATATGGTTTTTTCTTTAATTTTATATTCAATTTAAAATTATCATGGACATTGCCCCTTTGCATGTTTTTAAATGTTATGAAATATTTGAGAGTTTTTTTTCTATTAAAAATATATATATTATAACTAATTGATTAGTGAAAGGAGGAGAAGTGTTACATTCCCAACTATTTCTTTACCATATTAACATTTAAGTAGTCAAAATCAATTTTCACATTGAAGAGTAAATTTATATAAATCAAATTAACTATTAATATATACTAATCAAATTAATTATATAAAATTGATTGGAAATTTACATTAAATCAATTAATTATTGATGTTTTATTACTTTGTGAATGTTATTTTTTTGTAAATTTTTATTTAATAACATTAAAATATTTTTGTATTGAATAATAAATTGAAATCTATTTAAGATTTAAGATATCAAATATTTATTTTGAGTTTGTCAAAAAATATATCTAATTTCTAAAATAGTATAGATTCATATATATAAAATTAGATTAACATATGATTATGTTATTATAAGTTTACATTAATTAATAATATCTAAATCAATGATTATATATTGATACATATATGAAATAATTTTAGTCAAATATACAACCATGTCATTAATTTACAAATCAAAACTACTTACCTACTTATAAATAATAAAATAAGGTGAATAAATATTAAGCATATATATCTTTGTTAAGTGCTTCCTCTAAATCCTTATTGTCTCAACCAATTCTAAGATTGAGTTTAACCTCCTAGGAATTGAGAGATGAAGAATTTCTTGTGACATATTTAATTCTTTTATTATAAAGGGGAAATAAGATTCTCTCTTAAAGCCATTTTTTCTGGTAAAGAAGATTCCATATGTACACCTTCATCTTTAGAGCCATTTTCTCTCTCTTATTGTCATTCAAAAATGTTTGCAAACATTATAACAAAAGTGTCATAAATTAATGAAATTATAACTCTTAGCATTATTTATAACAAAAACATCATGAAATACAAACATTCAAATATTGATGGAGAAATTAGAGAGCATCTTAAATTTTGTTGGAAATTTCATTGTTATTAGGGTCATAAATTAAGTCATTGTTTAGCTCAACACTAGAAAAAAAATGTTAAACTTTCAATCTCCATCAAGGTTGCAAATGTGTCATTTTTTTATGTTGAAGTTAACATTAAAATACAATAAAAAAAATATTACATTATAACAAAAATTCAATTTAATCGAATCATATAATAATAATAAAAAATTACCTTCTAACAAAAATGTCATAAATTAATGCAATTATAATTCTTAACATTATTTATAATAGAAAAATCATAAAATACAAGCATTGCAATATTAATATAAAACTAGATATAACCTTCAAGTTAGGAATAATATGCTATCATTTATGCTCACAAAAATAAAATTGAATCATGTAAGTTGTTTTCATGGTGTATTTATATGTATACAAAAAAATGAGTAATTTGGATAATGACATATAATCATTCCATATAATCATAAATTAATTCATAGGCATAAACCATATTTCACATCCTTTTGGTTGTTAACCAACTAAAATTGTTTAAACAATGCATCCAGTACTCAACTTTCCATTTCCACTGTCATAACCTGAAAAATAAACAATATAATTAGACAATCAAAGATAACAACAACAAAATGATATCTCAATCTGTCAATTTGTAAATTATGAAATAAAACATGTACATATCACTCTCCCTTGCCATCACCCTCATTATCTTCCTCGATTGACATGATATAACTGTTGTTCTAAAAACCATGTTTAGATCTAGGGTCGTGTCTTAATATGAGCCAACGATCTCTATCCAACAAATCTATGTAAAATAACACTTGATTGCAGTGTTATGGGAAAATGTAAGTCTCCTTACTTTCAACCCACATCTTTCTAGAGTTGATACATATCTACTCACTATCACCATAATCCTTTTCATTATTCTTGTCGAATGTGTCCACCGCCTACTCCTAAAAATAACACATTGGAAAGATGAGAAGTCCACTTGAATGATCTCTTGTATCTTTCCAATATAACCCAACATCCCTCCTATTAGGTTTCGATAATAGTGCCTAGCACGACTAGATTGGTCAAACTCAACTTCCACTCCATAGTCTTGTGTAACATGCCCATCATCATCATCCTCAATGCAAAAATGATGTCCATAATCCCACATAGATGGGAACAAATGCACATGTAAGAAAAGTTAATAAATGATGGTGTCCTATGTCTAATAACCTAAGTATTAATATATTAAATATAGATGTTATACATCAAAGTTGCATTATAAAGTTATAAATGTACATAATATTTTATTACTAAGTTGTTGCACCCGATCCCAATGTTTAGTGCGTCCTCCTCTTTAGGAGGGTAACAACCAGATGCACCATATTTCTCTCTGACTTGCTCTATGACCCAATTGTTGGATAATAGAATTAGCATATTTTATTTTAAATTATGATCAGGAAAAGGAACGATTCTACCATGCAACCACTTGAATTCTTTTTTTTTTAATGTCCCATTTCCTCCTCTTCTCTTCATACAATGCGACCCATGGTTGTTTTTCCTTTGCGTTGTAAAGAATGAATTTATTGATTTCATCAATTTTTGAATTAGTTGTTGTATTCATGGAAACAAAACCATATTTAGTATGTATGGGATCAAATATATATTTTTAAGTTTGTTGTGAATAGGTACTATGTAGAAATTTGAAGATCGAAAGATAAGTGACTTACTCTTTAACATGCACATTTTTCTGTTTGTTTCTAGTACCTCCCCTTATCTTTTGTCCTCATCGTGTTCATCATCCCAAATGATAGTGTCTGGTGTGTGGTTGATTTTCTTGATGTACTCACTGGCATAATAGAAAAACTCATATACTATGTACCCCTCTACCATAGACCCCTCAAGTTTTTCCCTTTATCGAACAAATCCCTTCAATTTTTTATGAACCTCTCAAAGAAGAAGATCTAGTGACATGAGATCACCCCAACTAATTCAACCTCATCAACTAGGTGAATTATAAGATGAACTTGCAAATCCATTAAACTTGATATTTGTTCCTTCTCAAACATACAGGCAATCTCAATGATCTCTTGATGTCACCGTGGAATCCTAGTGATGTAAATATCCTTTGATGTGATCCACCATACAAATGAAAATGGTTTAGATATGGTATGCTGCAAGTCATTGGGAAATTCATGGTTCACACATCCATGCACAAACATGACACTACAAAGGAAACAAAAAAAGTTAACTGCATTTTAAATTGTGTGGTAAAAGATATCAATAAAAATTAAAAACACAATTTTGGCATTATACGTACCCTTATAAGGTTAAGATGGTCATGTCATTTCAAACCCGATAACTTTTCATTTGTGGTGACATAGTGTCCTAGAGTATACCCATAGAAAGAAGGCACCTTCATGCCTAATTTAACTTCATTTTCCAAATTAAGATAACATTTCTTCAAAATCCATGCGACATCACCTTTTTTAAATGAAAAAGTGGGGCCATCCTCTTCTCTATTTTTTTTTCTTCTGACAACCATATTGTCACTTTTTTTGGATGATATGTGACGCCACAAATAACATGATGTTTTTTAAATACATGCATGGGATCTAATAAGTGGGAAATATTAATATGCTCACAATATGGTAGTTCATATAATATCAATTTACTTTTCATCCCTTTGGGAATTTTCTCAACATAGGTGTTGAAGAATTCAAGATCATCTATCACAGGTTGCACATTTTAATTTAAGATCTTTGTGTATTCATTCTCCTTCTCTCTGTCGTATGCCATAATCTAGTCAATTGGTGTCATTATTTTAGGCCTTTGGGTTCTCTCTTGTTTACCATTGAAAGCAGATCTTTCTCTTCTATCAGAGTGGTTTTCTGGGAGGAATACCCTATAGAAGTTGTACACTAACTTTTGTAGGTCTTCGGACCACCTAGCCTTCATAAAAGGTCCACAACATTTACATCCATAATAACTTTTTGTTACAAGACCTGCGATGTTATAATAAAGAGAGCACGCTAGTGTTGAAGATTTAGATAGTCACATCGAATTAAATATGCCAAAAAATATTGCTTTCAATAAAAAAAATCAAACAACATATTTACTTGAATAAACTCCTAACCTCGGATAACCATGTGTGGTGTAAGCACATATGCCATACAATGTAAAAATTCTCTATGATGGGATGGGTCTCGACACATCATATACCCGTATCCCTTCCCACAATTTCTTGAATTCATTGATCAATGATTATAGGTAAACATCCATATTCTTCACTTGTATTTTAGCAGGGACTATAAGAGCCAATATAAAATGTTTATTATTCATAGAAAACCATGGGGGGGGGGGGGTGCTGTTATTGATCACTTCTACAGGCTAGTAGTATAGATTTTGTTTGGTTGGGAATATGGGTTGACACCATTAGTTGCTATGCTCAATCGGAGGCCGTGTAATTTATCTTTGAATTTATTGATCCATGTATCCTATGTATGCTTCATGGCTATTGAATCTATTGGAAATCACATAACTCCTTCCTTGTTTCAGTGCGATGCATGCCATCCCTACAACATAGTTAATTCATTGTAATGAAGAGTTTTTGAATCCTTGGGATTATAGGTATGTTCCTCAATACATTATGAGGAGGACCATTTCTTTAGCATTGTTATTCGATTATTTGTATCTGTCATGTCTACATTTTGGACATATCTCTTTGTCTGCATATTCACCTATATATAGAATACAATCATTGGGACACACACAATTTGATATGTACTCAACACCCAACATTTTCAACATTTTCTTGACCTCTTTGCACCTGTTAGGAAATACATTGTCATTCAGAAGTACCTTATCTTTGAATAAACTGCAGTTAGTGGGAAATAAAAATGTGCAATGTCATCTAATGTTCATAAAATAAACCATTTTCAAGGATGATTGTGTCATAAGAACTCTCAAAATATAATTTAGTTAATTTCCAACTATCTCAAGATTGTTGAGAAACATGCATTTTACATGTCATACTTTGCTTTCAAGTTGTACAGTAACATCATTGTCCCTAACTGTGTATACTTTAATTGACCAAGTTCAAAGAGAGGTGTGGTGTTTGCCGATTTAAGGCTTTTGAAGAAGGCTTCAATGATATGAACATCATCCCATAGCTCATTGTCCTAGAATGTTTGAGACAACATTGCATCCATGGCACTCCTTTGTCATAATAAATCATCCATACTAACGTCTACTTCGTGCCCTCCATTTCCAACATGTGAAAACTGCTATTACTATAGGAATTCCTAGTTGGTGAGGATGGACACAACATAAATTGCATAGGTTGTTGATTCAACTGTGCTTGGTATGCTTGCTCTCCAACTTGTGATCTTTTTTCAACCTTCTCTCAATTTGACATTATACTGGGGTGAAACTGAAGATGGTAGGAAGGTCACTCATCATCATAATCCTAATTTTAAAAATATTGAACATTACATCGATGATGTTAATAAGCACAATGTAGTTGGTTTGATATATTATTATACAAAGCAATTATTACATAAGCACGAGAATCATTTCCAATAGAAAATGTTAAGCTGCAAACAATTTATAAAGCAAACATTTAGATTGAGCGATTAATTAACATCAATTCCACATTTTTTATAAAACTTTAAATTTGAGCAGCACATTTTCAAATTGAATTTATAAATTAAATTAACAATTTATAAAACATAATTTCAAATTGAGCAATACCTTAACATGGTTCCCATTGTAAATCAACAAATACAATTAATCAATGTTTTTTTTGTCTTACGCTCCAAGGGAACATCCAAGGGTAATCCCAATGCAAGGCATCTCTGATGAACAGTTGTAGTTTATTAACAACTCGTCACTAGGACACAAATTATGTATTTCATGTACAACAAAAAAATATGGACACATTCCTTTTCATAAAGAACTCTTGGTCATTGAAGTGTTCCTCAAATGAACAATTTACAGAAAATAAAGAGCACCTAGAACTATTTATGAACCTTGCAATGTTCGCATGAGTGTGTGGATGAACATTTATATATATCAGGTTCTTCCTATTAAAGTTTCTAGAAACATAACAATTCATGCACATTCTATACATGGAAATGTTATGCTTGTATAGAATGTTATGGAAGGAACAAGTACACGTAAAAGGATAATCAACCCAACATTTGCAACATCAATATTAGACTTGGAAATCATAAAACAATTACCACAAAGTAGAATTTGGTTCCAACCGTTTAAACACAGTTAAAGAAGACATCCAAGCGCCATACAAAGTGCAGTTGTAAGAAGTTTGATATTTACTTTGCTAATTCATAGGAAGGGATAAATCATTGCTACCCTCTAACAATTGGAGGGACCTCAGTGTGTACTTGGATAGTTTTGCTGTCAACTCATGTAACTTTTTGGATCTTCTAGTAGTGATGGGTTGGGTGGCATTCATATCATACTTTGGATCACTAAAAATTTCAGTTGACTGAAGATAAGTAGAGGGGTTTGTCAATTTAGGATGAGACATAGTTTTTTTGGCTTCCAACATTTTCAAAAATAAGCATAGGAAAGTGTTTTTGCATGTCTTTTCTATATCACATATTGGATTTTTTACTGTAGTAAGGGGTATTAGACCATCAACATTGAGTAATATATCATTGGTATAATGGGTGAGTGTGGTATGTTGAGGATTCTCCTTCAAACCTTGACATTTTGAACAACCAAAAACAACTTGGGTGTCATAAAAGGTTCTAGATCACAACGAATTATCGTTGATGAACCAGGATTGCAACTTGAAGATGACATGTTACAATTGGCAAGGTAAAGTGGATTCCCATTTTCATCTACAAATTGCTTGCGGTATCTTGCTCTTGGTAATAGCTTACAAAGTTTTAAACCTAGTGGAATGTCTTGTGCATACAAACTTAAACCTGAATCGAGATCCCACAATAAAGAATAAATTCACATTCAGATTCACATGGATACGTAAAATAAATTCAAATCAATAATCAAAATATAAATAAAACCTGAACTTATTGGGGATGGAAAGGGAGAACTCCTTGAACTTTGAACATGATGGAATGAGCTAGAATATGAATAATTGACCATTTTATACTGTAAACGTTTCTCCCTACATTTGAGCTAAACCAACAATCAATATATGTCTCTACAATCCTAATTTTTTTTCAAGAATTATATTACAATCTAACTTCTAATATAGTTTGGAAACCAAATTTTCAAGAACAAGGCGAGTTTAAGAAACATATATATAGTATGAAATATTGTAATTTGTGTGGTTGAATACTAAAATAAATTTGATATGAATATATATAGCTTTACGTGGACACAAAAAACCACAAGATTTAAAAATTAAACTAGTGTGTCTAATCAAATATACACGCATCAATGCACTCACATAGACAAAATGCACCAATGCTTGACAACCATAAACTCACCATGAAAGAACCTCTGCAAAAGCCCCTGAAGTAGAAAATATCAGCTACATTTGGTAGTGGATATTTATACATGCATTTTACACTATTTTTCATTCTGGTGCGTTTTATAAACACACCTGCATTAGGGTGTCATAAGTATACATGCATCGAGGAATGATATTTTTTTAATTTGTGGGAGGCCATTGCATTTCATATATTGTCACATCACTGCGACTTAAACACGAGCACACCGAAATGCCAAAAATCAAAATTAAAAAAAACCGCACAAGATATTTTTTCCCTAAATTGAAAAAATGATGGGAATTTCAAGTTTGAAAACTAAACCTAAATTGTGTTTAAAAGCAAAAAACATAAACATTAAATCATTCATTTGAAGAAAATTTTAGCTGAGAGATTTGGAAGAGAGACTTACGTGGAAGGTGTTTGGAGAAATTGGATTATTCTAAGGATCAAAATTTGTTAGGTATGGTGAATCAAACAAAACCTTGCACAGTAAAAATTTTAAGTATGTAAATATTACTGTTGATCTTATTATCTTATTTAGAATATAACTAGAATAGCAAAAAATTACTTCATACTTACCTTCAATGTTGCGACCCTTATTTTCTTGTTGCTTCTTTTCATTTTATGTGGATGCAAAAATTTACATCAGGGTTTAAATCTCTATATTGTTACATATAATTACGATTTCACCTTTTAGGGATTTTAGATTTGCTGAGCTTGTGCATATATATGTATATGTACACACACACACACACACACATACAAAGCATAGGGTGAGATGGGACTATTTTTTGGATTGAACCTATAACCATCTTGGCCTTATAAAGTTTTTTTGTTTTTTAATTTTTCAATAAAAAACCGCATGTGTCAAAATCGGTGTGTTTGTACTACGAGAATGCATTAGGGCACATTTCTATAGGGTGCACCTGTAATGACATGTGGCACACAATTTTTTCTCGTTTTTCATTTCTCGGTTCTTCGTTATTTGTGTGTTTATACAAATATAGCACCGATAATGGAAGGAATGCACCTTTTTTTATTTCCATAAAACAATAAATAATTTTCAGTCGTTCACGGCGCACCTGTATTGGTATAACGCACTAGTGCATTTATGTATAGAAACACACTAGTGTGTTCTATTTGATAAAGTGGACCGATATTAGACTTGTTTTATATTCTGAAGGTCTGTAATTTATTTGTATAATATATTTATCACTTCTGTATTTAATGGTGCAGGTTGTTTACTGATAGAAAATGCATGGTATGAGTTCAACGAAAAACAATTTTAGTCAACATGATGGAAACACATCCAAAATTACAAAGAAGCGAAGTGGTTTTAACTAGTTTATGTATTTAAATTAATTTATTTGAATTATTTGTAAATTTCACTAATATGTATTGGTTAATGTATGACATGAAGAGCAAAAAAATGAGGAAGCTCGATAAGATTATTACCAATCTAAATCCAGAAGAGCGTAAACCATTGATGGAAAGGTTGCAAAGGGATGAACCACGTGAATAAAAAAGAAGTCATTAATATGAATTATTTCTTCAAATTTGAGTAATAATGTACTTAAGAATATTCACTAGTAGTATGTTTCAAATAATCTAATTCACATATCTTGAATTCTATGTAGAGACTGACAACAATAGAAGTCAATATCATTATAAGAAAATAAAATATGGAAGATGTAAATGATGATCAATTGGTCCTGATCTCATCTGAAGTGGTGGAGTGGTGCTGGAAGTTAATAGAAGCTGCAAATAATTTTTATAATTGTATGAGGGATATAGTGGAAAGAACATACATTTGTAGTTTTTGCTTACAATATAGAAACCAATCAAATGATTCGAAAAATTAGGTCATATGTAAACTACAAAAGGAGTTCCCAAAGCAATGGTTGATGAGACTTGTCAGAATTGCAATAGCAAAAACATACAACAACAAAAAATAATAATTCAAAAAAGTAATATTCCTAAACATGTTTATGTAGAATATGTATTTATGACTACTACAAAGCATCATTCCTTCAATAATTTTAATTATGCTATATTTATTTTTCTTATCAACAGAAAAATAGTTTAATGTGATTTTACAATTCCAAGAAGATTATGAAAATCCCAAAGGACGAATGAGGTGATATGCGAAATGTGTCAGTAGGGATGTTAAAGAAAGTGTACGAGGAGATGATCAAGGAAATGGAAATAACTACATCGCAAGAGGATCCATCTCAACAACAGCGTTCTTCAAATGTATGAAATAAATTATTTTTAGAATTATGTACATCCCATTAATTAATTCAACATTAAATGTTAATTCTCAATTGTTTTGTTGCAGGAAAGAAAAGAAAACGGAACCTAGGCAACACACAAGACTAGACGATGAGGAAAACGGGGGTTGATAGAAAAGTTTGCGAGTGTTTGTGATTTCCTTATAAGAAATGAATATTTCATAGTGTTTGGGTAATATATNAGTGTATAAAAAAATAATTGTGGAATTTAGAAGTTATATCTATGTTGTTTTACTTCTCTCATCTTATAATTAATAGAGCAACAAAAATAATTTATATTAAATCTGTGATTTATAATGGGATATAAAACTTGCATGGAGCCAACACCAGACTTGTTAATAGAAATAATGAGATTTGGTTTTGAAATAACTTGTATCATTCATGACTCAATTCTTTCTATGGTACGCTGTTTTTCAATTTTCATTCATGTATACTATCTATTTTATTTTTCATTATTCCACTTAATGTAGAATATACACTTAGTACACTTTATTTTTATGTTTGTATATGGAAGCTGAAGAAGAGGAAAACAATTTAGCCAATCAACAAAACATTCAGCCAAATAACCCAATTGATGCAAGTGGCTCAAGCACCGATAATAGTTCCAACGAAAAATGATAATCCATATTTAATTTTGGTGTTAATGCAAGCTACTATAGCTTGCTGTATACTTTGAAATATTTTTTTGTGAAAATTAGGTATTTTGTATAATAGTGTACTGTACATAGTGTCCGAATTGAAAAACAATGAGTCACCAATAAGTGTAACAATTACATGCATGTTGACATTTTGATTATTGTTATTTGAGAAAACTTGTTAGATAAATAGAAGAACTAAAGAGAATGCTAGAAGTTACATTAAAAGAGATAGACCAATCTTCTAATGAAGAAATGTGCGGAAAATATGCAGAAGCTTTGACAAGCCCAAAATTCGAAAAGGATAGAAATACCCCACACATCAATGAAGATGAAGGATCAATACATGAAGAAGACAAAAACACCCTTTTAACTAACATAGTCTCAGGAGTTTATTTGTCATTGTTCACTGGTCCTAAAATGTATATAAAAGTTTGGTTTTGTCCTCTAGAATTTAATCCTTACCAACTTATATATTGTATGATAGCCTCAGGATGTCAGATGAACTTGTAAAAAGGAGGAGCTATACCATCCTTATACTGGGAAAAAGGTCAAGGTCATGGTGTGGCCATTGAAGGGACTCCTGTACAGCTACTATGAAGAGTTCCATATTTTCCTAAAAAATAGAGGTTTGCAAGAAATTTTACCTTTAAATAAATTAGATAGTATTAAGGAAGATTGTATTATAGGTTCTGAATTTTTAGATAGAGCCCGTCTAGTCAATTTTGATAAGCATAAAATGTTGTTCAAATGTATGATAAATTGTAGAATAGTTTATGGTCAAATGTCATTTGAAGCTATTTTAAATGTAGAAATCATATAAAAAAGTCTATTCCTACCCCTGGTATTGTAGAATTATTCAAAATGGAAAGATGCAGAACATATGTTGAAATGCACAAGAATTCTTCCTTGTTTGAGATTTCTGCAAAAATAGAAAAAGACTGTACTTATGAAATCCCTAATGCTTTTTGGACTAGGGAGAAATATTTTGTGTCTTTACCATATAATATCATAGTCAAACCTAGAGGCCATAAATCCTCTGCAGCTTTAATGTCCCCTACAGAAAGAGACTTTTGTTCTAAAGAAATCAAAGAATTACTAGACAAAGGCCTAATTGAACCATCCAAAATTCCTTAGGCATGATGTGGTTTCATAGTCAATAAGCATTCATAAATAAAATGAGGAAAACCAAGACTTGTTGTCAATTATAAGCCTCTTAATGTTGGTTTAGAGCATATTAGATATCCTCTTCTAGATAAGTCCAGTGTTTTGCAAATAATTGCAGGATGTACTATTTTTAGTAAGTTTGACTTTAATTATGGGCTTTATTAGATATGAATTGAGGTAAAAGACAGATTCAAAATGACATTTGTTGTTCCCCATGGACAATTTCAATGGAAGGTCCTCCCATTTGGCATCAATAATGCCCCATCAGAGTTTCTAGAAAATAATGGAAGATTTTTTTAGGAAAAAGAAGTGGGCACTTGTTTATATTGTGTTCAGGTACACAGGGTACTCCCAAAATACCGAACACCTAGAGCAACCACTTCACACAAATGAATCATAGATCAATACACCGATGTTTGTCATGTGGTTAAAACCCTTGAGAGGGAAACAATCCACGGCCCCAGCCAAATAGCTACTTGGAAAAATTTATTATGCAAAAGAACGAAATTTACATGAGCTTCTCATAATCGATCAACTAGCCAAGGACCCTCCATGCTCTTTAAATAGAGATCATGGAACAAATCGGGTGTTGAGCCACAACTCAATGGTAGGCATGATCTAAGAGAAGTTGAACCATTAGATCACTTTATGTCTAGAACATATCATGACCGTCAGATTACAATATTTACAAATGCATACTAATGCATACTAAAGAAACACACTTTACCTAATGGATATATTACACAAGTTGATCTTAACTAACTCCTAAGTGTCTAAATATCCTAACATCCCCCCTTAAGAACAACTTGGGATAGGATTGAAGGATTTTAAAAAGTGACACTATTAGGAGAAGGAAGGCTCGCTGAAATTGAGAACGTGTTAGACGTTGATCTCTAGGATCACCAGTAAGATCACCGGCTACTTCACATGTTGAACAGATCCATCGAGGAAGCATTGGTGCTGGTGCAATTGGAGGAACATGAGCAAATGGAGGTGGATTTTCATCTTCACTTTCATCATCAGAAACTGGAGTTGGAAACCTATCAAGGAAGTTGGAAGAATAAGAAGAAGGCAGAATTGTCAAATCAGGATCACAGGTCAAAGATGGCACACCCGCCAAGTTAGGCTCGCAGTCCAAGAGATTTTCATCAAATTTAACATCTCTTCTAATGATTATATCATAAGAATGTGGTTGAAGAAGTCTATAAATTTTTACATCTTCAGAGTATCCAAGAAATATGCACTTTTCACTTTTAGGCTACAATGCTTTCCATTTTTCATCTGGAATGTGAGCCCATGCTTCACAACCAAACACACGGAAGTGACTTACATTTGGTTCAATTTTACTCCATGCTTCTTCCAATGTTATACCTTGTAAAACTTTAGTTGGTGTGCGATTAACTATGTAATTTGCACAATTTATGGCCTGAGCCCAATATTGAAGACTTAGTCCCTTAGACTGGATCATACAATTTGCCATTTCTTTTAAAGTGCGGTTCTTCCGTTCAACTACACCATTTTGTTGTGGTGTATATGGAACAATGTGTTGTTGTTGGATTCCTTGTCCAGTTCAAAAAGTAGTGAACTTTTTGTTAACATATTCTTCTCCATTGTCAAATCTTAACTTAATAATTTGATGACCATATTTTTTTTCAACAAGGGCCTTGTAGGCCAAGAACATGTTAAATACTTTGCTCTTAAGTTTTAGGAAGTAAACCCAAGTGCGTCTGGAGTAGTCATCAATGAGAGTTAAAAAATATTTGAAACCAGAAAAGGAAGCAGATGGAAGAGGACCACACACGTCACTATGCACAAGCTCCACGGGAACCGAGGCGTGCCAAGAGGCATGTTTGTCAAAACTGTCCCGATGATGTTTTATGAGTACACAATTGGAACAAACACCATCCTTGCAAGATACCATCAGAAGACCAGTCACCATATTGTATTTACATAGTTGTTTCAATGAGCGATAATTTAAGTGACCAAATCGCTCATGCTAAAGTTTGCTCAAGTTATCACTATGAGCAACAAAAAATGAAAGAAAAGGTGATGACCCAACATTGTTAAATTTGTACAACCTGGTAATATCATCAATAGTTCTAGTAGCAAGGACATTTTGAGGATTTTTAAAATCCTTGATTACAACTTGGTGAGATGTAAACGTCACAGTTTTACCTTCACCTAAATGAGTAATTTGATAGACTGATAACAAATTGTAGGAAATTTTTGGAACACATAGTACATCACTGAAATGACCATTTTCTACTGGAACTATTCCAGATCCTACAACATTTAGAGATCTATCATCACCAACAAATATTTCTTTGGTGTTACATTCATGCATAGTAGAAAAGATGGCTTGATCCTTAGCCATACGATAAGATGCTCCAGAATCAATAAGCCATTCATTTGAAGTAGAAGAAGAAGATGCAGTATAAGAGTAACTAGAAACACAAAGTGCATGTCCATGAGAGGTAGATTCTGATGACGAATCTAGCCTGATGTGGTGCTTCTTCATTACTACTTCCAAGGCTTCCATCTTCTTGAAACACTTAGATTCATCATGATTATATTTCCCACAAAAAATGCAATGACACTTAGTCTTTTTTCCTTTTGGCTTGGATCCTTTGTCATTTTTTAAAGAAGGAGTTGACTGAGAGGGTTTGGGACATTTGTTTGGCTTATTATTGTGAAAATTCTGTTTCTTGGGAGGCTTGCACTTTTCTTTTTGTTGGGACAATAAGGATTTCCCAGATGTATCTACATTGTTAATTATTCTAAGATGAATGAGATCATCTTGCTCTCTAATTAAGGAATCACAAAAGGATTCAAGACTAGGCTCTTGATAGCTAGCTGTAGTCAATGATTCTTTCATGGAGTAAAATGTAGATACAAAAATAGAATATGCAGGTCTAAGTTTGGAAAGAATATGATAAATACATTGTTTGTCTTCTTTCTTAATCTTGCATTCTTCACATAGGAGTCTAAGAGTTTTATACTTGGATAAATAGTCTTGAATGCATGAAAAATAAGTTGGATTCAAAGAAATCAACTCATTCTTAAGTTGATGACCTCGAATTTCATTGTGTTTACCAAAGACAGATTCCAACTTTTCTCAAGCTTTATTAGGTTCATCAATTCCAGATATGTGGAATCGCAAATTAGTAGAGATTGACATCCCAATCAATCCTCGAGCTTCATCACATCTATTTTCCCATTTTATTTTCTTATCATCATCATTGGGTTGTATTTCTTTCCTTGAGGTAATTTTAAAAGTGCCCTACTTCGTAGAACATCTTCCATACGAGAATTCCATGAGAAATAGTTAGAACTGGTAAGTATAATATCACAAGGGCCAACCATACTGTAAAATAATGGATGAAAGAACATAAAATAAATCTCTGGATGCAAAGAGCTCGAAAAATTAGGCTGTTTAAAAAAAACAACACTGAAAATTGATTCTAGATGATGAAGTTATGCTTGATCAAAGAAAATGTTGAAGATGTCCCCAATAGTGGCGTGACAGATATTAACTTGACCAACTAAAAAAAAGAACCCCCTTCTTCCCAAGATGAACCTTTGACAATCACTTACAAGAAAGTTGGTTTTTAAGCGAATCACTTTTGTAAAATAAGTGATGTTCACTTTTACAATAATGTTACTTTTAAATAGTGCGGCAATAAATTAAAAGACTTAAGTGACTCACTTTTTATTTTATTTTATTTATGTGAGATGCATTTTTACAATAAAGTAACTTAAAAATAGAAATTACATGCATTAAAAAGTAACATACTAAGACTTGAACTCAAGACCTATTAAGGAATAAAGCAACTTTGAACCAAGTGAGCTAAGTTTAAAAGGTACGTAAAAGAATAGAAAAATGAAGGGGGCTTTTTTTTTCTCTTCTCTCTCATTTTCCGTGCTTTCATTTTTTCTTGCAAATCACAAAAAAAAAACGAAAAAAAATTCCACACTATGGGTGGGGTTAGATCTTGGTTAGCTTACCCAAAAAGTCTATGTTTTCAAGTTTTCTTGCTATTTCTGATTCGCTGTGATTGCACAAGGTGCATGACAAAGAGCATACGTAGCCGAGAAGACAAGAACAAAAAAACTTTCCCTTTCTATTTCTGATTCGCCGCATCGTGCAAGGTGCACGACAAAGAGCATACGCAGCTAGGGAAGGCAACGGTCCAAGATAAAAACAATAAAGATATAATAATAAATCTGATAAAATATGAGATATTTAAAAAAGAAAATAAAACAAATCCGTCACTGTAACATTATACCTTTAGATTTGCCGAAATGGGTGTTTCTGGATCAAACAGAAACGATTTTCGATGAAACAAAAACTATTTCTCGATGGAAACGATGCTCTAGATGAAATGGAATAACTCCCATAGGCCACAAATGCATAGAAACTCCAGAACCAGAAACCCTTTCAAATTTTCGGCAACACAAATTTCAGATCTTGATCAAAACCGGAAGCAGCTCTTCATAAACACTTTGATACCATGTTCGGGTACAAAGGGTACTCCCAAAAGACCAAACACCTAGATCAACCAATTCACACAAATGAATCACTGATCAATACACCGATGTTTGTCACGTGGTTAAAACCCTCGAGAGAGAAACAATCGACGGCCCCAGCCAAATAGCTAATTGGAGCAATTTATTATGCAAAAGAAAGAAAGTTACATGAGCTTCTCATAATCGATCAACTAGCCAAGGACCCTCCATGCTTTTTAAATAGAGATCATGGACCAATCGGGTGTTAAGCCATGGATCAATGGTAGGTATGATCTAAGAGAAGTTGAACCATCGGATCACTTCATGTCTAGAACATATCGTGACCGTCAGATTATAATATTTACAAATGCATACTAATGCATACTAAAGAAACACACTTTACCTAACAGATATATTACACAAGTTGATCTTAACTAACTCCTAAGTGTTTAAATATCCTAACATATTGATGATATTTTGATTTTCTCAAAGAACCTGCAGGGACATATAAAACACTTACATGAATTTTACCAACTAGTCTACAATCATGGCCGTGTGCTTTCAAAAAGAAAAATGGATATCGAGAAAATAAATATTGAATTCACGAGATTTAGAATTGATAAGGGCCAAATTATTCTCTGAGACCATCTATTAAAAGTGTTTTCTCACCTTCCAGACCAAATACTAGAAAACATTCAACTCTAGATATTTTTGGGGAGCTTAAACTATATTAGGCCATTTTATAAAGGTCAAGCAGATGACATACTTATTCTGCAATAATTCCTAAAGAAAATTCCTTCAAAATGGAATTCAGAAATGACTGAACCTAAAAGAAGAATCAAAGAAAAAGTTAAATAGCTTCCTGATCTCTCCCTCCCACAAGGCGCTAGATACCTTGTCATAGAGACTGATGCCTCTAGTAAGGCACGGGGAGGTGTATTAATAGAGAAACACAGAGACAGAGAAAAAACTCATGGCTTTGCCTTGGGTTAATTTAAGAATGCAGAATTAAACTACCCCTCCATCCGCAAAGAGATTCTTGCTGTAAAAAAGACAGTGAATCATTTTAAATTATATTTGAAGCTTGTAAGGTTTCTTATTAGAAATTATCTAAAAATAATATTTGGAAATTTTAAAAATGAAAACTTGATGGCATAAAATAATTCTAGGATTTTGAAATGGTTCTTGTGGCTTCAAATTTTATTTTGATATAATCTATGAGCCTGGTTATCTTAATTTGTTGATGATATGTTAACCAGAGAAGACTTGTAGTAGAATCCCAACTTAAACATGTTATTACAGGATATTTTAATTCAAACAAGAACAAAGTAAACGAGCCATATAAGAGGACGAGATTGAGAATCTACAAAGATACCATAACTAGGACAGAGAGGAAACACTTTCTAGATATGCCGGTAAAAGTGAAGCAGATAAATACCTATCCCTTTCTCTGATAAGACAAATTAACTAGTCTCCCATGAACATCCAAAATCTAGAAATATGGGAGAAACAATATTTTTTGGGCTTAGAATATGGTCTCCACCGACTACAATAGCTCAATGATGTCTGGATTGACACTTTTACACCAATGGAAAAGAGTTATATTATGTTGACCTCAAACCATGTTATTTAACTTGGAATAACCATAATCTAATCCTGCAATTTTTGTTAGGATTATATAATCCCCCCTTGTCCATATATAGCCTGTTTGATCATCTTTCCTAACTTAGTAGTCATTTGGGCAAGTTTGGTGCCACTGGTGCCATTGGTGTCATCGGTGCCAATCCCTACATTATAGGAGCCACTGTGAGTGCCACTAGTAGCCTCCATTAGTTGGTTGTGGTAGGTAGGAAATTATGTTGAGTAAACCTCCAGTTACATTTAGCTAGATCACTCTCAGTTAGTCTAGCGCCAGTTTTGCATGGATGCAAGGGGAGTGGCACCTTTTTCCACCTACCTCATTAGTTTAATTGATTTAACTAGTTTAACTAATTGTAGACTGATTTAGACATCAAGAGTTAGACTAGTGGTTCCCATGGAATCATTTAGACACACTGAATTAGCTAATAAGTCAGGTATAGTTGGTATATTTGAATCCTATCCACATGATTCAAATTATCCTTATCGTAACACCATTGTATAACTGTTGGATTAATGGATATTAATGTTGTAGATAACCGATCAATTCTTATCAGATTTGTCTCAAATTTGTCTTTTTCAGTGTACATTGTTCTGGATATTCCACTGCATAATCCTACTTCACAGTTTCTCTCATTGCATGTAGATCCATGGTTCACAAATTCAACAATTTTGTCATGAGAAAGGAGAGATCATTATTTGTGGAGATCCATCCACATTAGTTCAACAACAATGACCATGATGGGCAGGGGTTTGTTTGAACAAATTCTGTCCTAGAAAATATTGGGTGTAGAGATGGGAAAAATGTATTCTACATCTGTATGCATATATGATCGTATCCCACCAAACCACATGTGGTTTAAATTTAGGCTATGACATCTTGGAGGGACCTACTCTCCTCTTGAACCTCCAGTATACACTCAACAAAAGTACATCAAGCGTGATAAATATAGTACAATAATAGATGACTAGATCTACACATGAAGGATCCCACTCAACTATAAATTTGATTCCATCTTCTAAGGAGAATTTTGTTGTAGTGCAGATGAAACCATGTTTGGATTTGAGGTTGAGTAGTGTTTCTCATATTTCCTTTTTCCAGAGTTTGAGTTTGGGTTCAATGATTATGAGTGAGATGAAGTACTCTATCAATATTTTCATTGTCCTAATTACAGAGGTGTTGATTTGGGTGATGGAGAAGAAATATGTATTTGTCTGTTCAGACGGGGGCTCCTATGATTGATTGAAAAGTGTAATGGGACACTAACATTAGCTCCACTTTGTAAAGTTTGTGTATTTTGTCAGTATGAGTCCTTTGTACACTGATTCCTTTACATTGCTTGAATGACTTATCCAACAAAGGGTACGATTTGATCTACCACCAATAGAACAAAAAATTGCTTTTACTTGCATTTTTAGTCTCAGGTCACTAGTTTATTGGCTAAGTCTGTTTAAATAAGAGTCTCCTCCACTTATTTAAGCATCCGAAGTAGAGAGTGTAGAAGTGTGTGTGTAATATTCAAGTGTTTTATATCCTCTAAGCTCACATGTCCTGTAATCTGGATTATGAAAATAAACGATCTCAAGTGTAATGGGTGACATAGAACATAAGCGTATGCTCTCCCTCTACGCTTAGTGCGACTAGTTGGGATCAAAAGCTTAATGTTCGTTGAGATTTTGGCATGTGATGATCTTCGCAATCCGAATACGATTGGAATTTTTTAAGGACTGTGTGCATTAAATTTAGAGTCTATATTTTGAAGTATTGAGCATTGTATCACTGAATAGTCGATTCGGTCTTGACATCTCTTTATTATTGTTATCTATATGTTTTCCTATTTTGTATGACAAATGCACTCTTATTGATATATAATTAAATATTTTGTTTTGCTTTATTGCATTCTTCAATGTTAATGTCAAATGTTACATGTGAAACGATACATTGGTAATTAAATGTATGCATGATTAAATATTACACTAAATGCTTGCATCTATGATATATAAGAAATCAATCCAAACAAACACAATAATTAAAATTAAAATGAATAGTACTGCAAAAAGTTTCAATTTCAGATAAATAATGGAATTAAAAAAATAAAACATATAATATATATATTTGATTGCAATGTCAGTAACCATTGTTCAAAGAATCAAATGTGGTGCCTTTGATAATTGATGTTGCTCTGCTAGGTCTACTCGAACACTAATAAAACTCACAAACACAATCATGAAAAGTTAAATGAAGGATATATTTGGTTAACATATGAAATTTTTTACAATCTATAAACTTAAAAATTCAAGGACAAAAAATATGCAAGAACGTGGACAAGATATATGTATATTGGATTGGAGAATGCACCTAAAGGCTCACATGGAATGTGGTAAGTTATGGAACGAGAATTAGAAGGATTAGAATTGGCAATCATAAGTAGATGGTCAGGTACATCATTGATCATACAATGATGTGACATTATTAAACCAAGTGTCATGATACAAATGCTATATGCCAACTTTTTCTCTGTGAAAGGTAGGATGCTTTCCTGTAATTGAACAGAAAGACCGTTATGGTTTCCTTGCATTACAGATGCACCATCTGCTCCAAAACAAACCAACTTTCTAGCAATGTTGATTCCATCTAATCCACTAATATCACATAAAGTATTCATCACAATATTATATAAATTTTATGCACTAGCACTCTCCTTCATTTTACTCAAAGTAAAAAAATGCACATTTCTCACATGATTTTGTAATGTGCAAACATTCATACAAATCCATGAACTAGTGTCTATTGCAGTTACTTCATCTAATGATAAGGAAAAAAACAACATTCTTTATGCTTTCTCCCAAGTCTTTCCTAACTACTTCATCCTTATGTTTGAAAAACACCCATCCACTATTAATAGACCAATGTGATGAAGGAGACTTGGGGATTGAAAGCAAGTTTAACAAATCCTTATAATGGACATAATCTTTCATTGGCCTTCCAAGTTTTATAATATGGATAATGGTGCTCATTTATACTATTTTAGATTGCATTTATGTTGATACCTTTTCCTTGAATAAGCTATAAAGTGATCCCTTCATTTGTTTACAATGATCATTTCTAATGTGTCTTTCATACACTTCAACATTCTCAACATGCTTACATTATTTTGCATTCTTCTGCCTTGACTTGTTTTCCACTTATCCATCAACATTTTCCAGCTTGTAACAATTTTTTCCACAATGCTTCTCAATGGTATCCTTCTTCAACTGCATTTTAACATCTATACCGTATCTCCAACTACAAATCACACATTTTACTTCAATCACATCACCATTTTCACAAGTCATGGGATCCATGAATGGAAATAGAGAAGTCCACTCTAATTGAAATGACCTTCTAGAATCCCAATTCCCTCTCCTATGTTTATTAGGTCGTCTCAATTCTTCATATTATTTAGTTAAATCAACCAACTCTTCAACATCACTAGTCAAATTTACTTCTTTTTCAATGCAATTCTCCTATACATAGTTGACATATCAACCACTTTATGTCTAGAATCATCAGAAATATCAACTTGGCCAACTTTCTCTTCAATTTCATTTCTCTCTCTAGATGAATCATGCTTTTTCACCTTATCGAAATATACGAATACATTTTTTTAAGTCATTGTCTTTATTTTCTCTTTGTTTTCCATTAAAAGTATTCCCTGGAGAATATGTTGAATATAAAATACTATTAGAGTAATATCATAATTAAGTAAAGAAAACATTTGATTCCTATACATGTTAGAAAAACATTATCAATGTATTCATTAAAATATTTCATGTAGCTGTAATCAAACAAACTAAAAACTCTAGAAAAATGTTTTCAATACTTAAATGTTCATTTTGTTATAACTCTAGCTTACAACCTATCATCATATAATACAATTGATCTTTAAAAATGGAGGCATGGTTCTACCATCCACAAAACTTGGATCATGTTAAAACTTTATTCATATGCAAAATTTTAACAAAAACCTTATAATAAAGAAAAAACTTTCATTAGACATAGGGAAGATAAGTTAGAATCAACTTCCCTATCTTGAACTTAAAAAAACTAATTATAATTAATCATATATATATAACACTACCCAACATTCATAAATATTCATATTATATGTTTACCTTGAGAATACATGCCTAAGTTATATTAATTAATTGAAAGATTTCAGTTTCTACATACACAAACAAATTTGCAACAAGCTACATGAGAATGTTTACTAGCCACATACTACATGGGAATTAATATTTGGCATGATAACTATCTAAGTGAAGGAACTTAAGTCTAAGGATACGCCTATAAAATCAAATCAAATCTCCTAGGTTAATATTTCTAGGCATGGAATTACTAATAAGAAAAAAAAAATCAATAAAAAATACAGAACTTTCATTAAAGAATGGAGATGGCAAGGAAAGAAGAGACAAGCTACAAGTGTTTCTTGTATGTAATACTAGTTCATTTTTGAGAAAATAATGCAAAAAAATCATATCAGTCTTATTTTCTATTCATGCAACCATGACAACGTCGTACTAAGGCTTTCGTTCAGTATGAGATGGATCTCTTGTATTAACCAGAAACTTTCGTTGGTGGAGCTTGTATTAACCAGAAACTTTCGTTCAGTATGAGATGGGTGGAGCTTGTATTAACCAGAAACTTTCGTTCAGTATGAGATGGATCTCTTGTATTAACCAGAAACTTTCTTTCAGTATGAGATGGGTGGAAATTACTCTCATTTTCTACAGATTTTTCCACAAGCCGGTCAATCTTATAAACCCTCCTCCCCCACGTTTTTGGTTCAAATGTTAAAATAAATCTAATTTATCGTGCAGTACTCATTCATAAATATCGATAAGAGCAGGAAGTGAATGGATCCTTACAAATAGATCCACATGAACGGATTGTCTAGACACTAAGGGATGCAATTTGCTACTTAGTCTTATGATCCGTTGTTCCCTTTTCCAAAGTGAACAGATCGGGTTAGTTTATGATCCCACCTGAGTAAAAATTGTAGCTGGTAGCTGTCTAGCTTGGATGGCTTTGTCTGGTTAGGATTTGGCTTGCTGTGGTAGTCTAGTATCTAGATAGCTGGGCTTAGATGGGGTGACCCAGATCTTAAACATCAACTGCTACTAAATAAACTACTGGTTCTACTGCTCCATATACTTCTGGATCTACTTATGCTTCATATAAAGCAATGGCTATTGATGTTGTTGGTCCTGTTGCTGCTAATTCTACTAGAAGTGCTGGTAGTGTTGGATCTAGAACTGGTATGGATGTGAAAAATTCCAAAATAGTCATAACTGTACCAAAAGCCCAAACAAGGCCTCGCTTGACTTAATATAATAATTGCAACATTTGCTTAGTAAGTTGCTTCTTCAACCAGATCAACTGCTTAATAGACATTAACTTCTACATTATTTTCTAAAATAATCTCACACTGGCTGCAATCCTGCCTGATTTAGTTTGAGGAATAGAGGAATAGTTCGATAAGTTTCAAACTGGGTATCAACTTGTCGATATTGACTCTAGCGGTAGGTCAATTATCCACATCAAATGAATTGTTCAGTTTTTATCCACAGAGTATAGATAAATTTCCTGACAACTTGAGTGAACAAGGGGCGCAACCTTGAAAAAATTTGAGAGAGCAAGTTTGACATCAGTAGAGAGCAAGTTTGACATCAGTTGGATGTAATGCTTTGCTTCATTGGCCATAATCAACTCTTCCATAGTAGAACAGGTGTTGTTTCTGGCATCTATATTTAATGTATTCCATACATGGATTTTCTTCAATAATCTTTAGAGGGAAAAGCATTTTTGTTATCTTCAAATTCATTTCTACCATTTTATTTTGTATCATAATTTGACTCTTTAAAAGTCCGATGTTGAAAACCCGCAGTGAACTATGTGATGTCCACCCAATCAAAGCCTTCTAATCATAGTAGATTGCAAGTTTCCTGTAGATTTTATTTTTCCTCAAGAAGACGCACTGCCAAAACTGAATCTTGCAACTACAAAGAGATGTAGATAAGGCACACATTCTCAACAATTAAAATGTTCAACATACCATTCTTAAGAAGTTTGGGCTACTGCGCATTGAAACATTGTACATGGTTTATGGAATTATGAAACAATCATCATCCTCATCCCATTTCATGACTAGTGAAGCAAAAGAACATTATAGAAACTGTGGCAGTTATCTCGAACAAAATTGTTAACCATAGACATAGTGAGACTCGACTCGTGGTATTCATGTATGAGTTTGCCTCAACATATGAGAATTCCTTCGACGCATGTAAGCATGGTTGACAACAGATGTTCGAAGTTCGGGCTTTTTTCTAATTGATATGGGCGTCAGTCCAACTGTGAGCAATTTTATTTTTATATTGTGAGACTTTTCTCACATCAGAAAGGTTTTTTGTTTTATATATGATGATGTTCACGACAACCTATTGTCGTCTTCTGAATTTTGAAGTTGATACCCTTCTTTATATGCCTACAGAAAAGCTTCATATCACACTCAGAATGGGCATCTTTGTGAGACCAGAGGGAATAACGCTCACACATAAACAATGGTGCAAATCTAATATTGAATTCAAATAAAATTAAAAATAATGGTTTTCCAACTCGATGCAATGCAGATAGAATTCACTAATGGTGAAAAAGTAGAACAATTAGATATTTATTTCACACAAAGCTGTGGTTACTCTTTCAAACAAAGCTGTGGTTACTCTTTCAAATTAGTGTTCTTTAAGTTTATAGAGACCTTGTATGCAGTGTCGGCCAAAATTTGTGCCCTCTGCTTGAAAATAGGTGAATACCATTCCATATTTTTTTAACCTCCAAAAATAAGCGAATATGACTCCAATTTTTTCTTATCAGCTTGAAAATAGGAAAGTATGCCTCTTTATCCAATATATGGTTTGGCTATTTATAGCTAAAAATACTATTAAGGTTTTAGTATTTACATATTCGCGGGACAATAAAAAAATTATCCTTAAAATTAGTCTTTTTTGCTATAACTTGCTTTTAAAAATTAGTCTTTTTGCTATCACTCACCTTTAAATATTTTAAGGAATATTTGTTTACATATATGTTAGAGATGGGCATGGCAGTTCTGTATAAGAGGATTAATCAAATGTCCATGGAAAATTGATGTTTCATCTTCTATGCTTAACACTTATTTGTCATGGAGAAGAACTGAATGATGTGTTATGAAAGTGTTGATATGTTTATTCTAAGTAAATTCAAGCAACTTACCTAGTTGGTAGCAATCGTGACATGCATTGATTTCATGTAGATTTATTCTTTACTCATTATCATTCCCATCTATGAATTGGAGATATAGATAAATTTATGTTTTCAATTGTAAAAAACGATTTCTTTTTTTATTTGGTTGTTACCCGAAGTTGAATTGATTGTTTGATTACAGATTGAAGCTCACAACAACTCCACTATTAGAATTGTTGAATTTTCAATGTTTATATGTATATGGCATTTCTCTATATATGTAGCTACGATCATCTGATTGTCTTTCCCAACAATGTGGTTATTATTGTTGAAGCATAAGTTTCTAGGCATTGCATTGTTTCTCCAATAGAGCATGATCATTAGTTATATGGGAATGAAATAAGTATTCATAATCTTGAAGAGGAATTCATAGAACCCACCCTTGCACTAGAGCAACTTCAAGGAGATGTCCTAGTGCATCTACTACAATAACATATTAAAAAATGGCTAGGGGGCATCCATGCTTAGACGATCATTGTGGCATAATGATGTTGAAATGTTGGAAAGATGAAACATAGAATCATTTCTAAAAGAAATTATCATTCCAAAGGTACCCATTATGGATATGCACTTCTCAGATAAATATTAGTGTACTGCACTATAGAAAAATTGATTCCAACTGTCTTTGCACTTGATGTGTCACATACCAAACTCTGTTGTTTTTGTTTCCATAAACCTGAATTTCATGATTTTGAATTTCCTTTTGTTGCAAATCATCATACAATGTAAACTTGTTTATTCTGAAAAATCCTTCTCAGCGAGTGAATGTTTTTGGTTTATTCCATGTGGATAGACATTGGATTGTCTATTGAAGAAGCATAGAATTTGGGAACAATTTTTTTAGTGTGAACTTTGTTTCAATGTGAACCTTAATTCTTCTATTTAAGGGTACTAGTTCAATGGAAGAGCACCTGTCTTATAGGAAAGAGGTTGGTGGTTCAATTACTTCGTACCCTATCTACAAAATTCAATGACAAATTAAATGACTAGTTAATGACTTCCAATGACTAAATAAATAACTAGTTAACAACAATCAATGACTAAATAAATGACTAGTTAACTACACTTAATGACTAACTAAATGACCAGTTAATCACAATCAATGACTAAATACATGACCAATTAACAACAATCATTGACTAAACAAATGACCGATTAATAACAATCAATAACTAAAACAATGACTAAATATATGACCAATTGATCAATCATAACAACCAATAAATGACTAAAAATTATTTAACACGTATTTAGTCAATAAATGACTATTAGTCACATGACTAAATTTAGTCATTTATATATGATTTTTATTCATTTATCTCACTTTTTCTACTAGTGTATGTGTGCATGGGTCATGAGATCATTTAATAAAATCTCTTTGGGTGCAATCACACTTTCGATTACTACCTCCGGGTGACCGCATGGCTTCAGGCTAGGCCCTCATAGAAATTGAACCTTTCCCACTTGTGAAAAGCTTCTCATTCTTCACCAATGGGTCCAACTCCTTTGGGCTTCAAAATTGAAGGACACGGGAGTGGAATTTGATCCACTTATGAGTGCACAAATGGATAATTTAATACAATTTTTTGGGGTGCAATCACAAGTTCAACCACTACCTCAAGGTGGTTTCAAAATGGGAATTGCTCATTAGTTGAAAAAACTCATCACTCTTCACCACTGGGTCCAACCCCTTTGAGCTTTGAACATTATTATTATTGATTATTTTTAATTGTGTAAATATTATATTGGGCCAACATTATTTTTTGTAAGTAAGGATATTTATATTATATAGCAAAGTTCAAATTACATCAAAACAAAACATGCCTTCTTTCTGCCAAATTCCTCCCTTTCTAGGCTCTCTGGCCTCAAAACATCAGAGTTATATTGCCTTTTCCAACCCATTAAACCTAAATTACCACTACATCTGAGTCCATACCAACATCCCATTATACATACAAAACTACCTGACTTGAGCCTGATGATCGACCTTCTATATAACATACCAACATAACAAAGATTCCAAACGTGAAACCTATAAAGCATAACGTAAAGCAGGTTCGTAAAGCGATCATGATGGATGCCACCCATGGAAGAGGTATGAGCATTTGGAAACCGAATGCTCAAGTTTTGCATTAAGAATTCCATCTCCAGGTGCAACTCTATGGATTTGGCCTTCATCTCTTTCTGCCACTGGTCCGCAGGTTCCTTGCCATCAGTTTGCTCCAACCTCTTCCACATCGCGTGCCCCATCAGGTTCTTAATCGCCTAATAAAGAGGAACAATTCATTCATATAGACTGATTCAACCCACATTATTAACCAGGTCCATTACCCAGTCCTCGAATTTTCGACATTCCTCTTGCAGGGTGTCCTTGTCCATCTCCTGCTAGAGTTGCTTCTATAGCACCTTGAATCACTATTGAACGACTGTTAGCAAGCTTAATTCGAACATATGGGACTCCCACATTGCTTTGTTTTGAGCTTAGGTGACCCTTTATCTTGCATCCTCTTGAATCACCTCCCTCTTTCTCCTTCCTCATCACCCCACCATGCTACTCTCCTCCTTCTCCCTTCGGTTAGCCTCCGTTCTCCTTATCCCCATACATCCTTCATGCCTTCTTATGTGAATGATAATGGCTAAGTGCATGCAGATAAGAGCTTTGCACACACATCTTGTGCCACCACCTTTCCAGTCTCTAAATAAAAACTTGCCATTTTGGACCATGATTAATCTCGTACCTACTATTAAAACTAGCTCGTTATCCATATTCCTTTGGAGATAGATCTCATGTGATTGGAAAGATATGTCGCAACCCTTTCTCATCACTACACTTACAAGTGTTGGTATAAAAAGACTATGTGGAGGTTGGGATAAAAGGTGGTTAATTCTTATCTTCCTCCATCGAGATCCTTCTGCTAGCTGACTAGTTAAACCCTTCATCACATGGCTAGGCGAGAGCCGACTTATTGTCCTTCCTCCTTTGTTTCATGATTGCACATCATATCCCGAGTCATAATTTCAATGCACCTCTCTTGGGCTGTCGTATCAGTCACTTACGCCCTGTCCCTTGCCTTAATTGATCATTAGGTCTCCATCCCAAGGTTTTGCAACAAGTCTTCCATTTGATTACCCTTTCGCTTGAAGTGGTTAAAGGTTAGTGCCATCCTAGTGTGCATGACCTCTTCCAATCACTCCAACCTTCCCTCTAATATACACAATGTTGCCACCTTGGTATAAGAGTTACCAGGTTGGACCTTAGTCGTCATGTGTAAGGACACCTAGGAATCTCCTTTAGCTATTAACGGGGTCAAGTTGTATTGTTGAGCCATATGTATTCCATGTAGAATACCTTCCACCTTCGTGACATTGTTGAAATCCGTGCCAATGAATCCAGTTATGAACCCATGCATTCATCCTTGGTGGTATCTGATTATACACATCTATCCTATTGGTCCAAGATTTCCTTTAGACGCCCTATCAAAATTGAGTTTGAAGAAACCCATAGGTGGAGGGAATCAAAATTATGGGCTTGTTTTCTCCATGGTAGTTTTGAAGGGTATATTGAAACATTACATCGACCCTGATATCCCCCATGCGTTCAAGATGAAGGAATCGGTATCACTGGCTTCCCAGTCCGAGTTTTCCCATGTTTTCATTTTCACTGTTTCAAGCATTTTATTCCTTATGAAGGTCTATACCCTATCTTCATTGCCTAGTTTTCCTTGGAAAGTCCTGGAGTTTTGTTCCCTCCAAATTTCCCAGAACACCAGGTGAGGAAATTTTTTCCAGAGGTGGTTTATGTTCGAATTATGGAATGGGTTTTTCATCCAAGAGGAGAGGATATGGTCTAGATGTTATCTAACTTTGTCCTTATCTTGAATGCAATGGCTCCACGATCCCATAATTTTTCAATAAATGGAAACGAATCCAGGAGGTGATCCATCGTCTCATCCTTGCTGGTGCACACACAACAATGGTTAGGGCCTTGCATCCCTTCTTTATTAATATTTTCTCCCATTAGTATGTGTCTTCTGATAACTAACCAAATGAAAATATATATTTTGGGCCAAAGTTTAATTTCCCATAGTCTTTTCCATTTCTTGTTAGGAGGCTAGATATTGGATTCCGTCCATAGGTCATAAGATTCTTGATGGTGAAAGAGCCTTTAGGTCAGAATCCCCAATGAAGTCTATATTCCCCTGTATGAATCCTAATTATTCTATTGTTTAAAGCTTCTTCCATTATATCGACTTCCTCCTCTGGTCCAAGGTTCTCCCACCATTTCTTGGTTGCCCACACCCTATACTCTTCATCCATGTCTGTGTTCTCCCATAAGTCCTTCAACTTTGTTTTACCTTGATTGATACATTCTCGTATGAGTTGGGGGGGGGGATTCTAAACTCCTTTCCAATTGTGGCATTTGATACCAAGAGTCCTACCATGCCTTATCTTTTTATCTATTTCTAATTTCATAAACATTATTTTCCTGGACCGAGACTCCCCCATGGTTGGTCGTCTTCCGTATATGAGACCCTATGATTTTTTCAGAGAATCGAATTAGATCTCCCTTCTCCCACTCTCCAACATATTTGTTATGCCACAACATTTCCTAGGGTTCCTGGTTATGGGTGACCCATATCCACCATATCTTAGCCCCATGGACATAATTATCTTTTTCTGGATCCCAGAGGTTAAGGCCTCCTTGATCCTTGGGAGAACATATAGTTTCCAGATTAACTATGGCCCATTTCCACCAATCACCAGCTCTAGACCATAGGAAAGTTCGCTAAATGTTCCCGGTTTCTTTCAAAATCGAAAGCCGTCAGGGTAGAGAATAAATAAACATGCATAGTTTTCAAAACTGCTTTCACTAAGACCAATATTCTTGCAAACTTTAGTGGCCTCAGAGTCCAATTTGATAGTCTTTCCTCATCTTATCCATTAATTCAAACCATGATCCTTTATGTACCATGGAATCTACTAAAGGGGCTCCTAGGTATTTGGATGGAAGGGAGCTCTCTTGGAATCCCAATATTTGACAGATGTTGCACCTAGTAACCCTAGGGGTATTAAAACAGAAGACTTGGGATTTTTTTCTCACTAACTTCAAGAACTGATGCTTTTCCAAAGATATCCAAACACAATTTTATCTTTCTGGCTCTACGAGTGAGGGATGGCCTATCAACATTGTATCATCATCAAATTGTTGGTGCATTTGTCTATTCGATTCCAGATGAATTAAAAGCCCATGCATTTCTTGATTACTCTGCATGGCCTTAATAGTTCTTCCTAGTCCTTCCGCCATTACTATGAATAAAAAGGGAGACAACAGATCTCCTTGTCTAATGACTCTTGTGGGATTTAACAGACCAGATGACACTTCATTGATAAGGATGGAGAAAAAAAACTGTATAGACGAGACTCATGACCCATTTGATCCACTCTTTCATAAAGCCAAAATATATGAGCATAGCTCTCATAAATTTCGAATGGAGCTTATCTTATGATTTAGCTATATCAAGTTTGAACATCATCCCATGGATCTTTTCTATTTTGAGCAAGTGAAGCACTTCATGAACTAGAATAATACCATCCATAATATGACAACCTTCAACAAAACCAAATTGCTTGGGAGAAATTAGGGAAGGAAGGATGGGATTGAGCCTGTAAGAAATTACCATAGTAAAAATATTATAAATAACATTGCATAGGCTTATGAGTCAAAATTTATCCTGTGTATTCACCCCATTACTCTTGGGGATAAGAGTGATAAAGGTAGCATTGAAAGCAGGGAGAATTTTCTTAGAAAGCTTGGAACTCTCCACAATCTTCCACACTTCATTCTTTATGAGATCCCAAAAGTAATGAAAGAATTTGACAGTGAAGCCATCGGAGCCCAGGGATTTTCCTTCCACCATTTGGTTAACTACCTCTTTGACTTCAAGGAGGGTCACATGCTTCATTAACATATTGTTTTTCTCTTGTGATACTAGAGCAGGTATGTGTAGAGTAATTTGTTCAATACCCCTGCTCCTATCCATAACTGGCTCTATCATGATGTCCTAAAAGTGATTGCCTAATACCTCCTCTATCTCCTCCCTAGTTTCCACTCTTTCTCTAGTGGGATCCTTGAGCATAAGAATTATATTACGCGATCGGTTTTGGAGGACTGGTCTATGGAAGAATTTAGTGTTTCTTTCCCCCTCTTTAAGCCACTTGACCCTAGATTTTTGGCGCCACAAAATATCCTCTTGTTGCTCCCTTTATTGAAGCCTGTTATAAATACATGCTTCCTCTTCTTAAATCTCAACTGTATATCCTTCATTGATGCCTTTTTTTATCAATTTCTTCCAACCTAGTTTCAAGGAATTTTTTCCCCGCAAAGATAATCCCAAACTCCTCCTTATTCCATTTCTTAATATTTTCATTTAAAAATTTTAGTTTTTGTTGAAACTTCTGCATGCTTTGGCCTTCCCCTTGGAATAATTATTCCCACCATTGCCCTACTTTTTCTTTTAAATCATGATGGCCTAATCATAATTGTTCAAATCATAAACGTTTCTTGAACTCACCCAACCCGCTCCACCATAATTCCACCAACCAATGATATGATCCCACTGCCGGAAGAAATGAAGTATAAATTTCACTTCCTAACTCCATGACTGACTTAGAGACAAGAAAATGATCCAAACGAGAGGCTACATGATGCTCCCCCCATCGTTTATTATTCCAAGTAAATTGCCCATGTCCTAGGATTGGATCCACTAGTATGAGGTCTTCAATTATGTCTTTGAAACACCCACATTCTTCCTCTAGCCTCCGTCTTCCTCCTTTCTTTTCCTCTAATGAGGTATTTACATTGAATTCCCCTCCTATAATTGAGTGCTTCCCCTTTTTCCATTCATGAATACGCCTAAGGGACTCAATGAAAGACGATTTTTCTCGAGGAATCTGAGGGTCGTACACATTGGTTAAGATTCCAGTAACCGGAAAATGAATTACCCTAGATTATGTTGAGATAAATCAGTGATTTCCTTTAAATACAGATAGGCTCACTTTGTTAGGGTCCCATAAAATACGCATTCCTTCACTCCATTTCCATATCTTCTTGCCTATTTCCTGAAGCTAATTTGTCGAGCATTTTGTTTCTTGAAGGGAAACAATGACCAAGTTTTTCTTCTGAATATTTTTTCTTAAAATATTTACTTTCTGAGGGTTATTTAGTCCTCTTATATTCCAAGATACAATCTTCATTAAAAAAATACAAGTAGAGAGAATTATAGGCCTAAAGAAGCCCTAATGGTAGGGTATTGACTTGATTCTACCAATTTTAGACATGCTTTCGCTATACGCTGCCTATTTTATTTCCTCCCTAATTTCTTTCATGTTTTTGCATGCTTCCTCTTATGGTCCTTGTGGGATCTTAGATTGATTCCCAAATGGATAGTTTCCCTTACTTTGATGATTTCCTCCTTTAGTAAAACTACTTACTCTTGAGGGACATAACCTTTTTCGGCATCTACGCAAACTTGTTCAATGCCATCCATATCTAAATCCCCAATATCCATATCTTTTGATTCATCCCCTGTGTCCCTCTCTGGGTCTTCGTCAGCTTTTTCCTCCTCCATATTGTTTGTATCCTTCATGTTTTCGTCCTTCTCTTCTCGTTGGGTATGGTCCTATTGCTTCTCATTATGTGATAATTTGGTTATTTCCTTAGGTTGATCTTCTAATATTTCTAATTGGTTAGAGACTATGATCTTTTTGGTGGATTCCAAGTTTTCATACTTTCTTCCACCTCCTTTATGAGATGGAACCTTAGTAAACACTCGGTACTTTTTATTCTCCTCTTTCTTAGGGGGGATCTCATAGATTTCGTAGGATATTCTTTGAACATATGACGATACTCATGGAATCTCCTTCATCTGAATGAGATTTATTCATAGTCTAGGGTTTTCACCCAAAATTCATCCTCCCATGACATCTTGATGGCTTCTGGTAGTTCTTTGGATAGATCCATATACACAAATATTCTCACATAGGATGTGTATCTTTGTGCCTTGGTTTGTTTCGATATTTTGATAAAGGTCCCCATATTGTTTCCAATATCTTCCATAATTTGAAAATCCCAGTACTCACTTGGTAGGGAGTAGAGTCGAATCCATACCGACACCACTCTCATATCCTCCTTATTTGGGGTAAAATTCTCCTTGCAGGGTCTTAGGAACAAACTTGCAGAGTAAAAGAAATAAGGCCCTCCATCAAGTACTTTGTTTATGTCTTCCATGCTTAGAAAGGAAATGGTGAAAAATCCTTTAGAGCCCAGTTGGAGATCATAGTGACCCCATCGATTCCAGGTATATTTATCCATCAGACTAGGGCTTTTTCAGAAGGTAACATTCCCACAAATTTCCCTATTAGTACATGATATTGCATGTGTTGGATATGATCCATGAGTTTGCTCGATTGCTCGATCCCTCTGTTCCCATTACCTCTAGCGATATCGAGATGCCCTCGATTTGTATTCCCTCCTGAAGGATCCATTGGGGAGGTCTGAGAACCCCCCCCNTCTATGGACATCATCAATCCTTCCGCCTCAGAAATCATCGAAGTCCATCGAGTTGAAGATCAAGTCATCATTTAATCATAATTCATTTAAAGGGTTGTTTGGGACATACAAAATCATTTTTCATATTGGGCCAACATTTAGGGATTGATCTTAGAATGTATTTAATTTCATATATAGAATTTAATACAAACCTATTTAGTAATTATATTTATGTTCGAAAAATTTAATATATATATATATTACTTTGTTTTGGTACTAGGATAATGGGGAAAAGGACAACTTGGATGGGGTGATACTCGAGTATAACTATGTTAAGAGATTCAATCTAGTATGCTACCATTATAACCTAAATGCACCCAGAGATCCCTCCAAGCATGGGGCTTAAGTCAAAGTGTTTAGAACTAGTGACCTTAATTAAAACATAACATATCATTTTTAAGCAAATTGTCAATTAAGCAACATCAGTGCAGATTATATTTTATTCACTTTAAAAGTGTTGTCCTCTTAAATGATTTATAAATTGTTTTTTGCAGCGGATTTGCAATTGCAAATTTTCATGTATTATTTGTGAGTGTCAAGGGATGTGAAACTCTCTAACAAATGGAAATACAATTCTTTTACTAGTGTTGATGGGAAGCATTCTTTTAATAAAAATATCTCAATATGCCCAAAATCAACAAAACAATTGATGTTTCAATGGTTGTAACATAATTACTCAACTAGGATCAATAAAACAATTAATATGACTTTTAATGTGAATACATGATATTGATACTAGTCTTCTGTTAGGAGTTGGTTAATTATTATTATTATTATTATTATTTTAATAAATTTTTATTAAAATTGTAAAATAGATTCAATACCCTTAATAACCTTGAACATATATTGTTAGAATTCTAATTTGTTATAAAAACAGGATCGTGGAGCAATAACAATTATACAATTAAATAAATAAATAAGATGCAAATATTAAACACATTACAAGAGAAATACAGATATAACATGGTTCACCTAATATGGGATACGTCTACACAGAAATTTCCAGTACTTTGTTATTATACACAGAAATAACTTGTAGTAACCTCGTTGCACTTCCTCTTCACACTCTCACAATATTTCTCACACAATCACAGATATTGTTTACAATGCTAAAATATAATACACGAACGCATTACAATCCCTTCCTTTTATAAAGGGAATACCATGGGAAAATACCACGGGTTTCCCAAATAACATGTGTTCATAAATCACCCATTATTGACCAAGTTGTGACTCTGAAATTACAACATTTTACAAGGCATTTTTCCCTAAATTTTTTCTATGGGGACGCTGCCCCCGAACCCTCACCAAGGGGGTGGGGGGGGAGGCATGGGCGGGCGGGGGAAGAATATAGTGGATGGGAAATCCCCCCCCCCCCCCCCCCCCCCCCCCCGTTAGGTGATGGGATCCAAACATGATTGAAAATAACATCTCTGAATTAGGAAGATCAGGCTCCACAACCAACAATCTCGCACTTAGAGATTGATCACAACAACTCCATCGCTACTGCACTTGCTGGAGTATGCTTTGAACTTTGGACTTAGAGAACTTCTCATTTTCACCTTCATGCTTGAAGGCCAAGAGAAACTGATCAGGAACTCAGTTTCTCTCTGGTTACTACCTTTGTCAACATGTCTGTAGGATTATCGCTAGTATGCATCTTTTCCAACTTTAACAGTTCATCTTCTAGAACATATCTTATGAAATGATACTTGAGTTGTATATGTTTAATATTTGAATGAAAGGATGCATTCTTTGCAAGATGAATGGCACTCTGGTTGTCACTATACAACCTACTATTCTCCTTCTTCTTACCCAATTCCTCCATGAACCTCTGCAACCAAATCATCTCTTTACTTGCGTCTGTAGAAACAACATACTCTGCTTCTATTGTTGAAAGTGAAACAACATTTTGCAGTTTTGAAATCCAACTTATTGTTGTTCCACATACAATAAAGACATACCATGTGGTGCTCATCCTTATGTCTTTATCACCGGCCATATCTACATTAACATATCCCTATAGAACAGTTCTCGAACCTCCAAAACATAATGCATGAGAAGTGGTAGCTCTCAAATACCTAAGAATCCACTGTACTGCTTTCCAATGTTTTTTACCTAGATTGTTCACATCACTTGCTCACAACTCCCATTACATGTGCAATATTTGGTCTTGTACACACCATGGCATACATCAAGCTTCCAACTGTTGATGAATAAAGAACCTAGACATGTATTATATCTCTTCCCATGTCTTCGGACACATCTCCTTACTTAGTTTGAAATGGATGGCTAAAGGTGTACTAACTGGTTTTGCATTCTAAACCTCTCCAACACCTTTTCTATGTACTCACCTTGAGACAAAGTTAATTTGCAATTTTTCATGTCTCTTCTTATTCTCATACCAAGGATTTGCTTTGCAACACCCAAATCCTTCATCGCAAACGATTTAACTAGTTTCCTTTTGAGCACATTTATATCCTACATTATAGACCCTAGAACAAGCATGTTATCCACATACAATAACACGATAATATATATCCCATTATCTAGCCTCTTGAAATAAACACGATGATCAGAATGAAATCTACTATAACCTTTCTCTATCATAATCTTATCAAATTTCAAATACCATTGCCTTGGAGCTTGCTTCAAGCCATACAAGCTCTTCTTCAACCTGCAAACCAAATTCTCCTTCACTTTGACCTTATACCCCTGTGGCTGCTGCATATAAATCTCTTCCTTTAAATCCCCATGGAGAAAGGCTGTTTTTACATCTAACTGTTCAAGATGCAAATTTTCTACCGTCACTAGACTTAAAACAATCCTAATTGAATTCATTTTAACAACAGGAGAAAACATTTCATCAAAGTTTATACCTTTATTTTGTGCAAACCCCTTTACAACAAGTCTATCCTTGTATTGCTTCTTTCCTCCATATTTGTTATTCAACCCGTAAACCCATTTATTCTGCAATGCTCTTTTTACTACAAGAAACTCAACCGAATCCCAAGTCTGGTTTCTTACCAATGAGTCCATCTCCTCATTCATTTTTTGCTCCCACTTCTTTTTAGTTTCTACGTACATTGCCTCTTCATAACATTCTGTTTCACTAGAATCAGTTATCAATAAATAATACAGTAAAGGAGAGAATCATTCAAGGGGTCTACTTAACATGGCATATATTCTTACATTTGCAGGAGTTTGAGGTACCTGCTGTCACTGTTGATTTTTTGGTGCCTTTGGAACTTCATTTTCTTTGATTTCACCAAGCACTGTGTACTCTGTGTTTTTCTTTTCCTCTTTCTTTCCCTGCAACTGATCTTTGTACATAACATTTTCATTGAATACTACATCTCTAGTCCTAAAGATTTTGTGATTTTCACAATCCCATAAGCGATAACCAAAATCATTAGCCCTACATCCAATAAAGGTACATTTCTTGGAATTAGCCTCAACCTTTGTTCTATTTTCTTTATCAATATGGACAAACTATTCACAACCAAAAGTTCTCAGAAATGAGTAGTTTACCTTTTTACCTGTCCATGCATCCTCTGGAATTCCACCATCCAAAGCGTTTGAAGGCCCTCTATTTATTAAACAAACAAAAATATCTACAACATTAGCCCAAAACTGTAAGGGAAACCCTCCATGCAATCTCATACACCTTGCATGTTCCATGATCGTTCTATTCATCCTTTCTGACACACCATTTTCTTGTGGTATTCCTGGGACTATCTTCTTTCTGTGAGTCCAATTGTATGAACAATAACTATCAAACTTCTTACCGCAGTATTCAACTCCATTATCATATCTGAGACATTTCAACTTTTTTCATGTCTCATTCTCAACCAAAGCTTTCCACTTTTTAAAAGTAAAAAACACATCATATTTCTGTCTAATGCAATAAACTCAAGTTTTTCTAGTTGCATCATCAATAGAATTAACATAATAACGAGAGCCACCAAGATATTGTACTTGATTTGGTCGCCATACATCTATATGCACAAGCTCTAACTTTTCACTTCTTTTTTGTTTCCCATCCCTAAGAAATCTAATTCTCTTTTGTTTTCCATAAACACAGTTCTCACAGAATTCCAAACTTACCTGCTTCATATCTAGAAGCAATTTCCTTGAGTGGAGAATCTGCATCCCCTTCTCACTTATGTGGCCAAGCCTATGATGCCACAACGCTGCACTTGTTTATGTGGAAGCAACAGAGATAGAATAATTAGTATTATGAGGACATAAATCCAATGTACTTATCCCATCTCCTTTTTCTATTACCCGTGCTCCTTTAGTGATATTCCACCACATTTTTCTAGATGTAGACAAACACTCGCTATCTCCCAACTACCCAATTAAGATAATATTTCTTTTCATAGAAAAAATATGCTTTACATCTTTTAGTATCCATTTATTTCCATTATTTAACTTAATGATTTCTTTCCCATTCCAACAATTTTACATGGTTCATCACCCCCCAATAAAACATGTCCAAAATCACCTAGAACATAATCATGAAAGAATTTCCTATGGGGTGTAGCATGACATGAAGCCCTTGAATCTACTACCCAATAAACACTAGTATTATCTAATGCAAGAATCAAAGCATCTTGTAACACATCATCACCTGTTACATTTGCTTCCTGAGCAGTCTCTTGATGCTCGTCTCCTTTCTTCTTTGGAGCTTTGCAGTCTTTCTTCAGATGTCCTCTCTAACCACAGTTCCAACACTCTATATTTCCAAATATGGACTTGGATCTACCCTTTCTAGACTTGCTGCGATTACCTGAGCTCCCTCCTCTCTCCTTTCGTCTCTCCCTGCTCTCCATGGTCAACGCATTACCTGAGGTCTCACCCATGTTTTTTCTTCACATTTCCTTGCTAAGAATAACATCAACAACATCATCAATTTTAAGAGTATTTGATCTAGGGACAAAGTTACTTACATCCATGACCAAGCTACTCTAGCTTTCTAGTAATGAGCACAAGATTAGAAGAGCCCTAACCTCATCATCAAATTTCACTTTTATAGAATTTAGCTAACTAGTAAGCTTATTAAATTCATTTAAATGGTGAGCAACACATCCACGTTCTGACATCTTCATATTAAATAAATGTTTCATTAAAAATACCTTGTTGAAAGCTGATGGTTTTTCATAGAGCTTAGCCAATGCGCTCATCACACCCTCTATTGTCTTTTCTTTTGGGATATTGAAAGCCATCGATGAAGCCAGACACAACCGTATTGTTTCCAGTGTCTTTCTGTTAGGAACCTCCTATTCTTCATCCTTCATAGTTGTTGGATGGTTTTGTTTTTTTGCCCAACACTAGGTATAGATCCTTCTAGTACAGATAGTCCTCCATTTGTATCTTCCATAACTGGTAGTTTTGGCTGTTAAATTTCTCGACCCTAAACTTTCCTTCTTTTGCCATTGCTCCCACTTGAAAGAGAGACTCTTCTTTCCTGTGAGTTTACCAGCCAAATAGACATTTCGGCTTTGATACCAATTGTTAGAAAAATAGGATCGCAGAGCAATAACAATTATACAATTAAATAATCAAACAATTAAACAAGATGCAAATCTTAAACACATTACAAGAGAGACACAAATGTAACATGGTTCACCTAGGATGTGTTACGTTCACATAGAAATTGCCAATCCTTTATTATTATACCATGCAACAAAATGAAGGGATACATTCTGCAACAACCCCGCTGCACTTCCTTTGTACATTCTCATAGTCTCTCTCACACAATCACAAAGATTGTTTACAATGCTACAATACAATACACATCTGTATTACAATGCCTTCATTTTATGAAGGGAATACCATGGAAAAATACCACAGGTTTCCCAAATACCATGTGCCTGTAAATCACACATTATTGACTAAGTCGTGACTCTGAAATTACAACATTTTACAAGACATTTTTCCTAAATTTTCGCTACAGAGCAAGACAACGACAATAGTGGGAGAACCCTCCTCCCCGCACCCCGAGATCCAAACATGGCTAAAAATAACATCTCTAAATCAAGAAAACAAAACTCCACAACCAATTTTAACTAACTTGATCCAAAACATTTCCCAACAAGATACCCAATATTCGGTACCCATGAATACATTCAACCAGGTAGGTCATGACTAAAGCAGTCCCATCTAAATATATCGTACATATAATAGAGATTGGCGTAGATATGCATTCATTCATTAATTGCCAGCAGATATGGACGATATATTTTGTAGAAGCAAACATAAATGTGACCACAAAGGTTACACGCTTTCATATTATATCTTTTCAAAAAAGAAGAATCAAAGGTTCACAGATATTTTTGACTTTCTATAATATATTTTTCTACGTTTTTCACAGTTACTATTATTGAATTATTTGGGAAAAAATTTCAAGTTTTTTCATGGAATGCTTTGATAAATAAATATAACAAAGGACTGATTGACAACATTAAAAACAAAAACAAAAGTTTAACAAAGTATCAAATGATAGAATTACGAACAAAAGTGATGTGGTAAAACATGGTCAGTGTATGAATTTTATTTTTTTCAGTAAAGGAGTATTTCAATTGGTTTGGTTTTCATTGAATACTGAGAATGGGTTAATTGATATTTAAACAATTATGATAAATTTTACCTTTTTTTTAAGAAAAAACAAAAAATATAATATTTTTTAATTTTTTTTCTCAAATTTAAATTAATTTTCTTCATATTTTTATAAATTATTTTCTTTTCTCTTTTTATTTATATAATTATTTTTTTGCTTATTATTCCCAAGGTAATTTAGTCCATCACACTTTATTTGAGTTTTAATTAAAAGCAAAATTAACAAAGGTATAATTCATTAGAAAAGCTAACTAATAAGCCACGGATCCTTTCGAGTTAATCTGGACCCTTTTATATTTTTTTTATTCGACATTGTAAATCATTCAAAGCAATTATATATTATTGTTTCTTAAACTTTAAAATTCATTAAAAAAAAACATGCTTTTTATTATTTGCTCACATTCGCAACCCCCACGTTGTTATATGTTTTTATTCCATGCTCTTAACAAGTGAGCTTCTCCCATGACCTCCGTGTTGAACAACATGTCTCTTAGCAATATACTGCTGCCGTCAATTGGCTATCAACATCTACGGAATTGTTTCTCTCCATATCAGCCAAACTTTCGTTTGACTCCGCAAAGGTTGTGTCACAAGAGTGAGAAGGCTTAATCTTTAGCTTTGGATGGCTCTTATAACATTGACATTGGCTATGCACTTGGGAATGCTTCTTTTTTTCATCAATTTAAAAAAAAAAACAGTTTTTTGGTATTTATTAAATTAAAGGTAACTAGTATACAGTATAGATATCATGTATCTTTCCTCAAACATCTATAGATATAGTGTTTATACCAATACCAATAACAAATATTTTTGATGTATAGTTCAACTATACTAGAAAATCGAAATTCAACCTAAGCATGAGCTCACATACAAAGTAGTGGAAACAAAGAAAGGTTGTAGCAATAATTACAAAGTATTCAATGAAGATGTATCCCAACCAAATATCACAATGCTGACAGATACATGTAGTAAGTACATCAAAATAATGGTCCCAAAGATTAATAGCAACATAAGCCTCATGTGTGCTTTCAGAGATCAACCTCCCCTCAAAGTATTCTAAAACTGTTAAATCACCCAAACCGCAACCGAGAGCAGCCTTGGACAGTTTATCAACTGAAGTGTTGTATTATCTATATATATGCTTGAAATCGAGCCTCAGGAATGTCTGCTCCAATACATGGATATGATGACACCATTGATTGAGATCAAGTACCAGCAGTTGAGAGGTGTTGTCAAAACCCCAAATTTTCACAAAAAGTTTAAAATTTTGAGATAACATAAAATGCTGAAACTGCGATTTACTAACAGCTAAAGGTTAGCAATAAAAGAAATAGTCAATTGATTAGTATTACATAAATTCAATTATGTTAACAAGAACAATTTCCTTTTTGTGACTTGAATAAGGTTTACTTGTGTATTGTTTTATTTCAGTTTATTGATGAGTTTTCTTAATGACCCGTAGGTGAAATCTAACTTTGAATCCTGGGCTTACTTAGCATTTATGTTAATGCAGAAAGATTACTGGTTCTTACAGGTTATAGGTATGATCGAATGAGTAACGTTTAAATTTCATAAAGTATCAAGAAGTACTTTTATTTGCAATTAAACAGCGTAGTAAATAAGCTGTTAAAATTCCAAACAACTTCCGTGAGGTAAAACAGTTTGTTTTCTTTAGTTTCACTTGTAAACAAAGTTCAGATGACTGAGTTTCATTCTTTATCATATGTGGCGATAGTAAAGATATTTACTGTGGCTTTAACTTGTAATTTTAGTTGCTTAGTAACTTCTACTTTAATATGCATATCTTGCAACATTTTACTGATTGTACTTTTGGATATTATACATTATCATACTGTCTACTGGAGTATCAAATTGCTCAATATTTATCTTCTGTAAAGAAACTTACAGCCTGTAAATCTTTTGACATTATAAGTTTGATTAGTGTAAAAACATTAGTGTCTTTTTGTTTGAAGACATTGTTTGCCTATACTTCTTAACTTTACGTCAAACCATGTGGTTCTATTGATTATAGACTCGAGTAAGATCATTCCAATACAATTCTTATTATTTCTATAATACTTTTCTTGTATTAAGTTACTGTCTACAACAGTTTCCAAGGTTGATGTTTTCTATAAAGGTCAACCTTCTATCCTATGCTAACCACTAGTACTTTCGTATAAGCATAAAACCAATCTACCAAATATTGACATGGTAAAATTACTGGCAAATGTCAAGTTGAGAAATCAACCAAATTCTGTTAAAGTCTCGTCGTGCTGAACTATGCAAAAGAATTCATAAAAGTGTTCTTATATTACACTTTGCCAACTTCATAGTTTTCTACTATTTGATTTGTGAGTTCTTATAAGACTTATAAACATACATAATCTATTTTGTTTATTAGACATACAAGTTTAAAACAACGTTGAACTTGTAAAGTGTTCATAAATCTAATCCATCCTATACCATGCAATTGTTATAATTGCCACAACTTGAATTGTTGTAAGAAGGGTGTAACTATGCATAGATCACACTCTATTTAATATAGAAAACTATAGTTATTGGATGGTTTTTATTTAATTTAAATTGGGCTTTTTATATGATAAAAGATCACTATACTTTGCTTTGAAATAACGTTGATAAAACATGGTTAGTAAAACTCTCACATAGTAATATTGACATTACTATATACCTTGATGAATTACATTCACTCCAAATTGAATGGTTTAAAAAAACATAAAAGGTTTGTTATAAATATACTAAGCATACTCCAACGATAGTTTACAAGCATAAACTTTTATCATCGTTTTCTAAAGTTCCAAGAAAGGATTTCGGGGTTATATGAACTATAAGATTTCCAAATTGGTGTTAGGTCAACGTCCCAAAACTCATTATTTTGCTCGACACCATTATAAACGTTGATCAATGTAATATATAATATATTAACATTGGAATGGGTATACATATATTATATTCCATACGTTGTATTTTAACAATCATTGTGAATGTAATTGCTATCATTTTGGTCGCAGGTAAACTATGGAAAGTTGACCCACTGCATGATTGTATTATTGAGGCCACGTGGTTTTCTCCTAGCTAAGTACTAATCGTATATAATACCAATAAATCCTAACCCTCGTCTTATTCATCCTCCGCATTTTGCGCTGGCCCTTCGGGCTGCTCTGCAAACTCCCATGGCGGCCGTGAGTGATAACCAGTCTTCAGTTGTTCCATCGCCTGAGTTTGTTATGCTATGGCTCCTTTGAGCTCAGTCCTGTTGCCAAATCTCCATCGTGGTTTCTTTTATTTTGTCGGGGTACGGTTGTTTTCTTTGCATTTGGCTTTACGGCCTGCCTGAAACTCTCTTACTGCCCTTCTATCGTGGTTTGTCACTGCGTGAGGTTTAGCTTTTCTGGTTGTTGGCTTAGACTCTGCAAAAAGTCTGATAGTTTTCCTTTGCATTGAGTTCATGACCGGCTTGTATCCCAACTTGCCTTTCTTTCATGGCCTGCTACTTCTTGTGTAAACTAGGGCTTTGTTGGCTGTTTGAGAAGCTCCTTCGTGGTGACAGAGTTGGAGATTCATGTGCTTGCTTACTGTTAAGGACAGTCTCTCTGTTAGACTATTTGTTGTTTTTATTACGGTAATGTTTAGCGTTTATTTTAAACTAGAAACAATTTATAGCTGCTTTATTTTATAGCAGGGTTTACAATGTCTAAAGGTATTGTAGAACTAACAGTTTATAATGCAAACTCCTTGCAAGGGAATCTTGAAAACATGCTGCATTTCATCACGAAGCAAGTGCTGGCTGTCTCCAAAGGCTGCATCTCCAAATGGGTAAGCCCTCCGTTCATCGTTTGGGTTTTTCACCAGGGTTGTCGATGGGAGACTAAGAGTTTGGAAGCTGATCTAGCTTCGTCTTTTAGCTACATGATTTCTTTTAAATGTTTAAGGGCTATGTAATGATTATAAACTCTCACTTCATCGTTGCTAAACTTGGCCACGAACTGGGTCTTGTACTTGGTTTTTAAGTTCAGCCTTTGGGCTCATTCATGTAATGCAATGTCTTTTAAGATAGTCTACCTTTAAGCTTAGACTTGCTTTCAGCCATGTACTGTTTGGCAACTCTGTGTGAATAAAAATAAATTTCCATTTATTACGTTTTATGATATAAAGTAGTTGTTTACCTTAAACTGTGACTGTAATTGTTTCGTAGAGTAATATGTACCGAATATTTGTTTGCTCAGAATATGAGCTAGGTTTTTTTTCTTTTTTTTTACCCTATTCGGCTGTAAGATAATAATTTTACTGTTTATTAAATGTATTAGGTTAATGTTAAAATATTCAAGACTGTTTTCAGTCATGGATGAGTTGTTTTACTTACTGGCTCATGAACTTTTGAGCTAGGGTTTCTCGAGTAAAACCCCTGTTTTAAATGATTCCTTCAATTTGTTTAAGTAGGTTCTTTACTTGTAAAACAAATATTGTTTAAGTAGATATTGTTATCTGTATATAATGTAATTTCCTGAATCTGCATCTGTATAAATATTTTATTTAAAAAGACTGTAACCAGTCTACAATAGCCTAGTTTATTCAATGATAATATTTCAATTAGTAGAATCATAGCTTAACTATTTTTTTCTTTATATTAACACAGAAATTAATGAAGGGTTTCGACCCTGTAGATACTCTTCCTATATAAACTTGTTAATAATTTCCGTACAATTCTTTCTTAAATATAATATTCATATTGTTTAAATTACTGAAGTTGACTGGTTAAAAAAAATACTCAGAATTCAACATCTGTAACTTAGCTTGATTTACTCTGTATATCTTTAATATTTTTGTATTACACTGCTTGCTTATTAGTACTTAGTTTATTTAACATTAATAGTAGTTATGCTATATGAATAGTAGTTATATCTTAATAAACTGATTGCAAACAAAGTTGTTAAACTACATTTCTTTCACTGCATAAATATCTGGTTATAAATGAACATAAAGAAAATGTAAATAAAGTACCGTGTGTAAGCATAACCTATTTTCTATTAGAGTAATTTATTAATATAAAGATTCTTGTACCTGTGCGGAGTTATTGCTCTTTCTTTTCCAGTATACTTACATAAATAAGATGGTTAAACGATAAACATGGATAAACACGTCATTGTTCTTTTCTGATAATAATCTACATACAGAAATAAAACACTCTGATATTATGAATTGTATAATACATCTATTCATTCCAGGTTACTATCATATCCTTCATCTATTTTAATACACTGCCTATGCTGGAGTACGGTCTGGTCCTTCCAGATGTGGGAAAACACATGTTAGGATTATTTTTCATCTATTTTAGTTTCATTCTTTTAATAAATTAAAAGATTACTAACTCTAACAATTCACAACTAAACATTTAACATTCATTAATCAGTCAGATTCACATTTAACCATCTAACACAGTAAAACAAAAAGTCTGTAGAACATGATTAAGCTGGACAATAACAACGTTAGGAGGCTGTTCCTCCCTACCAACTCCTGGAGAATGCTCAAACAACGTCTCCTCAGAACCCCCAAGCCTGTTCCTGGTCTCCTTGGTTGAGAACTGGTGGAGCATGCAACACAGACTAGCCCAATGACTCAGTAAATACTCTGCACTCAGCAGTATGATCCTTCAGTTGAAAAGCTGCACTAGATCACTCAACAGTAAATCCCTCAAACTCTTTCCTCAAAATTCCCTTGCCATTGAATTTCTCTGAAGTTCATTCACCTGAATGATCACTTCTCTAGAATGAGCAGCCTCACTCTCTTCAATGGGCAATTTTATAAGATTGCCTAGGTCTTTTGGGTTAGTTTGTCATTAATTAAGCCACCTGCTCTGATCCCACTTTCTTGGGCTCAAAATTCCCTTGCCATTGAATTTCTCCGAAGTTCATTCACTTGAATGATCACTTCTCTAGAATGAGTAGCCTCACTCTCTTCAATGGGCAATTTTATAAGATTGCCTAGGTCTTTTGGGTCAGTTTGTCATTAATTAAGCCACCTGCTCTGATCCCACTTTCTTGGGGGGTCACGACCCCAAATGTAGGGAGGTTGCCACCTGCAACATTTGGAGGTGTTTGAGGATGCCGCCACATGTCTGTTTTCTCTCCACCCAGTTTCCTCCACCAACTTGACCAGTAAACACTCTTTTAACAGCTCTCCTAAGCTGTTGTCTAGACTTTTATTTATTTATAATTAAAATATTCAGAAATACATTCAACATCCTTGACTCTGTTGAGTCATCAATTACAACTTAGCATAAAATTTAACATAATGTATTTAAATAAAATCAAATAAGATAATATTTTTTTGCAAAACTGGGGCATGTCACATACACACCCCCTTAGAACATAACATCGTCCTCGATGTTGTTTATTCTTCATCCTCAGAATTCCCCTGGAACAGAATTGGATATGCATCTCCCCTATTATTTTCCAATTCCCAAGTGGCTTCTTCTGGACTAAGGTGTTTCCATTGCACCTTCACCTGTCCAATGGTGTGATTCCAAAGTGTGATCTCCCTCCGCCCGAGGATACAGTCCGATTCCACTAGAAAATCTCCTTCTAGTTCCACCTCTACATCATTCTAGTTAACAACATGAGTAGCATCATGAACATATTTCTTTAATACGGAAATGTGAAAAACATTATGTACTCTTAAACTTGGTGGTAATGCTAATTGATAAGCTACTTGTCCAATCCTGGATAGAATTTCAAATGGACCACAGTAACAAGGTGCTAGTTTTGCACAACTCCCCAATCTCAGAGAGCTCTTTTTGGGCCTTACCTTGATGAACACATGTTCACCTACCTGAAACTCCTTTGGAGTTATTTTTAAGTTTGCTTGACTTTTCTGTCGATCCTGTGCAATCTTCAGATTACCTTGCACTTGTTTTAGAATTTCTTCCATTTCTTTTAACAGTTTAGGACCTAATACCAATCTATCCACCGGATTACTCCAAGAGATAGGAGTATTACATTTCCATCCATACAAAATTTTGAAAGGACTAAATCTAGGTGATGTCTGATAATTATTATTATAAGCAAATTCTACCAGATGCAAATAATCCTCCCATTTACCTGGCTGGTCTTTCACATACATTCTTAACAGATCTTCCAGTACTTGGTTTACTCTTTTAGTTTGTCCATCTGTTTGAGGATGGAAGGAAGTACTAAAATTTAATTTAGTGTTTAATCCTTTAAACAGAGACTTCCTGTTGAGGCCTGAAAATTCGCAGGCAACAACAACAAGGGATTCTCCCCAGTCAATGTTCCCAAATAGCCCGTGACTGTTTGGTGTAGGGAATCCGTCTGGTTTGCGGTCCGGCTACCGTAGGTCAAGTAACAAAAATAAAAGGTTTTACCGGTTGCGGCCCGGTCCACCATGTATATTTTTGTATTTTAGTTTTAAGTATGACATGCAAGTGCTTAGCTAAAATGCAGATTGATTAAGAGTGCAAGGAGTGGTCACAATGTGATGCGTAGGTTCTTCCCTCTTGTCTTAGACTCTCTTGCATCTAAATCACACACAACAAGAAATTAAAACTAACTACCTAACCTATCCCTAGGGAGCAAGATTATCATTTATTAACGAGTAATGTATTTTGTACATGCATTATGAAAAACCACAGATCGTTGATACTTCTTTCAAAACACATGAACATTTAAAGATATTTGAACAACCAGATAGCCGATTGTTTATGAACAACATTCATTACTCATAGTGGAAATTTTCATAAAATAAACTAGAGATCATTCATACAAGAACATAGGTTCAAAGAGTTAGAACGATCTCATAGTTAATGGACAGAAAGCTGAAAGCGAAATAGTTCCTCTTCAACAAATCCATAGCACAACATTTGAACATTCCACCAAGTTTTCTCTAACAGGAAAACTGTAATTATCTATTGCAAAAGGAAATAGTTCTTCTTACAATATGTCCTCACCAATCTAACTAGGAAAAAGTCCTTCTCTTATCTCAATCTTCTATATTTATACAAAAAGAATAAAACTGTTGGGCTACCCATGAATGACTCCTGGCTTCCCTAACTTTTCGCCTCCCACACTTTTCTTTCATTAAGTGCCTATAGAATTTACAATATATTACAATAAAATAAGTAAAGTGCTTATGAAAAGGGTCCCGCTTGACTATTCAAGAACTCCTTCCACACTGAAGCCTCTGAGGCAATGTTCTCGAACTCAGAGGGTTCTAGGAAACAAATATTTATTTCAAATTTAGCAGCCTGATTCCTTATTACTTCTATTCTGGCTGAGCTCAGGTGAAATTGGTCTTCTAGCAAGTGCACACTAACTGCGGCATGAGCTACTTCATTCCTCAGGGTTTGCTCATTTGATGTGCTGGATCCTTTTTCCATCCTCCTGATATCTTCTTTGCAGCATCTCCAAAAACAGGTTGTGCTCTGGAAAGGTATCCATTCTCTGCTCAGCTTCAACATGGAAATGATTATATGTTATCAGAAGTCTCCTGAAGAACTCTGTACAAGCCCCCTTTGTCTTCTTGACAGCCTTCTTGTATTCTTCGGTTGTGTTTATGGAAAACTCCAGTAAATCATAGTCCTTCCTTAGGGCTTGTTGATCTTTTGATGGTAGATCTGCAGGGGTTTCTTCATTCGCTTCCAATCTCGCCATCCTTCCTATCAAGACTTTTAAGATGTCCTACGATCTGTCTACAAAATATGAATAGGTTTCCAAAATCTCTTCTAGCCGATTGTCTACCTGCAAGATCTTGCACCTTTCTTCATCTATGGCTACTTGCAGCTGGTGTATCTTGCTCCTTTCTGCCAGAAAATGCTCCTTGAACGACTGAAGATTGACTTGCTGTTCCCTGGCCTCTTCTATAGCTGCTGTTAATAAGGTAATCTGTTCTTTAAGCTCTACATTCTACCCCTGAGATTGCCTTTCAAATTCCTCCAAAGTAACTTTCTGTAGCTCCAACTCCCCTATCTTTCTCTTAGATGCTCCTTTTCTGTCCTTAACCCTTAACATTCCTGCTGCAATTTCTCCAGACTTTCTTGGGTAGCCTCCATAGATCTCTTCTCCACTTGGAGGAACTGGAGCTCAGCTTTTGAAGACTTTATTTCATGTTGTATGTCTTCAAACTTTCTTTTCAATCTATTATTTTCTTCTCTCTCTCTTCTTAGGGTATCTTTTAGCTGGGCAGTAGACTTCTTTGACTGTTGAAGATCAGTCATTATTCAATCTACATTGTCCTCAGAAGCATGGATCAATGCAGCCCCAGCTCTAATGGTGAATCTGGGGTCCTTGTCTGTCCCATATACTACGGTTGTATCATTTATCATTTTACCTGACTGCCCCCCAGTCTCGACCTTTCTCTTGGTCCTCTTCACTATTCTTTTCCTTTCCTTATCATAAAAGATGGTGTTGAAATCCGGTACCTCCTCCCCTTTCTTATGCTCAAAAGGGATTAGCCTAAGGGTAGGGACCATAGCTTGTCCTGTTGTGTTGCCAGTAGCTGCCTCAGGATCTTGAATATCAGGATTACCCAAGTCCTGAGCCTGACTGTATACAGGATCGAAAGCTGATTGCTTTGTCACTGCCCTAGTCAGTTTTAGCCTTTCTGCTTCCTGCTTCATCAGTTCCTCATCTATCTTTCTTTTCTTTTCCTCCTCTTCACTCTGGGCAGCTTCTTTTGCCTTTCTAGCTGCTTCTTATTCAGCTCTCCTCTTTTCTTCCTCCTCACCTTTGAGCCAGCTTTCGGGATTCATGTGCTAGTCTCCTAGCATCTTCATTCCTTTTTCTAGCTTCTTCTTCCTCCGCCTTTTCTTGCTCATCTCGTCCTTTCCTGCCTTTGGTGGTGATTTTCTTTTTAAATCTTCTTCTTAAGGCCATTATATTTGCTGCACCGCAGAAAATGGATTCCTCTCTATCCCAGTGGCTTGTGTATTCAAAATGTACGTTTGCCTCCTTTGCAGTGCTCTGCCACTTTATTTCGGGAATCATTCCTGTGGAAATTCATTTCCCCAAAATGGAATTTCCCCAATTCTTCTACAAATTCATCAGCTTTCTTAACCCTTGTAAAATTGTAGCTTACCAACCTGAATGGTAAAGGAGGGTAAGCTGCTTTCTTATGTTCAAACAAAAATCTCCCTATGCCATCTAAAAAGACTTGCCTAACTGCCTCTTTGTGGACTGCATAGTTAGTGGCATATTTTGGTAGTAGAGAGGGTGCTCTGGAGCATCCATACATTCTGAAGTACAATCCATCCCATGTTAAGTAGTAGTCTGCAAATTCTTCAATCACCTGCATTGCTTCCTCCGACATGCAGTTGCACTTGTTTAAGAATATCAATGTATATAATGGAATAATGAAGTGCTCACACACTTCTCTATAGTGACTATGGTACTTGTGTGCCCACAGTGGCTTGTAAGTTGAGTAGACTGGTGTTCTCTCTCGGTCCCAGATACACCTCAGGTTTGGGAAGGGTTGAGTGCATAGTGTACAATCAATCAGTATAGAGCTCATATAAAACTCTAATCTCTTCTAGGACACCCTCCTAATGCTGAAGCAATGCAGGCTGAGAGGCTGTTAGATACAATGTTCGCCCAGTTGAACACTGTTCCCTGGGTTGCCACATAGAAAATGATAGGCACTCACTCCAACTTGAATCTTTTACTGTGGGCCCTTTCGAAAATCTTGTTCAGCATCAGGGAAATGAAACTGTAAGGGGTTCTTAGAGTGGCGGTATCATATTCCCCAGATGGTCTAGTCCTAAAGCTCTTGCCGGGCACCAGCATCCTCTTCAGTGTCTTGACTAGGTCCATCTTAATTTCCTTTATCCAGTCCTCAGTCAAGTACACTTGTGCTTCTGGTAAGTGGTAGGCCAGTGACACATACCCAGGGCTATAAGAAGCATAACCCTGTTTATCAACATTTGCCAAAATCATGGTGGTTACATCTGCTCTGGGCAGAATCCACCCAATCATCTCTGAGCATGGAAAAAGCTCAGGTCTGGTAGCAATTTTCATCAATGCAGATCTCTCTATATTGGCATAGATGGTTTCTTCTTCAAAACCTGTGTCAGGTACTTCTCGATGTGTTATTAATCTGTAGATTTCCCCCCATTTATATTCAGGTTCTATACCAACTATGCATTTGGTGTCCTCGTAGGTGTACTCAACTCTGGTGACAATCTCAACTTCGGGTTCATCTTCTACTATGGGAGCCTTCTTCTTCTGCCGTTTAGACATCCCAGATTCTGAAGAATTTCCCTGTCATACACAAAATCTTGAGGTTCTGTTGGGGCATTCCCAGATAACATTAAAAAATGGAGACAAACTGTATAAGCATTTTACCTTGTATATGCTAAACATGAGTGCAACTATGAAAAAATAAACAAACAATACTCAAAAACAAAATGTCCCGCATAAAATCAATCTGCCCAAAAGGATAAAAACAACTCACGACCATTATTTGCAGAATCAATTTAAATTATTATGGATTTTCTAAAACGAAGAATATCCCTCTCCTCTCGCTGAGTAGAAAACAGTCTCAAACACCCCCTTTCGGCCCTATGAACTAAATCTTTCCAAGGAAAATAAGGTGCCTAATCCCAAGCAAAGGATACTACATGTGACAGTGCATTTAACTCATAAAAAATAAGATGAAGCTACTTGCTGCAAAAACACTCGCACCACGATTCGACTAGACAATGCATTCTGAACCTAAAAATGGTCTGGGTTCGTATTCGAGTCTAACAATCTCAACGTTGTGACCCTAGTTCACAAAAACGAAGGTGACGATACAGTGGAACCAGAACCTCAGCATTTCGGAAGAAAAAACCAATGAAACGCTCTCCCCGGATGACCACTCGCAGACTGGAGGATACTAGTGTAGACAACGTAACGACCATCTGCAACAGCTTCCCTAGTAGTCGAGTGCGGGCTGCAAACCCATAACAGTCATGGAAGAAATCATCACGCAAAACCAGAAACACCCCCCACCAGGCCGCCAGACCATTTACCTAGAATATATATACATGCCAAGATGGAAAACCTAGGTATCCACTAACTACATAGGCAACGAACTGACCAAGGACAACAAAAATAATTTGACCAATCGAACGGAAGGCTAAAACAGGCATAAGGGCCTACCTGTCACTGTGCTGCACGACTGGTGGAGAAAAACCTGTAAACCTGCATGGCGGAGCCACCTAGGAGAGAAGGTACCAACAGTGAATGCGTTGGTCAGCTCGAGCGATAACAACAGCACGAGGAAATCGCCAAAATAACAATAAAAACAATAAACCCCAACCCCATTATATATGCCGCGGTCAACATGCAATCGACGGGAAAAAATAAAATCAATCGAGAGGCAAACGACTATGGGATCGGCGATCCTGTCAACATCGCCTCCGCAACGGTGGATGATAAAACAACCAGGAAACCCACAATGGCATCGACGGAGAAACAAATCAAAAACTCACATCGGAGCTCGCGAGACTAAGGCTTCAGATCAATAGATGGTTAGAGAGCCACAACGACGAGACCATAAAAGAAACCAAGTTCCGTAGACCAGCAAAAAATCGGAGTAAAAACAAACATGACTTCAGCTAAAAAATAACGGTCACGCGGAAAACAAAATCACACTACATCGAAAAGATAGTGTTTTCAAAAGCCTCAACGGCGAAAGATGAAATCTAAAGGATTTGCGAATCAAAATGGTGGGGATCGAAAGAGGATAACACAACTCTCGGAAAACCTTGCAGTACCTTCTCCGCAACGGCGGAAGACGTATAGACAAAGGTTTTGACAGGATCTCAAAAAAAAACTGCCGATAAAGAAAAATGCATCGGAGACCAAATACACCTGACCCGGACTTGATGTCCTATTCTTTTTCGCAATGGCGGGCGTGAAGATAACTGGACTCTCGACTCAAAAATTTCACATGCTTCTGACGACAAGGCAAAATCAATTCAAACTGTAAAACATCATTGGCATCAAAGTAATCTTTGTGAAAACATCAAGCAAAAACCAAAAAAGATGAGCAAAACGAATTAAAGGAGGGTCCCAATTTTTTTTGAATTTTGGGAAAATGTTGCAGCTGCAACACTTCCAAAAATTACCTGTAAATTTAGGATCTCTATCTGAGATTATTACTTTCGGTATTCCGTGCAATCGAAAAATCTCTTTTAGAAAAATAGTAGCTATGTTTGCAGCTTTATAAGTAGTTTTAACAGGTATAAAGTGAGCTAATTTGCTTAACTTATCAACTACTACCATGATAGAATCATTTTGATTCTGATTTATAGGTAGTCCAATAATAAAATCTAGACTAATTATCTCCCATTTCCAGTTAAGAATGGGTAACGGCTAAAGTAATCCAGCTGGGTGTTGATGTTCAGTTTTCACCTGCTGACATTCAAAACACTTAGCAATATATTCTGCTACTTCAGTCTTCATATTTGGCCAAAAATATTCTTTTCTTAGCATAGTTATAGTCTTTTGATAGCCTCGATGACCCGAGTATGGAGTTTTATGAATTTCATCCAAAATTAACAACTTAACTTTAGGTACGTTAGGTACATACATTCTGTCTTTATACAATAAAAATTCTTTTGTATTCAGACTGTACCCTTTACTTAAGCTTTTTGTTGGATTTTCTTTACTTTTAGCTTGTAAATTTTGGTAAATTTCATCTTGTTCTATTCCTACTTTAAGCTGTTCATCCAAATCTGTAGCATATGTGCTGATGGCTGCTGCAAAATTCAGCCTTGCATTCCTACTTAATGCATCAACAACTTTATTTTCTTTACCTTTTATATGCTGAATTTCAAAATCATACTCACTTAAGAAAGCTAGCCACCAAGCTTTTCTGGCATTTAGATTAGGCTGATCTAACATATACTTCAATCCTTTATTATCAGTCATTAAAATAAATTTTCTGCCAATTAGGTGATGTCGCCACATCTTTAAAGCGTGTATAACAACTGCTAATTCCAGATCGTAAGTTGCATAATTCCTTTCATGAATTTTTAACTTCCTAGACTCATAGGCAATAAAATGCCCTTCTTGAGTCAGAACACCACCTAAGCCATCATTGCAGGCGTCAGTGCAAACTACAAATTCTTTATTAGGATCAACTATTCTTAAAATAGGTGCACTGGTTAATAAAGTTTTTAACTTTTTAAAGCTTTCTTCGCATTTCTGGTTCCAGTCAAACTTCTTTCCTTTCTTCTGCAAAGAAGTTATCGGATTTGTGATCTTCGAAAAACCTTCAATGAACCTCCGGTAGTAACCGGTAATTCCCATGAAAGATCGAACATCCGTTACATCCTTAGGAACCGGCCAATCTTCGATTGCCCTTATCTTTTTAGGATCTAGTGAAGTCCCTTCCTTGGTCACCACATGACCTAAGAACTGAATCTTATCCTTGAAGAAATCACATTTACTAAACTTTGTGAAGAGTTGATGATCTCTTAACTCTTGCAAAACAATTTTTAGATGTTCTTTGTGTTCTTCTTTAGTCTTAGAATAGATTAAAATGTCGTCGATAAACATGACTACAAACTTATCTAGATACTTATGCATAATGTTGTTCATTAAACACATGAAACAACTGGGGAATTAGTAAGCCCGAATGGCATGACGACAAACTCGTAATGACCATATCTAGTTCTGAAAGCTGTCTTAAAGATGTCTTCATCTTTAATCCTGACTTGATGATATCCAAACCTTAAATCTATTTTCGAAAATACCATGGCTCCACGTAATTGATCAAATAGATCATCAATGCGGGGCAACGGATATCGATTTTTAATGGTCATCTTATTTAACTGACGGTAATCTATGCAAAGTCGCATGGTTCCATCCTTTTTCTTAACGAAGATGACAGGTGCCCCCTATGGAGACACACTTGGTCGAATATACTTTTTATCATTTAGTTCTTTTAATTGAGACTTTAATTCGTTAAGTTCAAGTATGTTCATTCGATAAGGGGCCTTTGAGCTAGGTACTGCACCAGGTACCAGCTTAATGGTGAGATCCAATTCCCTTTTCAGAGGTAGTCCCAGAATTTATTCAGGGAATACATCAACATACTGTCTTAAGACTAGTATGTCTTCCAATTTTAACTTATCTGTCTTAATTAGACTCTCCTCATCAGTTATTGTTACTGCATAAGCTTTACATCCATTCATAAAAGCTCTCTTAAGCTGTAGAGCAGAAATCTGCCTTATGGTGGTTTTTCTAGGGATTCTTTTTACACTTACTGGTTTTTCATCACTGTTCAAACATGTGAAGGTTTTATCATAACAATTTAAAATTACCCTATGTTGTTCTAACCAGTCCATACCAATTAGTAAATCATAAGAATCAAGAGGCAATACATTAAACTTTACAACAGTATCAAAATTATCCATAACTACTGCACATTCTTTTACAAAACAAGTTACCTTTCTTTTAGCACCAGTGGCTAACTGAACCAACCAAGAATTCTCAAATTTTTCTACAGGTAACTTACAATTTTCTACCATTTTAGGTGCAATATAACTGAGACTAGCTCCTAGATCAATCAAAATAGTTACAGGGTTTGATTTATCATACCTTCTACTTCCACCATGGAAGTTTGATATTCTGCTTGTCGATTCTCCAAAGCTGCATTGATTCTGGGCATGGTCCTCGCTAATTCCCCAATGGTCATGTGCTCCTGTATGGTATGAATATTGCTAACAATATTTTTATGATTAGGACAGACTGAAGCATAGTGTGGGCCATTACACTTCCAACACTTTATAGGTTCCTTGTGCTCAAAATTATTGGTAAAATTTCCATGATTATTAGCAATTTCTTTACCCTTAGAATTGTTCTGATTGCTGGGTGTATTATTCTTATTTCCTTGGAAGTTCTTATTATTAGGATAATTTATGGCCTTATTGTTTTTAGAATTTCTGTTGGGCACAAAATCCTTCTTCTTTTGTTCATACTGGTTATTATTTTTCTTGGCTTTCCAGTTGGCCAAGCTTTCTTTCTTCCGATTCTGTTCAAAACATAAGTTAGTTTTCTTCATAGCTTCTTCCAAAGTCTTTGGATTGTCATATTCAATCCTATCCTTAATATGATAAGGTAGACAACTGAAGAATCGATGTACCTTTGGTTTCTCATCTACAAGGTATGGCACATACCTAAGTAGACTTAAGAACTTGCTGTTCAGATCTTTCATTGTCATTGATCCTAATTTCAGCTCAAAAAGTTATTTTGCTCTCTCTTCATAATATTGCTCAGACAAAAATTTCTTTTTAAAATACCTCTTAAAGGTACTCTAGTTTATGTTTTTCTCTTTTATTCCCTTAACTCTCTTCAAGTCCTACCACCAAATGTCAGCCTTTCCTGAGAGGTTATAGATAGCCATTCTAGCCTTTAACTGGTTAGAATAGTTATATATTTGGAAGTACTTATTCATTCCAGATAACCAGGGTTCGACTTTCTCCCCCTTCTTAGTCTCTCCATTGAATGTTGGTGGTTTTATCTTTTTGAATTCCCCATAAATTTCCTCATAAGGTTTGTATTTCGTCTTTTTAGTGTACTGGTTATCATCACTACTATCACTAGTAGAATGGTAATTTCGTTGTTCACCAAACACCTCTGAAGATGAACTACTTTCAGTTTTAGTATGTTTCATATTTTTAGATTTACGTTGATGACTTGTATCTTCTGATTCAGTTCTTCTACCACAACCATCAATTTGAAACCTTTCTGTTAGGATCTGATTCAGCTCCTCCTGAGCCCTCATAATCCTTTAATTCTCTCGTTTTACAAACTCCATTTTAGATTTTAGGTCTTTGACAGTTTGTAATAGTTCTGAGGAATTGGTAGTTAAATCCTATGGTATAGGATCTCTTGGTAAGTTTCCTGGTTCAGGGACTAGAGATTCCTCCTCTGCATATTCTTCCAGCCTTTCCATACTTGTTTGTTAAACTTTAGAAAACAATTTCTCTGTTGAATAACATTTAAAAAACAAATACATCAGCATAATAATTCAATTTATTGTTTCATAAAATCCAGTTGGGATTCATCAAGGCCTAGTGTTTGAACCTTGTGCTCTGATACCACATGTCAAAACCCCAAATTTTCACAAAAATTTAAAATTTTGAGATAACATAAAATGCTGAAACTACGATTTACTAACAGCTAAAGGTTAGCAATAAAAGAAACAGTCAATTGATTAGTATTACATAAATTCAATTATGTTAACAACAACAGTTTTTTTTTTGTAACCTGAATAAGGTTTACTGGTGTATTGTTTTATTTCAGTTTACTGATGAGTTTTCTTAATGACTCGTAGGTGAAATATAACTTTGAATCCCGGGCTTACTTAGCATTTATGCTAACGCAGAAAGATTACCAGTTCTTACAGGTTACATGTATGATCGAACGAGTAATGTTTAAATTTCATAAAGTATCCAGAAGTACTTTTATTTGCAATTAAACAGCTTAGTAAATAAGGTACTAAAATTCCAAACAACTTCTGTGAGGTAAAACAGTTTGTTTTCTTCGGTTTCACTTGTAAGCGAAGTTCAGATGACTTGGTTTCATTCTTTATTGTACGTGGCGACGGTAAATATATTTACTGTGGCTTTAACTTGTAATTTTAGTTTCTTAGTAACTTCTACTTTAATATGCATATCTTGCAACATTTTACTGATTGTACTTTTGGATATTATACATTATCATACTGTCTACTGGAGTATCAAACTGCTCGATATTTATCTTCTGTAAAGAAACTTACAGCTTGTAAATCTTTTGACATTATAAGTTTGATTAGTGTAAAAACATTAGTGTCTTTTCGTCTGAAAACATTGTTTGCCTATACTTCTTAACTTTACATCAAACCATGTGGTTCTATTGATTATAGACTCGAGTAAGATCATTCCAATACAATTCTTATTATTTCTATAATACTTTTCTTGTATTAAGTTACTGTCTACAAACAGTTTCCAAGGTTGATGTTTTCTATAAAGGTCAACCTTCTATCCTATGCTAACCACCAGTACTTTCATATAAGCATAAAACCAATCTACCAAATATTGACATGGTAAAATTACTGGCAAATGTCAAGTTGAGAAATCAACCAAATTCTATTAAAGTCTCGTCGTGCTGGACTATGCAAAAGAATTCATAAAAGTGTTCTTATATTACACTTTGCCAACTTCATAGTTTTCTACTATTTGATTTGTTAGTTCTTATAAGACTTATAAACATACATAATCTATTTTGTTTAGTAGACATACAAGTTTAAAACAACGTTGAACTTGTAAAGTGTTCATAAATCTAATCCATCCTATACCATGCAATTGTTATAATTGCCACAACTTGAATTGTTGTAAGAAGGGTGTAACTATGCATAGATCACACTCTATTTAAGTATAGAAAACTATATTTATTGGATGTTTTTTACTTAATTTAAATTGGGTTGTTTATATGATAAAAGATCACTATACTTTGCTTTGAAATAACGTTGATAAAACATGGCTAGTAAAACTCTCACATAGTAATATTGGCATTACTATATACCTTGACAAATTACATTCACTCCAAATTGAATGGTTTAAAAAAAATAAAAGGTTTGTTATAAATATACTAAGCATACCCCAACGATAGTTTACAAGCATAAACTTTTATCATAGTTTTCTAGAGTTCCAAGCAAGGGGTTATATGAACTATAAGACTTCCAAACTGGTGTTAGGTCAACGTCCCAAAACTCATTATTTTGTTCGACACCATTATAAACGTTGATCAATGTAATATATAATATATTAACATTGGAATGGGTATACATATATTATAATCCATACGTTGTATATTAACAATCATTGTGAATGTAATTGTTATCATTTTGGTCGTAGGTAAACTATGGAAAGTCAACCCAGTATATGATTGTATTATTGAGGCCACATGGTTTTCTCCTGGCCAAGTACTAATCGTATATAATACCAATCAACCCTAACCCTCGTCTTATTCTTCCTCCACATTTTGTTTTGGCCCTTCGTGCTACTCTGCAAACTCCCATGGCGGCCATGAGTGATAACTAGTCTTTAGTTATTCCATCGCCTGAGTTTGTTATGCTATGGCTCCTTTGAGCTCAGTCTTGTTGCCAACTCTCCACCATGGTTTCTTTTATTCTGTCTGGGTTTGTTGTTTTCTTTGCATTTGGATTTACGGCCTACCTGAAACTCTCTTGCTACCCTTCTATCGTGGTCTGTCACTGTGTGAGGTTTAGCTTCTCTGGCTGTTGGCTTAGACTTTGCAAAAAGTCTGATAGTTTTCCTTTGCATTGAGTTCACGACCGGATTGTATCCCAACTTGCCTTTCTTTCGCAGCCTGCTACTCCTTGTGTAAACTAAGGCTTCACTGGCTGTTTGAGAAGCTCCTTCATGGTGATAGAGTTGGAGATTCATGTGCTTGCTTACTGTTAAGGACAGTCTCTTTGCTAGACTGTTTGTCGTTTTTATTATGGTAATGTTTAGCGCTTATTTTAAACTAGAAACAATTTATAGCCGCTTTATTTTATAGCAGGGTTTACAATGTCTAAAGGTATTGTAGAACTAACAGTTTATAATGCAAACTCCTTGCAGGGGAATCTTGAAAACATGTTGCATTCCGTGATGAAGCAAGTGCTAGCTGTCTCCAAAGGTCGCATCTCCAAACGGGTAAGCCTTGCGTTCATCGTTTGGGTTTTTCACTAGGGTTGTCGATGGGAGACTAAGAGTTTGGAAGCTGATCTAGCTTCATTTTTTAGCTATACGATTTCTTTTTAAATGTTTAAGGGCTCTATAATGATTATAAACCCTCGCTTCATCGTTGCTAAACTTGGCCACGAACTGGGTCTTGTACTTGGTTTTTAAGTTCAGCCTTCGGGCTCATTCATGTAATGCAATGTCTTTTAAGACATTCTGCCTTTAAGCTTAGACTTGCTTTCAGCCATGTACTATTTGGCAACTCTGTGTGAATAAAATAAATTTCCATTTACTACGTTTTATGATATAAAGTAGTTGTTTACCTTAAGCCGTGACTGTAATTGTTTCGTAGAGTAATATGTACTGAATATTTGTTTGCTCAGAATATGAGCTAGTTTTTTTTTCTTTTTTTTACCCTATTCGACTGTAAGATAATAATTTTACTGTTTATTAAATGTATTAGGTTAACGTTAAAATATTCAAGACTTTTTTCAATCATGGATGAGTTGTTTTACTTACTGGCTCATGAACTTTTGAGCTATGGTTTCCCGAGTAAAACCCCTGTTTTAAATGATTCCTTCAATTTGTTTAAGTAGGTTCTTTACTTGTAAAACGAATATTGTTTAAGTAGATATTGTTATCTGTATATAATGTAATTTCCTGAATCTGCATCTGTATAAATATTTTATTTAAAAAGACTGTAACCAGTCTACAATAGCTCAGTTTATTCATTGATAATATTTCAATTAGTAGAATCATAGCTTAACTATTTTTTTTCTTTATATTAACACATAAATTAATGAAGGGTTTCGACCCTCTAGATACTCTTCCTATATAAACTTGTTAATAATTTCTGTACAGTTCTTTCTTAAATATAATATTCATATTGTTTAAATTACTGAAGTTGACTGGTTAAAAAAATACTCAGAATTCAACTTTTGTAACTTAGCTTGATTTACTCTGCATATCTTTAATATTTTTGTATTACATTGCTTGCTTATTAGTAATTAGTTTATTTAACATTAATAGTAGTTACGCTATATGAATAGTAGTTATATCTTAATAAACTGATTGCAAACAAAGTTGTTAAACTACATTTCTTTCACTGCATAAATATCTGGTTATAAATGAACATAAAGAAAATGTAAATAAAGTACTGTGTGAAAGCATAACCTATTTTCTATTAGAGTAATTTATTAAGGAGTTACCTTTCTACCTGACCATTTGCACCGATCGAACGACTCGACTCGCGTGAAATTTCACATCACGCATTGTTGGTCGTTCGATCGGTGCAAATGGTCGGGTGGAAAGCTAACGCCATTTATTAATATAAAGATTCTTCTACCTGTGATGAGTTATTGCTCTTTCTTTTGCAGTATACTTACATAAATATGCTAGTTAAACGATAAACATGGATAAACAGGTCATTGTTCTTTTCTGATAATAATCTACATACAGAAATAAAACACTCTGATATTATGAATTGTATAATACATCTATTCATTCCAGGTTACTATCATATCCTTCATCTATTTTAATACACTGCCTGTGCTGGAGTACGGTCTGGTCCTTCCAGATGTGGAAAAACGCAGGTTAGGATTATTTTTCATCTATTTCAGATTCATTCTTTTAATAAACTAAAATATTACTAACTCTAACATTTCACAACTAAACATTTAACATTCATTAATCAGTCAGATTCACATTTAACCATCTAACACAGTAAAACAAAAAGTCTGTAGAACCTGATTAAGTTGGACAACAATAGCGTTAGGAGGTCGTTCCTCCCTACCAACTCCTGGAGAGCGCTCAAACAACGTCTCCTCAAGACCCCCAAGCTTTTTCCTGGTCTCCTTGGCTAAGAACTGGTGGAGCATGCAACACAGACTAGTCCAATGACTGAGTAAATACTATGCAATCAGCAGTATGATCCTTCAGCTGAAAAGCTGCACTAGATCACTCAGCAATAAATCCCTCAAAATTCCCTTGCCATTGAATTTCTCTGAATTTCATTCACTTGAATGATCACTTCTCTAGAATGAGCAACCTGAGCTCTCTTCAATGGACATTTTTATAAGATTGCCTAGGTCTTTTGGGTCAGTTTGTCATTAATTGAGCCACCTGCTTTGATCCCACTTTCTTGGGGTATCATGACCCCAAATGTAGGGAGGTTTCCACTTGCAACATTTGGAGGTGTTTGAGGATGCTGCCACATGTCTATTTGCTCTCCACCCAGTCTCCTCCACCAACTTGACCAGTAAACACTCTTTTAACAGCTCTCCTAAGCTGTTGCCTCGACTTTTATTTATTTATAATTAAAATATTCAGAAATACATTCAACATCCTTGACTCTGTTGAGTCATCAATTACAACTTAGCATAAAATTTAACATAATGTATTTAAATAAAATCAAATAAGATAATGTTATTTTTGCAAAATTGGGGCATGTGACAGGTGTGGTTAGCCCAATTTATGATAACTGAGGAGTTCTCAAAAACATTCATATCAGGAATGTCGATAGCAGAAACAAAATATAATAAGGACCACAGTGCTAAGAACTCAACCCTGGTGTTGGTGCTTCTCCCACAACCAAGCTTTAGGTGAAAAAAATGATCCTTGGAGATGTATAATACCAAGACTGCTCCACTAAGACCCAGATTCGTAGCCCCATAAAAAAACCATTAGGATAACTGAAAGTAGGAGCATGACCCAACAATTGGGAAGTATTAGCGGATAAGTGGACTGGATGATCAGATTGTAGAGCCAAGATGCCTGAAGAGATCATTCATATCTACGGGTGCTTCGCTTCGAATAGAAGTCGATTCTTGGTAAGACAAATCATCCAAATAATAAAAATAGGAAGATATAATATATCGGCAGAGGTTTTGATCCAATCCACCATGTTCTCAATAAAAGTCAAAGCCTCCCAAATGAGGGACCTTTCCAAAGTAGCAGCAAGCAATAGCCAAATCAAGCTACCATAGGGGCAAGTCACGAATAGATGGTCTACCGATTCCGTTGCAGGCATACACAAACATCATATGTTTGGTCCAATCCAACGTCTTCTGCACAAATTATCCTGGTGGATATACAATTTTCAGCAGCAAGCCACGCAAAAAAATTGATTTTAATGGGTATATGCCAAGTCCAGATAAGTTTTTGCCACTAGGCTGCATCTAGTTCTAGTCACGAGTTGACAATGAAATTATATTCCCAATTGGTCATGACCTATCCATCCTAGTTGATTGACGTTCCAAACTAATATGTCCTCCTGGTGTAACAGTATGATACCAACTCGATTAAGGTTGACAATGTAATCCGTCCATGCCACAAACCATGTGCCACCTAATTCCAATTCTATAGCACTCGACCAATATTCATTAGTAGACGACCGACCAACCAACTTATGTGCATGATTGAGTGTATACAACCCATAGTCATGGAGGTAATCAATTAAAGAGGTAGAGGGTATATAGGATTTATCCATTCCAACAATCAAATTAGTCCCCAGATGAATATTTGCCCCATCTTCAACCTACCAACATAGTGCTTTGCTAATCCATTCAAATACACAGACAAAACCATTCCAAATGATGGAGGACCTAACAATATTCTTCATAGGATGACGAATCCAATTTAACAAGGAAATATTGCAAAAGTATTTAGCAGGTAGTACCTCATTCCTTAGTCCCATGCTAAATAGATCTGACCACCTACTTTTAAGATGCAGGGAGATAATAAACCAGTCTAATTTCTTCATATTCCAACCCCCACAAATGTAGGATCGGGCAAGAATATCCCATTGAGACAGTGGCATCTTTCTCATGGTAGCCGATCCTCACCAAATAAAATCGTACATAATCTGACGAATAGTGTTCATGATGGAGACAAGAATTTTGATCAAAGAGAACAAGTAGACAGGTATGCCGCATAGGACCGAACGAATAAGTGTCAGTCTTCCCCCAAGTGAGAGAAAACGGTAAGACCAATGACAGATCTGATGCTCGAATTTTTTGTTGATCCAACACTAGTCATTAACCAAGTAGTTCATGGGCTTTAACCAATAGCCAAGGTATCTGAAACCCTTCTCAAGTGGCTCCATCTTATAGGGAAAAATGTCAGAGATCTGTGAGAGTGTCTCATCCTTAACACCATTCACCAAGAAACATAACTTTGTCCGGATGATCTTAATCCAAGTAGCTGAACAATATAAGAAAATGATAGACTTAAAAATCATCCATTGTTCCACCGACCCATAAACAAACATAACCACATCATCGACAAAGAGAAGGTGTGTGATAGCTAAACATGAAGAAACGTGAACACCATGTAACCTACCATGGTTTTTTTCTTCCCTAATGAGCAGGATCAACCCTTCAATAGTCAGGAGAAAGAGAATTAGAGAGAGGGGGAAGCCTTGGCGTAAACCACTAGATGCATTGAAAAAATAGGTAGGAGACATGTTGATCAGAACAAATAAGTTTTTCAAAGAAACACAAGCCATCAACCATTTAACATTCCCCACATACAACCCCACCTGTAAAAGTATGAGTCTCAAAAACACCCAATTGACCCTGTGAAATGCTTTAATGAGGTCCATATTGAGTATAAGTGCAACTTGTTGGGTGTTTTATTGTCTTAATTAATTCACCAAATATTTAATTATCGAACAAGGTTTGTAATCTTAGAGTTGACATAAAATATATGCGAAGGTAGAGGGGTACCTAAGGTGTCGTGGAAATATTTTAACAAAGAAAAGATCGAAATATCTTTCAAAATGAAAAACTGAGTCAAACTCCAGAAATTCAACTACTAAGATAATTAGATGAGGACAAGACTATTAGATTAGAGAAGTATCGATCTATACTACTCTACTCTATAAACAATATATATATATATATATATATATATATATATATATATATATATATATCCTAAGAAAGTAAACTACCATTTATAGTGAAATCTATTAATTAATTATTCTGCTTTTTAATCTGTGAATTAGAAAAACAACCCAGAACTCTTACTACATGAACACAAGAGATTATATTATTTAAGACAATATTACAACTACTTAATTTATCTAAGAAATCCAATAACTAAACTATACATGCGATTGACAAATATACAAAATTAAACTAAATTGTCTAGTTCCATTCCCCTTGAGGACTCTGAGGGTATGCATTCATTGTGATTGGAACTGGAGAAGGAGGTGTATCAAAATGTCCTTCAAAAGAAATAAAGAAACTGAATGGGATTAAATCTAATTTAACTTCTACAAATAGATGTAAATTAAGGAGTGTCCAATTACAAGTGATAGTAAACATTTTGATTTATTCCATAAGCAAATGACTTTAATTGAAAAATATGTTATTAACAACTAATCTATCAATTAAGAAATGAGATTCTTTTAATGATTATTTTGAATTTAAAAGTATACTACTTCTGCATGAAACAAATGTAAGGAAAATATAATTTAGAAACAAGTAGAAAACTTAATAAAGAAACAAGTAGAAAACTTAATAAAGATGTCCTATCTCTAAATCAGATCCTATTCTATGAATCTTTTCAGTAACTACAGAGAAATGAAAACAAATCCTATGCTACAAATGACGATCAAACTATTAAAGAACTAATGTGCTTTCTAAAAATTAACAAGTTTAATTCTAAATAAGAACGAAGTAAACTAAACTAGGAATGCACTTGGTAAATTCTAAGGCAAGGATCAATTAAGAAAGCAGAGACAAAAATGAACACAATTTAAAACATACTAAGATAAAAGGAAGTGAAAGATAGGAATGATTATGGAACTTACTGGGTTTTTTAAATGGTTTAGACTAGGGTTCTAAATATGTACGACTACTGTTTAATCATATGACATAACATAATTGAAAAGCTAAGAGAACCGAACTTTAATCAATCAGAAAAACATAACAAAAAATATTAAAGGCTGAATGAATGTCTGAATGACAGTATAAACAAATGGTTCGAACGACAGTCCAGATGGGAAAAACAATGCAAATTATGAAATAGATAACCTAAATGATCTTAACATCAGCTGTTTTATGCACATGAGAATGCAATGCAGAAAATATAGTGATTAAAATTATTGAATTTCTAAAGTTATAGAGGAATAACTTGTGCTATCGTACAGTTAAAAACATAAACTATTTCCTATTGCATAATAATACAAACTAAAATATAACTGAAGCTAATCTACAACTATAAAATAATTAACAGAACTAAACCTACCCTAAGCTAAGTTTGAAATATTAAAGTAATCCAACTCTAGGCTACTTGCAAATATGAAACTAGACAACAAGCTGAAGGAAGGGCTGGAAGAAAAACTGGAAGTAACTTATGCGCGACCGGTCACTAGAAATACTGGAAATGGAAACTATGTTAACAACACAATATAAATTATATTATTCACAGCAAACACACGTTACAAGAAACAAGGAAATAAACAATATCAATTTGTAAGATAATCAAACTACATACAAAAACTCGAAATGTAAATTACTTAGCTATAAAAAGGAAAATAATGAAAAACATAGAAGTGGGAGACCGTTGGTTGTTGAAGGGCCCTCTCAGGAATCAGGGTTGCACTTCAATGAATCAACCACTCGCGAAAACAAAGACATCTATGCACAACTGGAAATAGAACTTATATTAAATTCGGAACAATGTTTACAGAGCTTCTTTGCTAATGACGACTAACTGGCTAATTTACTAACTAGTCTGATTCTCGCTTGGAGATGACTTTATATAGTTTTTACATGGATGAGCAGTTCAACCCTTTTAGTGGTCGACCGCTTCAAAAATAGTCAACCTTAACTGCTAACAAACAACCATGTGACAATTGGCGACAGCGCAGAGCCACCTTCCCGATCCTTTGCGCATCGGTTCTCCTCGCACGGGCTACAAGTGTATGGATATTTGTCGACGTGGGAATGGAGCATGGTGTCAAATGGAGAGGGAGGAATCCTGAGCCTTCTAGAGAGAGAACCATCATAGCAGCAGGATGCGTGGACAATAGAACACCAAAAAACTGTTCTGTGCTTTAAACGTTTGGGAATATTCCAACTAACAACGTGTTGATTGATCGAAGGGTTCTATGGAGAGATGGATGCAATATGTGTGTGTTTAGCATGGGTGCATGTCCACATGGAGGCTCGTTTGGGAACCATCATCTGCAAAGCAAGTTTATGTATTAGACACATTTACAAATATCACATAATGACTAATAAAATCATGAAACAACGAAATTAAACCAAGACTTGCATAAAACCCAAATACGTTCGTTCTTGGGATTGAATGATAAGATAAATGACAAAAAGTATACCAAAAGGTAACAAAAGTGATTCCAAAAGAGTAAATTAACGGTCGAGAATAGTGACAAAATCGGGATCAACACTCCCCCAAACTAGAGAGATGCCAGGTCCCACTGAGAAAAACAAGAATGAAGTTTAGGAAGAAGGATGAGCTGTGTTAGCAGCTACCTTCGACTTAGCAGAGGAAACGAGAGATTTTAATTTCAATTGTCTGGCCTGTGCCTTTAAAACAATGTGCCTTTCCTAACGAGAGTCACACGAAGAGGTTATGGCCTTGTTAAGGTCCTCAATGGCCTTGACTTGTATACGCAGCTCCTTGTTCTCTTGGGGAAGATTATCCATTATCTTGGCATATTCTTCATTTTGACTTGCTGACTGTGCCGATTCTTGAGTTAGTTGGTCTACTATCAGCTGATGAGGAGTAGACAATTCAGCGGGGCACTTGGAATCTTGAAGCGGACTTAAATCTCTGGGTGGTGTCTCAAGGTCAATGGAGGGAATTGTTTTTTCAAGATCCATGCCTTGAGTTGATGGAGAAGCAGTCTCAAGAGCAGTAGCCTTGAGCAATTCAGTTGAGACACTAGATAATGTAAACAAGGGCGAGCCAGACATGAGTCCACCCATTTCGACCATACGATCTATGATGATCGGTCTGAATAGTAGGCTAAACAAGGGTCTAAATGGACTTCACCTTCCTACTCCAAGTCCGAATTTGCAGAACAGGTAGAAATTCAGTGGACACAAGGTTGACAGGGGTAGGTGAATGGGCAGGCAGACTCGATTCTAGCATATCTTCGTCAATATGCACAATTTTGGGGCTTTTCTTTTCTTTAGGAGGGGTTTGATTGGGCTTATGGTCACGAATGTGTCGAGGGTGTTTTCGAACATTTAAATGATGGTTTAAGACCTTAAACATGAAATTATTCCAGGTTTGGTTCCTCTCCTTCAATTGATGCACGATCAGGAGCTTAATCAGGTTGTGGTGGTACATACTGCCCATAGGATTGACTGTATTCTTCCTAACTTGACTTGACATTTTTTCCAAGCTTTCAAGGAAATAAAATGGGAAATTAAGAAACTGTTGATTAACGAAATGTGCCAGTAAGCGAAGATGGAAATATTTGAACATAGTAAACTTAACCTCGCAGGTTATAAGGCGGATGATGATGGTTAGAGGGTTGAGGTATTCCGGCTTAACCCATTCTCTATGAAACCCCTTTGTTCTTGATACATGCTGAAAATTGGGTTTGAGAGCAAAATTGTGGGACGACCGAGGGAGAAAAAAATGTTTATGTAAATGGGTGCCTTCTCTTGTGAGCTTGGTCGCTACTGCAATGGTCTCCTCAGTTACTGAAAAAGTGAGATAACCAACCCTGGCCATCTTACCATCAAATCCTTTTGCAAATAACAGCGAAATCTCCTCGTCATATCCCTGCAAAAGGTGGAGAAATGGATTCCGTCCTGCTCGGAAGAAGATCTCCCGGCATTCTTTAAATTCTGTAATCCATCACAAGTCCTGATAGCTTTTAGGCTTGAGACGGTTAGGCATTGTTCAAACAAAGGTGAAAATGGTTGCAGAGGATATAAAGAATGGCGTCTGAATATCTCTATGAAGACGAAGGTAAGTGAGGACAAAGGTAAAGATAGTGGGTTTAAAACGTAATCTGTTTAAGCGTCTGAATGATCATGAGATTGTGGTTTCGCACGCTTGACCAATCACACTATGGTTCAATACTTTGAATAATGTGCCATCATAAGGACATGTGCATTGGTGAATTCGTAAGGTTCTAATATATTCAACCATGTCCAAAGTAAAATTTGGATGGGTTGAATGATTTATTTATTACGGAATCCATAAAAATTCATTTAAAACCATAATAATTCTAATCAATAGGATGATAGGACACTTGACGACTTCCGTGTGTGATTTGATGAGAGGGTAAGGGAAATGATAATAAAAAAGATCCTAAAATCATATCATATCAATATAGAGTTAAATGAGGTCATATCATATAGAAATCATAATCAAAATCATAGATCAAGGTGACTCCTAATGAAATCATAATGCTTTTGTAAGCATGTGAATGAGACCTAATAATTATGGGTATGATTTAGCTAATTAAACTCTTTGCCTGTGAAAATTAAAAGAAATTGACAATTTGACATCATGTCACTATAACATTATAATTTTCATTTGGATCAACATTTGGCATTCCATTCGGACCAACATTCGACCCTTCATATGGACCTTCTATTCAAAAATACGCTTTACTGGATCTGGTTGCTGCTAATTATGCAGTAAAATTTTTAGGCTATTTAGCACACAATATGATGATGTGAACTAGCTTTATTGAACCTTAGTTGCATTGTCCATCACATATTAAAACAATCTTCTGCTAATAGCATTATCCTGAAAACACCTACACTTTTGTCAGAAATAAACAAAACTTTCTATAAACATTCAGAAAGTAAAAATAGTTCTAACCTTCCCCCAAACCAAAGATATGGCGTGTCCTCAAGTCATCAAAGAAAAACTGATTGATTTCCAAATAATTTAACGAATAGTTCTAAGATGCTGTTATTATTTATGTAAGAAAAAGAAATACTAACTAGTAAATGGAGATGATTCAGATATGCATTTCCATAAAAAATAATAGTGCTTAGGAAGACCATACGAATAATGATAGTATTATTGATGCGGAAAATGCCATAGGAGAAACTAATCATCCATGCCTCATTTTAAGGATCTCTTGTCACCCAATGAATATTTTAAGCTCACCATGGAGTTCGTGATATTTCTATAGATATGGGTCCCATTTCTAGAATAATCATATCCTAGGTATTAATGAATTAGATGACCAAGTCCAAGTCCAACTTACAACCATTCTCTAATGACATGATAAAGAATTGGCCTAAACATGTGTTTTTTTCTTTTTTTTTCCCGTGTTTTTACGAACCATGTGCATAGTGATGCATTAATGAGCTCTCTTTTACCTGATATTGCCCCACTGCCAGTAGGTCTATTCAGTACCCTGATGGGTTTACTTGCACTTACCAGTATTCCTTGTTTAAAGATGTTACTTAGCATGGACCTATTGCCAACAAGCCTATTCAGTACTCCGATGGCTTTGCTTTGTATAATGATTTTAGTATGTGGAAGCTGGTTGGTATTTAGAGCGAGTTAATCCTGCTAAAAACATAATTCAAATTTTTGAGAGAGAACCTTATAAGTAAATTTTTTATAATGGCCTAAATTATAGATCATGTCAAAAGATAATAACTTAAAGTTGTCTCTTGAATTCTCAGCCTATCCTGTTCATAAAAGAGAAGTAATGTTCCACACAAGCAGAAATTTCACTTATTCTTGAGTTACCTAAAAAATCCTTAAGAGACAAGTTTTGATAATGAGTACAGAATGAACTAGTAGTCCTTAGGTGTAAAATAGACCTTTGAAGAACATGATGATTAAAGTAGGTCTTAAGAAACTGTTTTAATGATAAGTCAGGAATGTGCATATCTGAATCAAATACCATATATAAAAACATAAAGAATCATAGAAGAAAGCGGTTGGAAATTATATAAAGAACACTTTAACCTTTCACTATAAATTTCAATTCTCAACAATAGCCAAAAAGAGAAAGAGTTAGGATACATTATGAGTCTTTTTAGAGTACTTCCCTTTTTGGATAATATTTCATGAGCTTCTTATAGAGATGAGGTACTTGTAATCAAACCACAAAACCACTTGTTAGATGATTCATATTTATTCATAACAAAAACATATATAAAATTTATCAAAATTAGGAAAAGAAAAGGAGTCTTTCATGTTTTAATTGACAAAATTCCATAGGGTGATCATGGGAACAAATGCCCTGTATAAATGCAGTCATCTTGTTAGAAATGACTCTTATTTATTCGAAGAAGCAAACACATATCCACATATCTATACAAATGATGACAACCCAAAATAATCTAAGGATTGGGAGGAGGAGGAATGACTTCCTCTTCAACCAGCTCCATCTCCTTTTGTTGTAAGACATTCTTCACAAAATATTGTCTAGATATTGGTTGATGGTAAAGTCTAAGTTTGTGTGCATTTACGACAAATGAAGTTTGTGAATAATCAATTGTCTTAATTTGTACTGACCCATTATCGAAGGTTGTAACTACCTCATATGGCCCATCCAACAGGTAGTTAATTTTCCTTTAAATTTTTTATACCTTGAGTCGAATAGTAATGCCCAATCCCCGATATTAAACTGATTTTTATTAATAAATTTATCATGCCATTTCTTTCGTTGATTTTGTATTATCATTGTCCTTTGGAGTGCATCTTGCCTAATCTCATATAATTCATTAATCTGTAAATTTTGTTGTTTCTGTGCTTCTTCCAAATCCATACCTAATTATACAGCCATCCAAAAAGCACGGGGTCTTCACTTGTTGACCAATATCCTATCACGTTAATTCATATTGTGAGTTCTAAAATTATCAAAAATTGAACCAATATATTGCAAGTATTGGGGGGGATGAGGGGTTTAAGGTGGGGGTGGGTAGGGTGGTTTATAAGGATTGAGGTATACAAAGGGGCGGGGAGGAGGTTTTAAGTATTGGTAGTGGGGTTCAAAAAAAAGTGTTTGGGTCAATATCTCTGGAAATTAAGGGTATTCTTTAATATCCCATGATCGTACATGCTATGTGAGAGGTTCACTAAGTGAAGTCCCCGTGCCAAAAAGTATTAACTTGGAATCCAATAGGTAAAATGACTTGTTTCCCGTATACTAACTCATAGGGTGTAATTCTAGTAGTGTTTCTCCAAGTTATTCTATAATCCCACAAGGCCTCTGAGAGTCTATCGGCCCAATCCTTATGATGTAGGTGAATGGTTTTGGTTAAGATAGCTTCCATTACCTTGTTAGTTGATTCTACCTGGCCATTAGCCCGAGGATGATAGGGTGAAGACTTACAGTGTCAGATGCCATACTTCATGGTAAGTTCTTTCATTAATTTAGAAGTGAATTGAGAACCTTTGTCAATGACAATTTCCCTAGGCACACCAAACCGGGTGAATATCTCTTCGTATATAAATTATACCACAGATTTTTCCTTGGCTCGAAAGAAAGCTTTAACTTCTACCCATTTGGTGACATAATCTATGCAAACCAGGATGTATTTCTTCTTGTGGTACATGGGAGAGATTGGTCCTACAAAATCAAGAGCCCATTTCTCAAAAGGCTCAATCATGACCTAAGGCTGTAAATGCATCTCGTGAGATGACGTAGGTCTACCCATTCTTTGGAAACTGTCACATCCTCTAACATACCTGGAAACATCCTTAAAAATACTTGGCCAGTAATACCCGAAATGCAACACTTTGTATGATGCCCACTTGTCGGAAAAGTGTCCTTCACATGGACCATCATGGCATGCACGAAGGATTTCTGTCATCTCGTCCTCCCGTACACATCGTCTGATAATAAGATCTGGGCCGGTATGAAAAAGGATGATTATCAACCCAAGAGTAATTAGAACTCTGTACAACAACTTGATGTTTCTCATGTGGGGACAAGTGGTTTGGTGATTTCCCGATTGATAAATAATTAGCAATGTTTGCAAACCAAGGGGTTTGAATAGACACAACAAATAGATGTTCGTTAAGGAAAGTATCATCAACAGGTTTAGAACCATCATCATGTTGAATGCAAGAGAGGGAATCTGTTACCAAATTATCTCTACCAGGTCGGTCGATGATGACGATATTAAATTCCTGTAATAGAAGAAGCCATCGGGTCACCCTACCATTGGTAATTGGTTGATTCATAAAAAATCTGATGGCAGAATTGTCTGTATGCACAAAAACTTCATATCTGGTGATGTAATGGAGAAATTTATTGATAGAGTAGAATACTCCTAGAAATTCCTTTTCAGTAATAGTGTAATTCAGTTTGGAAGGAGTCAGATTTTTCCTGATAATGTTATAGGGCATAAGATGCTTGGCCCTCTTTTTGACCAAGAACTCCTCCTATGGCCATGTCAGAAGCTTCATTATATATATGAAAAGGAAGGGACCAATCAGGACCCCTAAGTATTGGTGCCACTGATAGTTTATCCTTTAAGACTTCAAAATCACCTTGACAGGGTTCAATCCATTGGAATTCTATATCCTTCATAAGTAGTTTAAACAATGGTGCATCTATTTTAGTAAAATTTTCAATAAAACGACGATAATAGCCTGCATGGCCAAGAAATATCCTTACCTCCTTTTGAGTTTTTGGAGAGGGGAGACTGACAATTACTTATATTTTAGCAGGGTTTACCTTGATCCCTTGTGAAGAGACATGATGCCCCATGACTATACCTTCTGTTAATAACATCTTACATTTTTCATGGCTAGGGGCTAGGTTTGTTTCTTGGCATCGGATCAAGACCTTCTTAATATTATCAAGAGCCTCTTGAAAGGTATTAGCATAAGATGTAAAATTATCTATGCACAGCTCTACACAGTTGTGTATAAGATCAACAAAGATTCCTAAAACTGCACGCTGAAAAGTGGCAGGTGCGTTACATAAGCCAAATGGAAAAAATCTATAGGAATATTTACCCCCAAGGGCATGTAAACATAGTCTTATCTTGATCCTCGGGTGCTATCAAAATCTGATTATATCCACTATACCCATCGAGAAAATGTCACGTCCCCGCCCATCTACCAGAGAGAGGACGCGACTATTGCTGCTTTCTAATTTGGGATATCTAATTCCCATGAACATACACATGATAAAATGAAATGCATTGAACTAATACATTCATAGATGCATAAACATTTAACATACAACATAAGCATATCCATTCCATTAATTCACATGTTCATCATTTTCATTAATCAAATACAAGCAGAGATTTAAACACAAGAATACTTATCTTATGAAGAATATTGTCCCGCAACCAGCTACGTCACTGCAACGTTCCACCCAACCATAGTCCAGTGTTCTCATAAATCTCTCAGCAACACTGCCACCCCTAAGTTGGGCATGATTTCCATAAGGAATAAGGGAACACTAGCAGGCTCACATGTAGCCAAGGATACACAAAATTCAACCAAGCCAACACAGTTGGGTTTATTAGGTTACAAATGAGATGGATAGGTTGACTGCTAAGCTAGTGAGCTCCTCAACAGAGCTATGGACACCTTCACCAAATCTAGCCTGGCTTCTAAACATCTATCCACCCAACACAAGGAAGCATCCCTTTCTCTGCTACACAGTCCCTTGGGCTATGCCTTCCCTTCCAGTGCTATTCAGGGTGTGCAAAGAAGAAAACCAACCCTGTAGATCTGTCTGTCAGGTTCCTTCACACACTAGGTTTATCAAGATAGTTAGGCCCCATTTCCACTCCCAATTCAATACATACCAAAGCACAAATGCATAAACAAAAATTTACACAATTTCTGGGTTGAGGAAATCAGTTTGGCAACAAAAATGAATTTCCAAGGTGGGTGAAAACAAACCCCTAACAACAATTCGTATTCCAGGGACATTTTGGCCCTAACGTGGCCAAAAATGAATTCATCAACACCCAAGAGAATGTGGTCTCTCCTCCAAATCATTGGGCGACACAAAAACAATTTTCAGCTTGGAGATCAGTGGAGAAAATGCAACAAAAACGTTGGGGAAGAGACCCAACCACAGATCAATACAAAAAAGTGAAATTCCATCATGAGGAAAATGAAGAAACGAATTCCCAAGCAGGAAACTTCCAGCCGTTTGAGAGAGCCCCAACATGGATGACTGATGGTGAGAAAGATGCCCAGGAGCTGCAAAATCATGCTTGAGAACACACATCAGGAAAAATCATGAATGTAAAACAGTTCCCAAGGTTTTTTGTGTGAGGAGATGAAGAACATGGGTGTATGGCCAAATGAGCATGCATTTTGGGTGTTTACTTGCCCCAAAAGTCAAAAACGTTTTTCCCCAAATTTGAATTTCCTACCCATACTCTTCCCATCCCTGTGCAATAACTACTTCAACCAATTTCTGGTAGAATTAAATGATTGGGTGAATGAGACAAGAAAGGTAGTTGACTGTTTGATGGGTTCTCCCATTGACATTTGGCTTTTCCCCATTGCTCCCCAAAGGTTAAATATTCCCCCCCTTTATCCTTAGGAAATCATGCCCCCATCTCATTATTTGTTTCATTGACATAGTTGGTTGTGGGTTTTTAATTAAATTGCATATTTACATGATGCTAAAATTACAATGTGTTGGCTAGCACAAAATACCATTGGCAACGATTTTAATCGCCAAAACATAAAACATTAAATCGATGGTGGGTTTTTGCCTTTAGCTCCACACCATGATTAAATACAATATAAACATCATATACATTTTTAATGCGAACAGGGTAAAAAATGGGGTGTTACATTCCCCTCCCCCTTCAATAGCACTGTCCTCAGTGCTTTACAAAACTAAACAAAAATGCTACACTAGCACTGCCTCAGTACTCTGCAAAATTGAACAAAAATGGATGCGCCAATCGTATGGCATCCTACAACTCCCATGTAGCCTCTTCAGGACCGTAGTGCTCCCACTGCACCTTTACCTGCCCTATGGATCAGTTCTGGAGCATTGTGACCTTCCTGTCGAGAACGCGCATTAGCTCGATTTGGAACTCTCCCTTGGGTTCCACCTGAAACACATCCCAATTTATCACATGGTTAGGATCATGTACATATTTCTTAAGCAAAGAAACATGAAAAACATTATGAGCTCTAGTGCTAGCAGGCAACGCAAGTCTATATGCAATTGGCCCTATTCTTTCAAGCACTTCAAACGGCCCACAATATCTAGGTGACAGCTTGGCAAAAATTCCAAGCTTCAAGGAACTCTTATTTTCCCTCACTCTAAGGTAAACACGATCCCCAACATCGAACTCTCTATTCACCCTATGCTTATTTGCATATCTTTTTTGTCTGTCCCAGGCTGCTTTCAGATTCTGTCTAATATTACAACCTCTTGCTCCATTTCCTTGAGCAATTATGGCCCAAGCACAACCCTGTTTACTGGATTATCGCAAGTCACTGGTGTCCTACACCTCCTGCCATACAAAGCTTCATATGGACTCATTCGCAAGGATGCTTGTTGTCCATTGTTATAAGCAAATTCTACCAAGTGTAAATAATCTTCCCACTTGGTTGGTTTGTCCATCACATACATGCGAAGCATGTCTTCAAGCACCTGATCAACTCTCTCTGTCTTCTCGTCAGTCTGAGGATGGTAGGCAGTGCTGAAATTCAACTTTGTACCCAAATCTGCAAACAACCCCTTCCAAAAATTGGAAGTGACCTTGACATCTCTGCTAGAGACTATTTCCTTAGGCAATCCATGCAATTTGAAAATATCCTTCATGAATATTTTTGCAATGTCATCAGTCTTATGCATAGACTTAACCGGTACAAAATGTGCTGCCTTTGTCAACTTGTCCACCACAACCATGATGGAATCATGTTGTCTCCAAGTCATTGGAAATCATGTAATAAAATCCATGGAAATAACTTCCCATTTCCATTCTAGAATTGGAAAGGGCTGCAACAAACCTGCAGGGTGTTGATGCTCAACCTTTACATGCTGACATTTCATGCACCTTGAAATGTACTCAACCATGTCCTTTTTCATTCCTAGCCAAAAATACTGCTTTCTAGCTGTAGCAATTGTCTTCTGATATCCTGGGTGAGCAGAATATGGAACTTGATGAATTTCATCCATAACAACTCTTGTCATATCTACTACATTTGGAATATAAATTATGTTCTTATAAGTAAGAAGTCCATCTTATTCCAATTTATATCCCTCACACCTCTTCTCAAGACTTTGTAGCTGCAATTTGTATTGTACCTACTCATACAACTCATCTCCAGTAGTATGATTAGCAATCTGCTGCCTCAAATCTGATTGGAAAATACTAATAGATTCCATATGCATTTCCTGCACCTTCCTGTTGAGTGCATCAACTACCTTATTCTCTTTCCCCTTTATGTGCTTGATTTCAAAATCAAACTCACATAAAAATTCCAGCCATCTAGCTTACCAAGCATTTTGAGTAGGTTGATCAAACAAATACTTCAGACAAAATGGTTTGTCCTTAGCTCAAATCTTCTACCCATCAAGTAATGCCTCCACATCTTGAGAGCATGTACTATGGCTGCAAGTTCTAGATCATGAGTGGCATAGTTTTTCTCATGTTCCTTCAACTTTCTTGATTCATAACATATCACGTGGTTTTCCTGCATAAGAACTCCTCCAAGTCCTTGACCGCATGCATCGGTACACACCACAAAATATTTTTCTGGGTCTACAATCTTCAAGACTGGTGCACTTGTGAGAAGATTCTTCAACCGCTGGAAGCTTTCTTCACACCTCAGTTCCCATTCAAACTTTATTCCCTTCTTTTGCAAAGAAGTGGCTGGATGTGCAACCTTGGAGAATCCCTCAATGAATCTCCTGTAGTATCCTGTAAGTCCCATGAAATATCTTACATCTGTTACATTTCTTGGAATAGGCCAATTCATAATGGCCTCAATCTTCTTAGGGTCTACAAATATACCCTTGTCTAAGATAATGTGACCCAAATAATGAATCCTATCTCTATAAAAGTCACACTTGCTCAAATTTGCATAGACTTGATGCTCCTTGAGCAATTGCAATGCCAATCTTAGATGCTCTTCATGCTCTTCCTCATTCTTAGAATAAATAAGGATGTCATCAAGGAAAACAAGAACAAACTTGTCCAAATATATACTTAAGACACTATTCATAAGGCACATAAATGTAGCTGGTGCATTTGTGAGACCAAATGGTACCACTAAAAACTCATAATGTCCATACCTTTTTCTTAAGGTTGTCTTATGAATGTCTTCATCCTTTATTCTCACATGATGGCAACCAAACCTCAAGTCAATCTTGGAAAAATACCTTTTCTCCTCTCATTTGATCAAAGAGGTCATCAATCCTAGGAAAAGGATATTTATTCTTCACAGTGACTTTGTTCAGCTATCTGTAATCAATACACATCCTAAGTGTACCATCTTTCTTCTTTACAAACAGAACAGGTGCTCCCCAAGGAGACACACTCCGCCTGATATACTTCTTCTCCAACAACTCTTGTAGTTGCATCTTCAATTCTATCATTTCAGGTGTACTCATTATGTAGGGTGTCTTGGACACTGGTGCTTCTCTTGGAACAAGTTCAATTGTGAAATCAATGTCCCTCTTTGGAGGAAGCCCTGGATTCTCATCAGGAAACACATCTCTGAATTCCTGCAACACATGAAAGTCTTCCAACCTAGGAGTTTCATCCTTTGTTGCCTCCAAAATATGAACTACATACAACTGGAAACCTTTCCTACAAAACTTCTTCAACTGTATTGTTGAAACCTGCCTTACAGAAATCACCTTTGGAATGCCTCTCACAACTCTTGGGTTGCCTTCTTCATCCATGCATTCAAAAGTCTTATTGTAACAGTCAAGCTTTACCCTGTGAGCTTCTAACCAATACATTCCAATAATAACATCATAGGAACCAAGTGGTCACAATGATTAGATCTACACAAGTGACCAATCCATTCATAACCAATGGACATTTCTCTGCCACTTCACTAACCTTCCTCTTAGTTCCAGTGGCTGGCTGCACTAACCAAGATTTGCTATGCTTTACTTTCTTAAAAGCACAAATCTCCACTACTATAGGAGTAATATAACTTGTGAGTAAAACTAGGGTTAATCAAAATAGAAACAGATTGATCAACAATCTTACTTGTAACTTCAACCACAGTTGACTGGTGATCTACCTGGCGGTCCTTGAGTGCTGCATAAATCCTAAGCACGACCCTTGCTACTTGACCCAATGTTTCTTCTTCTTGAATGTTATAAGTTGGCCTTGCATTCTCATTCTCAAGTGGACAATTTATGCGCATGTGGGGTTCTCCACATTTCCAACATTGGAGTGGTTCTCTATTCTGCTGTGGATCTCTTGGCTTTTCTCCTACCACTCTGGATGGCTTACTCACAGCTTGAGATGGCTGCTTCTGCTGATTCCTGAAGTTAGAAGGTTTGAAACCTTTCTTCCTTTGGTTAGACTTCTCATTTTTTTTGTCCTTCCATGTTATGATAATCAGGTTTTCCTTTCCTTTGCTCATAGCAATACTTAGATTTCCTTATTGCTTCTTCAAGAGTTCTAGGTTCATAAAACTCAATTCTGTCTTTGTGAGACTGAGACAATCCACTCAGAAAAAGATGGATCTTCACTTTTTCATATTTGATGTACCTGACATACCTCAAAAGTTATAGGAACTTGTTTGCATACTCTTCCATAATCTGTTGTCCGAATATCAGCTCGTGGAATTCTCTGATCTTATCATCATAGTACTTGTCAGAGAGGTACTTCTGCTTGAAATACTTTTGGAACTGCTTCCACACAATCTTTCTTTCATTGATGTTCTTTACTTGCTTGAAGTGATCCCACCATATGGATGCTCTTCCAATCAAATTGAAAATGGCTAACCTAGCCTTCATATTTCCAGAGTAGTCTTGGACTTGGAAAAATTTTCTCATCCCAAGAAGACAAGCTTCAACTTCTTGTGCATTCTTTATCTCGCCGTTGAAGGTAGGCAGCCTTACCTTCTTAAATTCATCACGTGAATGGTTATGCTATTGCCTCTTCCTCTCATTCCTGTGAGATGAAGAACTTGAATCCCCAGTGGATCCTTTAGATTTAGATGACTCACTAGGAGAACTCTTCCTTCTTCTGGTACTGCTCTTACCACCTTCCGATCTTACTGTCTGGTCCCCAGAGTTAATACGCCATTGGAAGTCTGTTAAAATTTGCAGCATGGCTACATTCAGCTGATTCTGCTCCTCCTGAGCCTTAACCAATCTTTCATTCTCTGCCCTGTAACTTTGCATCTCCACCCTTAGGCTTCTCATGGTGGCTACAAAATTTGGGGGAGTATCTTGAAATATTCTCCCATTAGACTCTGTCTCATCATTTCCGACTCAAACATTTTCTCCCATAGCATTCTCCTCATGCACATGGGGATCCTGTGCATCGTTCATGCTGAAGGTTCTCATGGATGAACCACAACTCACTTTACTGAACTGCACTACATGGAATACTTCCTTAGAAGGTGACTATGATTATGCAAAAATATGTTAATAAACACAATTGTTAGCTTCATAACACTCATATGAATCATACATTACTTACCTGCATTGGAAACATCATATATTGACAACTTTGTCAAATCATAGAATTTTCTTTTCACAAAGAACAACTGTCTCAAGGGGACGACGGGGGTCAAGGGTTTTTTCTTTGTAAATATTTTATTTTTGCGCAATATGGTGCATAAGATCGCTGGCATTTTTCATCTTCTGGCACCTATGATCCCATTGAAAAACTACATCTGTTTCTGGAAACTCGTCTTTTCCCATCCAATCAGCAAAAACTCAGGGTTCTCATCCAATGCGTCGGATGAACACATACAACTCATGCGATCGGATCCCTTCCGATGAGTCATCTGCTTCATCGGGTCACTGCTGACAACTCTTCTGACGTGTTGGGTGAGTCTTCATTTCTCTTCCGATCGAAAAACTCGCAAATTTTTTCCGATGTATCAGAAAAAATTACCGAGTCCATCTGACTCATATCGGCAAAACTCGTCTAAGACGCCCCAGAAACTCATTCGAGAAATTTTTTTCCTTCTTTCCTCGGCATCATAAAAACTCATCCGAGATACATCGGAAACTTATCTGAGATGCATCAAAAGAATCATTTGAGATACATCAGAAACTTGTTCGAGATGCATCGAAAGACTCATCCAATTTTTCCCGATTATCAACACTTAGAATATTTTTCAAAAATTTCTTTTCTTCATCCCGCCATTGGCTTAACTTGCCAAGTCCTCCCGATGCGTGTCGACAAAACTTACCAAGGTTTTTCGACGGCAATCTCAGTACCCTTGCCAAGTTGTATTCGACGAAACTCGACGAGGTCGCCTGATACGCTTCGGCACAACTCTGCCGACACCATTGGCTCAACTCAGCCAGTTCAACTGACACTGTATCAGAAGAACTCGACCAACTGAGTCGATATGTGAAACTTCCAACACTTAGGAAAATTTTTGAAAATTTTCCTGTCTTTCACATTTTCCTCTGCTAACCAGAGGGTAATCTTGCCTTTGTCAGTTGCTCATCTTACCTCTGTCAGCTACTCTTCTGGGCCCATTGAGGCCCATGATGCAACGTGTGCTCTGATACCACACTGTCACGTTCCCGCCCCTCTACTGGAGAGAGGATGCGACTATTGCTGCTATCTAATCCGGGATATCTAATTCCCATGAACATACACATGATAAAATGAAATGCATTGAACTAATACATGCATAGTATGCATAAACATTTAACATACAACAGAAGCATATCCATTCCATTAATTTACACATTCATCATTTTCATTAATCAAATACAATGCAGAGATTTAAACACAAGAATACTTATCTTATGAAGAAGATTGTCTTGCAACCAACTACATCACTGCATTGCTCCACCCAACCATAGGCTAGTTTTCTCATCAATCTCTCAGCAACACTGTCATCCACGAGTTGGGCATGATTCTCACAAGGAATAAGGGGACACTAGTAGGCTCACACATAGCCAAGGATACACAAAATTAAACCAAGCCAACATAGTTGGGTTTATCAGGTTGCAAATGAGATAAATAGGCTGACTGCTAAGCTAGTGAGCTCATCAATAGAGCTATGGACACCTGCACCAAATCTAGCATGGCTTCTAAACATATACCCACCCAACACAAGGAAGCATCCCATTCTCTGCTACATAGTCTCTCGGGCTATGCCTTCCCTTCTAGTGTTATTCAGGGTGTGCAAAGAAGAAAACCAGCTCCCTAGATCTGTCTGTGAGGTTCCTTCACACACTAGGTTTATCAAGATGGCCAGGCCCCATTTCCACTCCCAATTCAATACAGACCAAAGCACAAATGCATACACAACAATATACACAATTTCTGGGTTGAGGAAATCAGTTTGGCAACAAAAATGAATTGCTAAGGTGGGTGAAAACAACCCCTAACAACAATTCATATTCCAGGGATGTTTTGACCCTAACGTGGCCAAAAACGAATTCATTAACACCCAAGAGAACGCGGTCTCTCCTTCAAATCGCTAGGCAACACAAAAATGATTTTCAGCTTGGAGATCAGTGGAGAAAATGCAACAAAAACGTTGGGGAAGAGACCCAACCATAGATAAATACAAAAAAAGTGAATTTCTAGCCTGAGGAAAATGAAGAAACGTCTGCCCACATAGGAAAATTCCAATCGTTTGAGAGAGCCCCAATGTGGATGATTGATGGTGAGAAAAATGGCCAGGAGCTCCAAAATCGTGATTAAGAACACACATCAGGCAAAATCGTGAAGGTAAAACAGCTCCCAAGGTTTTTTGCGTGAGAAGATGAAGAACGTGGGTGTATGGCCAAATGGGCATGCATTTTGGGTGTTTACTTGCCCCAAAAGTCAAAAACGTTTTTCCCCAAATTCGAATTTCCTTGCCATACTCTTCCCATCCCCATGCAATAACTACTTCAACCAATTTCTGATAGAATTAAATGATTGGGTGAATGAGACAAGAAAGGTAGTTGATTGTTTAATGGGTTCTCCCATTGACATTTGGATTTTCCCCATTGGCCCGCAAAGGTTAAATCCCCCCCCCCCCCTTATCCTTAGGAAATCATGCCCCCATCTCATTATTCGTTGCATTGACATAGCTGGTTGTGGGTTTTTAATTAAATTGCATATTTACATGATGCTAAAATTATAATGCGTCGGTTAGCACAAAATACCATCGGCAATGATTTTAATCGCCGAAACATAAAACGTTAAATCGATGGTGGGACTTTTTCCTTTAGCCCCACACCACGATTAAATACAATATAAACATCATATACATTTTTAATGCAAATGGGGTCAAAACCGGGGTGTTACAGAAAAGAAAAGTATTGTTTGTCAAACAAGGTATCTAGCACTTGGTCGATAAAGGGAAAAGGAAAGTAGTCCTTAAGTGTGGCCTTATTCAGTTCTCCGAAGTCAACACAAATACGCCATTTCCCTGTGACTTTCTTTAGGAATACCACCGGAGGAGATACCCATTTACTATCTGAAATTGGGTAGATGAAACCAGCATTGAGACGTTTTTGTAACTCTTCTTTAACTATGTCCTTGAAAGCAAGATTCATCCTCCTCTAAGGCTGCCTTACTGGTGGTATGTTTGGATCCATGTAAATATGGTGAATACAAGTGTCAGGGTGTATACCCTTCATATTAGTGTACTCCCATGAAAATGCTCCGGATTGAATTTTAAGGACCTTAAGCAATTGTTCTTGTTGACTCTCGGTTAACCCTGCATTTATGTGTAGAACTTTTCCATGGCCAACTTCACAAGGTATGGTATAAGACTCGATATGCTCTTCAATTGCAAATACACATGGTGTATCCACAAATGTTGAGAGGGCCATATTTTCTTGAAACTCATCTCCAAAAATTTGATCAAATTAAGCAAAAGACTGAGGAAAATCTATATAGGTTGTTGAAGAAACAAATTGGTTTAACACATTTTCAGTAGTCTGCTCCTGAAGTTCCCAGGAGTAGTCATTAAGAAAGAAAAGATATTTAATATTTTCATTTTCAAAGGGGCATTATGACCTCCACAAGTTTTTCAATTATAGGTTGTGCTGGGGAGTATAAAGCAAGCTTTTGTGTGGACAACCCATTAGAAATGGTAATTTCCCCATCCCTACATCCTCTGAAGACGTTAGCGGTATCCAACCATGGTCTTCACAATATAATAGGATGTCCTTTAGAAGGATCCTTTGATTCTATGACCATGAAATAAACATGATATTCCCATGAAGCTACTGATACAACAATATCATTCAGAACCTCAATAGGTTTCACCATAGTGCGATCTGCTAGTTCTAGGATTGAGGGGGTCGGTCGGAGAAATTGTCCCAACTGTAAAACCTCTAAGAATCTGGTGGTCATCATATTAATAGAAGATCCTAAATCAATAAGTGTATTTTCTATGGAAATATTATTTACAATAACAGTTACTACTAGGCTCCTTGGATTTGTATACTTTGCAATTCTAGGCTGGTCAGTCATACATTCAGACATATCTCCTATAACATGAATTGTGGGGGGGTCTTTTTGTTTCTTTCCTGGTTTCTTAATGCAAAGTTCCTTTATTAATTTACTATAAATTGCTATATCCTTAATATCTTGTAATAGAGGGATCTTGACACAGACATTTTTTAGTTGACTTAAAATATCGTACTCAGGATGGATTATAGCTTTTTTTTATTGCTAATCGTTCCAGAAATGGAGGGATTCTTTGTTCTTGAGTTGGTTCTTTCTAATGATGGTTATGTGCTAGAATATTTGGAATATCCACATCCTACAAAATAACATCATTCATGACCTCATTGGTATCTTCTTCCTCTTCATTCTCTTCATGAATGATGACTGATGACTTGGGTCTATCACTCACGACTCTTCCAGATCGTAACTGGATCTCATGCACAGGAATTGTTGAAATGACATAGGATGGAATATTTTGCAACTCAATGTTGTTAAGATCTTGAGCTGGCTTATTGTTTGGGTTAGGTATTGGTTGTGCAGGTAACAATATAGGTCATGGAGGGTTTGTATTCTGGAAGTGATGAAGTTGTTGTGCAATAATGGGAACTAGAGGCATAAACCTAGGAAAAAGTTGTTGGGAATTTGGTGGGTGCTGAGGATAAAGATAATTAGGTGCAGAGACAGATGGTGACTGGGGGTATGACTGTCCCCTCCACTTCTGTGTCCAATATTGATGCTGAGGAAAATGAGGAGGAGGAGAATACCGGGGTGGCCAGTTCTGCCAACTTGAAGTGTTCCATTGTTGTGGTTGTTGGTAGGGAGGATAATAGAGTGGGGGTTGTGGTGGAAAATTATGATATGGTGGTTGGTCCCTTGGTTTCCAAGGAGGCATCCTAGATGTTTCACCAACATCCCCACTTTTATATATGGCTTGTAACCCAGACAATGATGGGCAATTGTTTGTTGGAAGGTCCTCCGTACAGATGTGACATACTAAGATATTGTTTAATGGGCATTCCCATTGGGGATGTTTAGTCCTACATCTTGGACAAAAAATGCTCATTGCTTCATGTTCTTCCTCTTTCCTCTTCCTAGCTTATAACACATCTTGGACAGAAATTGAGGCATTCCCGTTGGAGATATTGTTTAATTGGAATTCCCGTTGGGGATGTTTAGTCCTGCATCTTGGATAGAAAATGATCATTGCTGCATGTTCTTTCCTATTTCCTCTTTCCATCTTCCTCCAGAACTGATAGTTTTTCCTTTTAGATTTATATTGTAAGGTTCCTGAAGATTTCTCCCAACTTCCCCCCTACTTCTAGAGTAATTTCTACACATCTCCCCAATTTGTGCAAAAGGTTTATGAGAGATATCACCAGATGGCATGAGATTGAGGTTTTGTACTAGGTCTTCTAAGATCCCTTTAAGGAAGAGTGTTTGTACTGCATCTTCTCGAAGGTCATTATATTTAGATTTATGTAATGTATAGATAAACCTCTCGAGACAATATTCCAAGATCTCGTTTTCGAGTTGCTGTATTTTAAAAATATCGTTTTGAGAGTCTCTGGGTTTGCAATACTCTTGAAATTTCCGCAAGAATGCGGTTTTCATATATTCCCAAGTCTTGATACTATATTCTCCTAATCCCATGAACCATCTTGAAGCAGAATCTTTCAGTGTAGCAGGGAAAAGTTTTAATTTGTGAGCATATTGTAGATAATTATAGCTTCTACAGAGGATGCCAAACTCGAACAAAAATGTGTCCGAGTCTTCATTACTCTTCCCATAGAAAGTAGGTAAGGAGGAAGGAAGGATTTTCTTCATATTTACATCCTGTGCAGTGTATAGAATAGGGAACCCGGAGGTAGCCTCAGTTTGATTCTCTCCTTCTCCTTTGTCATTTCTAACCTCGTCATCATCTTCATTTTATCCCCGTCTCTCCATATAGATTTGATTCTTAAATAGTGTGTACCTAGGAGGTTCCTTCCGAGGTGATAATGGGGCATCCCAACGTTCTTTTTTGGGGGAAGTATTCCTCCAATAAGAGGAGTTGTCGGGCATATCTTTATTAGGTTCTACAGAAATAGTAGGTTCTACTATGGATGTTTCAATTTGTGAGATAACAATATTAGTTATGCTACCAAAGAGAGCTTGTACCTTGGTAGGATCAATGAAATTGATGAAGTTTGGATCCCCTACTAGCGAGAAATTTGTATCATTAGGTTTTTTCTCTAGTGGATGGTTGAGGACTTCTAAAGGTTGGCCCTCGAGAACTTCTTAAGGGATGGGTTCCTTAAAACTTCCTATCAGGATTTCTTTATCTTCTATGGCTTCTCCTATAAAGTATTTAGGTTTTCAAGTAGAACTACTTCCTACGTGTGTTCTCTGATACCTTTTCGCTGAGTTAGTGGTTGGGATGTTACGCCCCTAGTAAAGGTTAGTAGGACTTTTAACAAAACATTGGGAACTAGTTCTAATGTATCTACCTTTCGAATCTCTAGGTATGTTCATGAAATGCTAAACTAAATGAAAGCCTACAATACTACTAATATTGTTGTATTTGGGGTGCCCATTATAATAGATGCGCAGGTTCTTACCTCTCGTCTTACCGCTCCCCCGCCACCAGCCTACTGCTAAAATTCATAAGGGAACTCTACTTCTTCTACCTTATAGGACAACTCCCCGACAACGACGCCAAAAATGTTGGGTGTTTTATTGTCTTAATTAATTCACCAAATATTTAATTATCGATTGAGGTTTGTAATCTTAGAGTTGAAACAAAATAGATGCGAAGGTAGAGGGGTACCTAAGGTGTCGTGGAAATATTTTAACAAAGAAAAGATCGAAAGATATTTCAAAATGAAAAACCGAGTCAAACTCCAGAAATTCAACTACTAAGGCAATTAGACTGGGACAAGACTACTAGATTAGAGCAGTATCGATATATACTACTCTACTCTATAAACAATAATATATATATATATANTATACAATAATTAAACTAAATTGTCTAGTTCCATTCTCCTTGAGGATTCTGAGGGTATGCATTCATTGTGATCGAAACTGGAAAAGGAGGTGTATCAAAATGGATTTCAAAAGAAATAAAGAATATGAATGGGATTAAATCTAATTTAACTTCTACAAATAGATGTAAACTAAGGAGTGTCCAATTACAAGTGATAGTAAACATTTTGATTTTTTCCATAAGCAAATGACTTTAATTGAAAAAGATGTTATTAACAACTAATTTATCAATTAAGAAATGAGATTCTTTTAATGATTATTTTGAAGTTAAAGGTATACTACTCCTACATGAAACAAATGTAAGGAAAATATAATTTAGAAACAAGTAGAAAACTTAATAAATAAGCAAGTAGAAAACTTAATAGAAAAGCAAGTAGAAAACTTAATAAAGATGTCCTATCTCTAAATCAAATCCTATTCTATGATTCTTTTAAGTAACTACAAAGAAATGAAAACAAATCCTATGCTAGAAATGACGATCAAACTATTAAAGAACTAATGTGATTTCTAAAAATTAACAAGTTTAATGCTAAATTCAATCTAAATAAGAACAAAGAAAACTAAACTAGGAATGCACTTGGTAAATTCTAAGGCAAGGATCAATTAAGAAATCAGAGATAGAAATGAACACAATTTAAAACATACTAAGATAAAGGAAGTGAAAGATAGGAATGATTATGGAACTTGATGGGTATTTTAAATGGTTTAGACTAGGGTTCTAAATATGTACGACTACTGTTTAATCATATGACATAACATAATTGAAAAGATAAGCGAACCGAACTTTAAACAATCAGAAAAGAGAATGAGAAATATTAAAGGCTGAATGAAGGTCTGAAAGATAGTATAAACAGACGGTCTGAATGACAGTCCAGATGGAAAAAACAGTGCAAATTACAAAATAGATAACCTGAATGATCCTAACATCAACTGAATTATGCACATGAGAATGAAATGCAGAAAAGACAGTGATTAAAATTATTCAATTTCTAAAGTTACAGAGGAATAACTTGTGCTATCCTACAGTTAAAAAGAGAAACTATTTCCTATTGCATAATAATACAAACTAAAATATAACTGAAGCTAATCTACAACTATAAAAGAATTAACAGAACTAAACCTACCTTAAGCTAAGTTTGAAATATTAAAGTAATCCAATTCTATCTACTTGCAAATATGAAACTAGACAACAAGCTGAAAGAAGGGCTGGAAGAAAAACTAGAAGTAATCTACGCGCGACTGGTCATTGGGGATACTGGAAATGGAAACAATGTTAACAACACAGTATAAATTATATTATTCAGAGCAAACACATGTTACAAGAAACAAGGAAATAAACAACATCAATTTGTAAGAGAATCAAACTGCATACAAAAACTGGAAATGTAAATTACTTAGCTGTAAAAAGTAAAATAACGAAAACGCACAGAAATGGGAAACCGCTGGTTGTTGAGGGGCCCTCTCAGTAGTCAGGGTTGAACTTCAACTAATCAACCAGTCACGAAAATAGAGACATCTATGCACAGCTGGAAATAGAACTTATATTAAATTCGGAACAGTGTTTACAGAGCTTCTTTGCTAATGACGACTAACTGGCTAATTTACTAATTATTCTGATTCTCGCTTGGACCATGTGACGATTGGCGACAGCGCACAACCACCTTCCTAATCCTTTCACGTCGGTTCTCCTCGCGCGGGCTATAGGTGCATGGATCTTTGTCGACGTGGGCATGAAGCTTGGTGTCAAATGGAGAGGGAAGGATCCCGAGCCTTTTAGAGGGAGAAACATCATAGCAGCAGGACACGTGGACAATAGAACAATGAAAAACCGTTCCATGCTTTAAACATTTGCGAATATTCTAACTAACAGTGAGCTTATTGATCAGAGGGCTGTATGGCGAGCTGGATGCAATATGTGCATGTTTAGAGTGGGTGTGTGTCCATGTCAAATAAAATCATGAAATAACGAAATTGAACCAAGACTTGCATAAAACTCAAATACGTTCTTCCCTAGGGTTGAATGATAAGCTCAATGACAAAAAGTATATCAAAATGTAACAAAAGTGATGCCAAAAGAGTAAATTAATGGCCGAGAATAGTGACAAAATCGGGATCAACACAACTAGTCTTTTAATCTTGATGGTATGCAGTGCTTCTTGTGTGATTCCTGTGATTCCCACAGCTTCCAAGACTTGGCGATTTTTGAGAAATCCGAACTATTCTTTGGATATAATGTCTACTAGTACCAGTCTCATCCTATTGGATATAACTTTTGTAATCACCTTATATACGAGATTTCACAGGGAGATAGGTCGAAAGTCAACAAAAGAGATCGGTTTCTCACATTTGGGGATAAGTGTAATGAACGTTGCATTCATTGCCCGAGAGACATAACCCTCTAATATGGATTTCTCAATAGAAGCAAGTGAATCTGGTCCAACATTGTCAAAAAAATCTAGATAAAATTCAACCAACCAACCATCGAGTCCAGGACTCTTGTCCTTCATAGACCCTTTGAGCACCAATTCCACCTTGGCAAGGGTCACCTCCATGACAACCCCAACAACTGTACCTTAGGTGAGAAAAAAGTGGGATACCCGTTGAATAACTAGGAGTTGATCTGATATAGGCGGCTCCACCTCATCCTTGAACAGGTAGGAGAAGATGACCAGCTTCAGACTGTAGGTGATGTTGATCCTTCAAACAATTCCTCTCCTCATCAACAAGTTCCCAAATAGAGTTACCAATACACCAAGAGTTTACAAAAAATTGAAAGATTTTGGTATTAGCATCCACTAGAGAAATCCATATAGCCCTACTTTTAATATGCCAAGTTACAATATCATGGGTGAGTATAAGTTTCTTTCAATATTTAAGGGCAACAATATGGAGAGTGTCCTCCATCGAGAGGATGCCCGTAGGTTACTGAAGGAAAAGTAGTTTGATATCTAGAGATATGAAATCCAATTCGAAATCTCTTCGCTTCTTTGATTCCTTTTCCCAATCCACAACCTTGTGCTTGAGCCATTTGAGCTTAAAAACCAAGCATTTTATTGCATCAAAATCCACAGGAGTGATAAAGTTGCTCCAAGCATTGCTGAACATGAGAGAAAATTCCTTCTCTGAAAGAAGTGTGTGATTAAACTTAAAGGGATAGCAGGGTTTCGTGGACCTAATAACCCATTCGAGACAAATGGGGAAATGATCTGAGATCTCCGATGGATGAGTCTAGGTTCTGTAACGCTCAAGGCATGGTAACACCACTTCGTTAACAATAAATCAGTCGAGTCTCTTATAAATACCAGCCACCCCATCCCTTTCATTCCTCCAAGTTGGACCCATCGTGGATGGAGTCAATTCCACCATCTGTGTATTAACCAGTAACCGAGAGAAATATAAAGATAGAGGATTTGCCCTCGCATTGGAACCCCAAATATTTGTAGCATATAGTGTGAATTTTAAGTCCCCGACAATGTTAGGTTAGTTAATGAAAATAAACCTCCATCCAATACATAATCCCAAAATATTTCTCTACTGATATAAGATGTGTAACAGTTAGGAAAGACATGGGGAAATTCGTAACCAGAAAACGAGTGTTGACCAAGATACCAGCCATGGTATTGTATGCCTCACAACGAGCAACCCTAGGGTTCCAACCTATTAAGAGGCCCTCAGATAGACCAATAGCACTCATAGCACAAAATTCCCAAGATGGGCGGATCTTAGCAAAATATAGAAGTTCATGTTTAGAGGAGCACATAATTTCCTGAAGAAATACCATATCCGGTAGAATTTCATCAATAAGAGCCCTAAAATCCCTTTGTTTAGTAGGTCCTCCCCACCGACACAAGTTGTAAGATAGGATGCAAGTCATGTATCATGCTACGAGGGGATCATTTCTCTAAGCACCCTTGAAGGGGGAGAGTGTGTAGTAGGTAAGACCTTCCTAGTTTCCTCTTTAATGTGGGTGGAGAGCAGAGTGTAAGAGGTCTTAGATGCCAATATGTCATTGCGATGGGAGTCAGGTGAAGGTTTGTTCCTTTTGGATTTCCTAATAGTGACATTGAGGTGGAGAATTGAAGCCAAGGGAAGGGTAGAAGAGTTAAGGGGTCTTCGGTCACAGAATATAGGGAGGGTGTCAAGTAGGGAGGGTTCCTTGAAGGAAGGTTCACAAATCGTGCTTTCCAAAGAGATAGTGGCATGAACAAGAGAAGGTATAGTGGTAACAGAGGGTGGCGGCAAAGGGGGAAAATCCTTCAGTGTAAAGGGTAGGTTCTCCCATGGGCTAGGGTCATCAAGTATAACCTCCAAAGAGATAGGTGTCTCACAAAGATCATACCCCAAGTTAACGGATGGAATAGATACAATAGGGTGTTGTGCAAGTGGATGTATAATACCCTCAACAGAGACTCCAGTCTTCTAAAAAACAAAGCATAAGGTATTAGGTGAGGGTGGGGGGTGACCGATACAGGCATTAATAAAAGTGTAGCAAGAGGGCTGCTAAGAGACGAAGCAAGTTCAACCTCTGCAATAAATTTAGTCCCCCCTTAGAAAGATCTTCATAATAAGTGGGTGAAGTAGAGTTATACTTACCCTAATCCAGAGAAGTAGGAACATGAGAAATGTCGTCAGGAGCACAATCAGCCAAGGCCAGTGCCGATTTTCGAAAGATTGAAGATGAAAAGGGACAATTAGATCTGAGATGTCCAGTTACCCTGCAAGAATGATATCTAAAGGGAATATTCAAATAGTTAAAGTCACAGAGTAAAATCCTTCTCACCCCATTGTATGTTGAGATTAGCCAGAAGTCCCATGGAAATGTCCGTTTCGACAAGGACCCTAGCCACGTGTTTGTCAAAATCATGGAGTGCATCGTCGTCTATCGCCACAAAATGACCCAAAGTGTTAGCCATACCACTGAGGGTCTTACGAGACCGGAGCGACAACGGAAGGGCCAACAAAAGTACCCACAAATGGCGCTTAAGAACTCATTCATGGACTAGGTCAAAATAAACATGCCAGTGTGAAAGAACGAGTGATCCTTTGCTAATCATCCAAATTCCTTCTAGAATTTTTGAAGTGTTAGATTTCTCCAAAAAAAATGAATACTAGTCAGTAGTTCTCCAGTCTATTGACCGTCAGTACATAGTATAAGAGTGGTTTCCAGTATTGTGTTTCCCAACTAACAAGTCCATCTCTGTCAAGTCAGAAGTATCTGAGTCTGCTAAAAAGTGCACAACGAAAAAGTGAGTCAACCTTCTCCATAACAATATCATGCCTAGAACAAAGCAAGATTTGTGAAGAAGGGATTTGTAAGCCTTGGCTTTCTGGTGTGTTCTATGAAAAATCGACGGTCTGTCAGCATGTAAAAAGGGAAATGAGGGAGGGTTTTGGTGAGGGGTCGGTCTGACGCCATAATGATGCCCTTCACCATTGGGTCAGGTAAAACCAGAGTGAAAAGTCAGGTCCGTAGAGAGACCCAAGGTCAAGTCATGTCTCCCAGGAGATGTCCACTGAGACCGCACGGATAACAAGTAAAAAAACCCTAGGACATAGGTGAGGTGGGAAAAAGAAACCCGGTCCCAAGAAAGTCACTTGTAGAAATAACAGGAAAAAACCCTTCAAGACAAAGGAAGTGTATAAAAACCAAACCCACTAAGAGAATCCAATAGTAGGTCAGAATCCCAGAGACACCCGGTCCTAGAAAAATTACGGGCGGATGTGTAAAAAATGTCTCGATAGTGTAAGTAGTAACAACTAGAAAAAGTAGGACCCAGCCCATAGAGTTCCAGGTATAAAACAGTAAAAACCTAGTAATAGGTCAAAACCCTAAAATATATATGGAGTATAGAGTAAAAAGGTAGTTCCCACTTTGAATGGTTGGTACTAAGCCCTATGGCATAGAGGGCAGACTCCATGGCTAATCATAATTAGCAGGTAGGTTCATAGGATAAACAATATCCACTAGACAGGTAAACAATGTCTACCAGAGCCAATCTTCAAATGGACCAATGCCCCCACAGCTTGTTGGAATGTTGCTGTGTATCCCCCTGTCCTTGGGAATGCTATTGCATAAGCGTTGAAGCGCTATTGGATAAGCCTTTGAGGCTTAAGCTTTAGCACAACGCAGAGAAAATGATTTATTTTATTCACAAAGAATTAGCTGCATTGCTGCTTTCTCACTTATTTATTTCCATTTGATTAGATCGAATCAAAAGACATTTTCTAATATATATATATAAAGTCCAATCTAATAAACACTTTTATTTGTCTAAAATCTTTATACAAATTGTCTTTTTTAAAGGAGAAATAATGTTGTGTCTAAGCACGTGATTGCAGCGCATTTAAGTCTATAGCTTTAGAGAATGTGTATGCAACTTTTTTTTAAGTTGGAATTTTTCATAATAAGATTGTTATTTATTTTCAAATTTAATTATATTCATAAAAGTTATATTCATATTTAATTACATCTATAAAAGTCATAAATTTAATTACATTCATAAAAGTTTCAGGACTTTTTCAAAAATTTGTTATAGGACTTTTTCAAAAATTTTATGTTATTTATTTTCAAATATAATTATATTCATAAAAATCATGTAGCTTTGTTGATTGAGAGAAATGATTGTTATCCTTTCCACCCTTAATTCTTGTAAGTGACATTATGTCTTTGTTGAGTCCCCCTTGATTCTTGGGAAGGTGTAGGCATATTTAGTGGTAGATATAGCCCTATAGCCCTTTAACAAACAAAGAACCACTATTTAACAGACTTTAGCAATCCAAGGGGAGTCCCTTGTCCCACAAACAAGGGGGTCTCATACACCAATTTGGTGTCTCCCTTCGCGGTGACCTTAAAAATAGATTATTATTATTATTAAAACAAAATGTTATATTCAATTTAAAATTAAAAAAAAATCAATTATAATAATATTTGATTTTTTTAATACATGTGAGTAAAAATAAATTTATATTAATTTTTTAAATAAAAACTAATTATATAATTTAGAAATATATAAAATTTACAATTTCATAGAATAGCCCGATCTGTCATGTATAAGAACATGAAAAGAAAGACTTAAAAATATATTGATTATTTTATTAGTAATTATACATATTTATACAATAGTAAAGAGAGTTTAATTATTAATTTAATTTAAAGATTAAAAACTTTGATTGTTTATTCTAGAATCATATTTATTACTTCTTAGTGTTACTTTCTATTTGATAATGGGCACATCTATCTCATCTTCTAGACACTTCCATTACACTGTAGGAAAGGATAACATTGTCTCCAACACCTATACAATATAATAAAAGATAAACCATTTAAAGAGTGAATACCATCACTTTAATTTAATTAATGTATATTTTTTATAAATCCATTACACTGTAGAAAAGGATAAACATTGTATACAACACCTATACATTATAATAAAAGATAATTAGTGTGTATTTTTTATAAATCCATTACAATGTAGGAAAGGATAAACATTGTCTCCAACACCTATACACTATAATAAAAGATAAACCATTTAAAGAGTGAATACAATCACTTTAATCTAATTAATTTATAAATACAGTCAAAGCCTCCATTCAGGTAAAGGAATTGCCATTTAATTTCTTAATAAAATATTCAAAATAACTCTGTAAGAAAAACAACCAAAATCTTCTCACATTTTTGTAATTTATGATTATGTAATTTTCAAAAAAGTATAAGTTTAGTATAAATATATAATTTAAAAAAAAACTATAAATTTATTATAAATATATATTTAAAAAAATTATAAATTAAAAAATATAATAAAAATGTATTTAATAATTAAATTTAAGATAAGTTTAAACTCAACCATACACAAATCAACCTATAAAATATTTAATGTTGATGCTTATCACTTCTTTATGTGATGAAATTGCTCTTTAAAATTTTCTATAAAATATTTATTTTTAGAGTTGAATAAAAGAATTTCCTTTTCAAAGATATATGCAATGTGATAATAATTTTTTTTTGTCACTAAATCCTAAAAGTTAATTTCAATTTCAATGTGACATTAATATAGAAAATTATGTAACAATTTAAATGTTACATTCAAACCACTTTTGTTATTTAAACATTTTGTTGATTAAAATGTATATATATATATATATATATATATATATATATATATATATATATAAGAGATTAAAGGAGTATTAAACAGAAAAAACCAACACTTTTATGGTCATCTGATTTAGGCCGATTCAGAAGTTATGAATCATGTTTATAAGATCGTAATGTTAAATTGTAAGATTGCAATTTAAGACATGGTACTCACAATACAAAGTCCTCACTAGAAGGGACAGTTCAATTATGAGATAATAATAAAGTTGGTTAAACAAGAATATTAAAATAATTAATACACTTAGCAACTCTAAAATAATTAATGATATATACTTTATTTGGTGATGATATTTATGAAAAATATATATACTTTTATTTGTTGATGATCTTTATGAAAAATTAGTTCTTGTATAGGTTGTTTTTGTTTTTTTGTTTATTTAATTTTTAGTATTGAGTTTATATATGATTAACGTAATTATAAGTAATTGTTAAACAAAAGCTAAACATTAAACTAATTACCAGATAGTTATTGCATCAAGAGAAGTTAGGTGCTCTCCAATTCAATATGGGGGAGATCCATTTTAAACTTAGATCTATAAGTACCCAGAGGGATCTAAATGATAAAAAATCACACCTCAAGAAATTAGATTCCTCTGGGTGTTTGATAGATCTAGGTTTAAAATGGATCTATAATGATAGTTATCCATTTATGGTATGCATATACTTAACTAATTAACACAAAGATAAAACAAATATTATTTATTAAAAAATAAAATATTGACATAAAAAACAAAAAAACAAAAACTAATATCTCTTTAAGTGAAGTTTATTTTTGAAATGTTATCAAAGGATATATTTAAACATTAAGCATAACAAGATAAGGGGACCTTAAAATGAATCAAGGCTGTATAGTTGTTATACTAGTGATAAGCTGAAAAAATCCAAAAAATATTTATAGATCTATAAAACAACAAAGAAAATATTAAAGTTGAAAAGAACAAATGACTTTGGTTTTTAAAATTGTTGACTTCCTTCCCCTTTACTTAAACACTATGAATTCTAATTCATTTACAACTTAATCCAATCCTTGGAGAAAAATTACAGATATCATTGTATAGATGAGCATTCATTTATTTGCACCAGATTTGGATGGATGGAGGATTTTGCAGAAGCAAACATACATTTTCCCACAAAGGTTACAAAGTAAAAATAAAATTAAAGTTATGTTCAGTGTTCACGGCTATTTTCCGGGCTATTGTGATTATTGTGCGAATATCGAAATATAATAGAGGCATGAATGACAGTCACAGCATTAAAAAAAACTTACCCAAATTACATGAGAGAGGCTGAAGGGTTCAAATATCTTTCTTTTTCTTCTTCCCTCTCATTTTTCTTAGCAGTTTCACTTGCTTGTTTGGCTCCAGTGCGGTGAAACCTGAATAATTCTGTGCAATTGCGGCATGTCCCAATTATCAATGAACAATTTGGGCATAAGTTGGAGAAACCCTTTAGGATTGCATCAACACAATAGCAAGAAGAAAAATGAATTGGATCTGGGCAATTTTTTATAGAAGCACCTGAGAGCAAATTTATCATCCCTATTCATACATTGACAATGTTATTTTCTCTTGGATTGGAAGCCTTAGCATAGAAGTGGAAGATTGTTATGATGGTGAACCATCTCTAGAAAAATCAGAGCTCGGATAACAACATGGGTTTATAATTTATTATTTTACAATAGCCACAACTCTAACAATTATTAGTAGAAAGATGAAAACGATTCTTGGGGCATATACATGAAGAGAATCCCATAGCCAATTTCTCAAATTGCAAGAATAGAATCTAAAACTTATGAATGGATTTTTATGTTTAATAAATAGGAAATGAGATCACTCTAAATCTTAGAGGAAATTTGAGTTAGAAAAGCAAAGAATGTGCACACTGGGCATTTCAACGATGAAACACATAATTGGCCAATGACAGAGAAAAAATAGAGTTATATTGAAGAAAAAATTAACTAGTGAGTGTGACCATACCTGCAATTAGAAATATCGATTCGATGTACACAATGCAAGCCCATAAACGTTGAACTTGAACTATGATTCATGAATAATGTTAACCTTGAATGTTGAACATTGAATCCTTGCTATCTATGCTGATGCATATTGATTCTTTGAGTGGGTGACTCCCTGAGCAAGCAAGGAATTTTATAGGGACGAATATAAGTGTATATTTGCTCAATATTGTTAGAAATCAGACTGAGCCAATGATCTGGGTCAATTTCTTTTGGAAATCGAGGGTGAGCCATAGATCCCAGTCAAATTCCATTATAAATCAAGGGCAATTCAGAGTTTAGGGAATTTTTTCTAGAAATGGGGGTGAGTCGAGGATCCCACGTGAAATTTGGTAGAAATCGGTGGGAAAGTAGAGGATCTCACTCGATTTTTGGTAGAAATCGGTGGGCGAGCAGAGGATCCGCTCGATTTTTGGTAGAAATCGGTGGGTGAGCAGAGGATCCCACTTGTATTTTTGTAGAAATCAGGGGCAACTAGAGGATTTTTTTGTAGAAATCGGGGGCGACGTGAGGATTTTGGGGGATTGAGGATTTCTTTCATAGGGATATTAAACTAAAATTGATTATTTTATTAATAATTATTGGACGATTTTAATAATTTATGAATAATGTTTTAATATACTAAATTCGCCCAACAAAAAATTTAAACATTTGCCCCTAAAATCATCTCTAGAGACAACACAAGAACCAAATACATAGCCACGTCTCTGCCTAAGACATATACAAGTTTTCCTCGCTGCACCTTCTCGAAAGATAAAAGTTTTACCTTCTTACTTCTCTTACCTTCACCAACACTCTTCTTCACACTAGGCCTCGATCTCTTCTGAATACCATTCAGGAGCAAAGGATAGATGTCCTTGTCAACGACACGCCCCTTCTCCCTATGGATCACAACACATGATAGAGAAGACATAGCACCAGCCACCATGTCCTTTTTCAGACACTCCTCAGAAGTTGAGACAAAAATAGAAATATCATATGTTCTCCCAACAAATCGATACCGCGGATTTTCATCCAACCCTAACGATGACTCCATAAAATAATCGCAGACTATGACCACGAAAAACATAAGTAAAAACCAGTTTTTGGATTTTGAAAAAACTCAATTCCCACTTGAAGCTCAACTGGACTCTAAGAACAAAAACTAGTTTCATCACACACGGAGCAACCTCCACCTTTCAAACTCTAATCGCCTGCAAACCCTAATCGCCTCCATAAAAAACCCCAATCGCGTGCGCTTAAATATTGTTTTCAACATGATAATCATGTAAACTTTTATATTTACCTATTAATTCACATTCATATAATCTCATAATTCTAATATTTGGTAAACCTCCCTTCTACACCTTTAAATGTTTTCTCCTCAGTCACTCATTCAATAGACCATAATATTATAATGACAATGAACTTGAAAGCTTTTATTTTATAAAATATCTATCTAATTTAGTTAACATACCACACTTCAATTGTAACACAATGACCATACATATAAAAACTTTGCATAATTATATATGATGACCATTCTTCTCCACCTTTGCATTATTATATATATAAACTTTTATTTTATAAAATATCTATCTAATTTAATTAGCATGCCACACTTCAACTATACCCTCCCTAACAACGTGAACGTAATGAATTCAATTTTTTTTTAATAAGATATAATGACTATGCATCTCTTCCCTTTGCATTATAGATATTTAAGACCATGTACGACTAATTAAATATTAAGACCATGTACGACTAATTAAATATTAAAACACAACGTCAATAAGATTTATTAAAATTTGGGATTATATTTGAAATTATTCGTTTATGTGACTCCTTTATTACAATGATATTCTATTTGAAGTTACATGGTTATGTGGCTACTCAATGCTTGAAGTTGGTTCATCCTAGTTGTCTTTTGGAAATTTGTATTAGTTGGCTAGAATTTTAAGGAAAAAATTCTTTATATGTATAAAGTATGATGATTTATACAATATGTGTATTTTAAAAATTTTAGACATTATTATTATAATTTTTTTAAAATTATATATATTTTTATCTTGAAGTTAAAAAAATTTGACTTAAAAATCTTACTGATAATATAAAAATTAAGCTTATTTTATAAATAAAAAATTACAAATTATGTAATAAAATTTAGAAAATGTTCAAAACAAAGTTTATTTTGTAAAGAGAAGTTTATTTTGTAAAGAGTTTAGTTAAGTTGTTAGTTTCACTAGGGGCATTGATCACAAATTACTTTCACCACCCCAAATATATTAAGCATAAATTTAGAGTCTTTAATGAGAGACAATGGAAAAATGCATTTGAATGTCAGACATGTGAATAATAATCTAAAAAATGTGAATGTGAATAATAATCTAAAAATGTGAATGTGAATAATAATCTAAAAAATATGTGGAGAATATTCTTAAATTGGTCATCCCAAATACATTGGTCAAATTTTAAGGAACTCGAACTTTGTGAAGATTCGACTCCAACCAAAACCAAAAACTTCGATTAATAATGGGGAAGTTTGTTTGGCTCCTTAAATTTTATATGTTCAAAAAATGGGTTGAATTTTTTATATAATAAGCTGTAAAGTAATTAATTAATATGTAATGCAATATATATGATTTCAATGAAAGAAGAAATATATGTATGATTTATTTAAGATTGAATAGAGTTTATGTTTTCAGTTAAAATATATAATTTAAACATATCTTAGATTGATAATATGCATAATGTAGTAGTCTATTTAATGTTATAGGATTATGAATTAATGGATTTTATGTATTAATTTATATTTTTGTAACAATAACATTAAATATATTACTATATAATACATATTGTGATATAGATATATATTTATTTATTGGCAATAAATTTGGTGTCAAATTTAAAAAATAAACATAAATTTGATTAGAAACATTATTTTCATTTTTATCTTCTAGAAAGAGTAGAATGAAAAGGTTTTACTTAGTATTCATTGTCTGTTTTTTCTAATTTATTATTTTTGGACTTATTATATAGTTTTAGGTGTGTATTAATTTGTTTAGATGTGTGTTAATTTTTTTAATCTTCTAAAATTTGTAATAGTTTTTATTAAATATAATGGAATTTAGATTAAGGTTTGGTAATATTTAAAACAACTTTTAGGTCTTGGTAAACAATGCTTTCTTTATCATAAATCTGTGATCCATATTGGGTACATGCCTTCTTTATCATAAATCTGTGATCCATATTCAAATAGCAAAGGCAGAGATGACAATTAATATTCTAGATTTCTACTATTGTCAAGTTCCAGAAAAGTAAATCTGTCAACCATGGTTCAGATCAGACCAACAGTGGTCTTGGTTTAAACAACATATTTTATATCATTTATTCTTTTGGATTAAACAACATATTTTATGGTCGGGAGTCGGCCACCAAGAAAACGCGTTTTTGGACCTCACGATAAAAACGCAGACTAAAGGGTTTCACAGCATCCTCATACCCGCATTTCACATTGCAATCTTCTCTGCAATTTCTCCTCCCTTGCGGTTGCATTCTCTCTGTGTATTTTCCAAATGGCAATGGCTGCATCCTCCTCCATCTCTGCCTCTGCCTCCACCTCCGCTAATTCCTCGTATGATATCTTTATCAGCCATCGCGGTCCCGATGTCAAAAACACCTTTGCAAGCTATCTTTACCGTCGGCTTCATTCACACAGATTGAAGGTCTTTCTAGATCGGGAGGAATTGCAACAAGGAGACTATATAACCTCTCAAATAGAGGAGGCTATTCGAACAGCCTCGGTCCATGTGGCCATTTTCTCACCCCGATACGCTGAATCAACCTGGTGTCTCAATGAGCTCCTGTCGATGTTGAAGTCAGAGGCTCCAATAATACCCGTCTTTTATAACGTGAAGCCTGCTGAGCTTCGGTGGACGCAGGGCAAATATGCTGAAGCCCTACAGCAAAAAGACAAGCGGCACGACCCAGCGACTGTTGAACAATGGAGAAATGCTCTTTCTTCTGTTTCCGGAATAAGCGGTTTCGAACTGGAGGCTTGTAACGGGTGAGCACTCAAACTTCTCTCTCGGTATTTGTATTACCTTATGTTGCATGGATATACATAAATTTATGTTTCTTACTAGTTATATTTATTTTCTTCTGAACAAACAGTGACGAGGGGGAGTTGCTAGAGAAAGTTGTAGAGAGTGTGTTGAGAAAGGTAAAGAAAACACCATTGTACGTAGCCAAGTATCCAACGGGTTTGGATGAGAAGGTGAGAGATTTTGAAAAGCAAGTTTTATTGGGGCATCAACAAAGTGGAAGAAAATGTCAGGTAGCAGGGATTATTGGGTTAGGTGGTGCAGGAAAGACAACCCTAGCAAAAGAACTCTTCAATAGGAAGCGTTCACATTACAAGAAGTCTTGTTTTTTATCAGATGTAAGAGAAAATGTAGGTAAAGGTTCTTTAACCTTATTGCAAAGCAAACTTCTCACAGAATTGACTGGATCAGCTCTGCAAATAGATAATAAGGATGAAGGTATGGAAAAGCTAAAAATGCATCTCTACTTTTCAGAGATTTTATTAATTTTAGATGATGTAGACGAAGTGGATCAGGTGGATGCACTTTTGCCAGATCAAAATTCTCTTAACTCAAATAGCTTCATATTCATTACATCTCGAAAGAAGGATGTTCTCACAATGTCCGGAGTTGGAGAATTATCAATTTATAAGTTAGAAGGGCTTAGTGCACAACACTCCCGAGAGCTCTTCTGCTGTTATGCCTTCAGCCGGCCAGATCCAATCCCAGGATTTGAAGTTTTGACACAAAAGTTCTTAAAAGCCTGTCAGGGATTGCCTCTATCTCTAAAGGTGCTCGGGGCACTTCTACTTGGAAAAGACGACAAGTCTTATTGGCATGACCAACTGGCTCGGCTTGAAAATATACTTCCACATGAAATACAAAAAAGGTTAAAGATTAGTTATGATAACCTCGATACAGAGGAAAAAGAAATATTCTTGGACATTGCATGTTTTCTGATAGGACATGATAGGAATAAGTCCATAAGAATATGGGAGGCCTCAGGCTGGAAAGGCCGGTCGGGGTTTCAAAATCTATCTAACAAGTGCCTAGTTGAAGTGAAACGAGACAGTTGGGATCGGGATCTGGATCAGATAGACCAGATTACTATGCATGACCATATAAGAGATTTGGGAAGAGAGGTCGCCCGGTCTTTGTCGCCGTGTCGGCTTTGGCGATGGACAGATA
>LPNX010608905.1:259031-293612 GCA_001517045.1 Pseudotsuga menziesii
AGGAATGCGTGAAGGTGAAGAGCATACGGGGGTTGGAGCATGCGACAAAGCTTCGATCGTTGCGTGTCTCTCAGTGCTCTGAGTTGGAAGCGCTGCCAAGTATGGAAACATTGCAATCTTTGGAGGAGTTGTGGGCACAGGGATGCGTGAAGGTGAAGAGCATACGGGGGTTGGAACAGGCGACAAAGCTTCGATCGTTGGATGTCAATCAGTGCTCTGAGTTGGAAGCGCTGCCAAGTATGGAAGCATTGCAATCTTTGGAGGGGTTGTGTGCAGAGGGATGCGTGAAGGTGAAGAGCATACGGGGGTTGGAGCAGGCGACAAAGCTTCGATGTTTGGATGTCCGTCAGTGCTCTGAGTTGGAAGCGCTGCCAAGTATGGAAGCATTGCAATCTTTGGAGCAGTTGTGTGCAGAGGGATGCGTGAAGGTGAAGAGCATACGGGGGTTGGAGCAGGCGACAAAGCTTCGATCGTTGGATGTCGGTCATTGCTCTGAGTTGGAAGCGCTGCCAAGTATGGAAGCATTGCAATCTTTGGAGGAGTTGAGTGCAAAGGGATGCGTGAAGGTGAAGAGCATACGGGGGTTGGAGCGGGCGACAAAGCTTCGATGGTTGAATGTCAGTCAGTGCTCTGAGTTGGAAGCGCTGCCAAGTATAGAAACAATGCAATCTTTGGGGTGGTTGTGGGCAGAGGGATGCTTGAAGGTGAAGAGCATACGGGGGTTGGAGCAGGCGACAAAGCTTCGATCGTTGCGTGTCGGTCAGTGCTCTGAGTTGGAAGCGCTTCCAAGTATGGAAACATTGCAATCTTTGGAGGAGTTGTGGGCACAGGGATGCGTGAAGGTGAAGAGCATACGGGGGTTGGAGCAGGCGACAAAGCTTCGATCGTTGCGTGTTTCTGAGTTGGAAGCGCTGCCCAGTATGGAAACATTGCAATCTTTGGAGGAGTTGTGGGCACAGGGATGCGTGAAGGTGAAGAGCATACGGGGGTTGGAGCAGGCGACAAAGCTTCGATCGTTGCGTGTCAGTCAGTGCTCTGAGTTGGAAGCGCTGCCCAGTATGGAAACATTGCAATCTTTGGAGGAGTTGTGGGCACAGGGATGCGTGAAGGTGAAGAGCATCCGGGGGTTGGAGCAGGCGACAAAGCTTCGATCGTTGCGTGTCAGTCAGTGCTCTGAGTTGGAAGCGCTGCCAAGTATGGAAACATTGCAATCTTTGGAGAAGTTGTGGGCACAGGGATGCGTGAAGGTGAAGAGCATCCGGGGGTTGGAGCATGCAACAAAGCTTCAACGGTTAGATATTCGTGGTTGCTGTGAGTTAGAAGAAGTAGAAGGTGTTGAATATTGTACGTGGCTGAAGAAGTTTGATATGTATGGATGTTCGAGATTACAGTGTCTCGTGTGGGAGTAGTGGAGTTGCTGCGCAGAGTAGATGAAAACAAAACAGAGGCAAGGTGCTCGAAGTAGATTACTGTTAACTTTTAAACTTATTGTTACATTTTTTTCTTGCAATATGATTATCTACATTGTAATGTTCTTTGTTAGTTATGAGAGATACTAGATTATTATGATAGTTTTTTTATTTATTGTAATTTATTTTATCTGCATTTAATATAGCCCGAAGTAGATTGCTTTTAATATTTTTGCTTATGTTACATTTTTTTTTCGTGCAATATGATTATCTACACATTGTAATTTTTTTTAAGTTATGAGACATACTAGATTATGATAGTTTTTTATATGATTAAATGCATATGCTTATTCTTTAAAGCATCTACCAAACATTACAAAATTTATTATTATTATTATTTTAAATTTAAATTTATTAATTTACTTTCTTCTATTATATATTTTATTAATAATATATCTTTAAAATATCTACCAAACATTACAAAATTTGTGTTTTTTATTATTATTATTACTATTTTAAATTTAAATTTATTAATTTACTGTCTTCTATTATATATTTTATATTTTATTTATAATAATTTTATTATATATTTCATATTTTATTTATAATAAATACAAAATGGTATACAAAATGGTAGTTGTTTATAAAAAAAAGTTGCTTTCAATCATTTTATTTCATTAATAAAACTTACATATTTATTTAAAATGTTTAAATATATAAAACTATATATATAAAAACAAGAGTCACGAGGTGGCAATGTCTCCTACATTACTACCAGTTGCAAAAGCATGTAGAGTTGATTTTGCAATTGGAGATAGCTAGTGCCAAACCTTAAAATGAAATTGTTGTGAAGGATTGGTATACCAATTCCTCATTTCCTCTTTTATGGATTTTCAATTGTAATAATATGCATAAGAAACCCCTCAAATTGGAAAAAAAAAATATTCCTCACTTTAATTGAAAAATAAGGAGTTCTACTATCAAAAGGAAAAAAATAAACTTATGAAATAGGACCAACTTTGGCATGTTTAACCTTAGGAAAATTTCCTAGATTTTTTTAGCTTTCACATGAGTTTGCAAGCTATGAAGAATTGTAGTGTTACAAGTACATATATATGCTTATGCATATCATTTTAAAGATTTAACGCTCCATTTTCTTAGTAGCACAAAAATTACATATTTTCTTTTGTTGTCACGATGTTCTAATGTTTTGTCTAATATCTATTTTCACTATAAAAATCTTGAGAATTTCTAATTTCCTTTATAAACCAAATATAGTAAAAAATACTTTTGATTTCTAAATTAATACAATTTTTATACATATTCATAAACTAACAATCATAACAACAAAATTAATCTACATTTTTGTACACTTCTTAAACATAATTAAATTTGTTAATGATCAAGAATTCAATAAAAAAATTGCAACTTAGGATTTCCATTATTATAATTAATTTTTGTCAATTTTTGTTAGATTATTTGGTTAAGTTGTAGGTTTAGTTAATATTATGTTACTGTCGTGGCAGAATCGTCGTATAGTTTATGGCTCGCTAATGACAAGATAGGGTATCGTTTTGTTTGGATGAATCATATATCATTAAAGATTTTTTCTTTGAAGGTGGCTTTGAATAATAACCTTCCTTATCTTCTTATGCGGCAATGTGTGTTGGCAAATTTAAATTCATAAGATAAGATTAAAAGTTCAATATTTAATGTTGAATCCAAACTTTATAAAAATTAAAATATTGAAAAATTATAATAAGAACTCTATCGTGTCAATGGATCACATCGAAAGTGGTGTGGGTGTATTTAATTCCTACAAACAACGGTAATTAAAATATGCATGGGAATAAGCACAACCAAAAGGCAAATCAAGGCTTCAGAATTTACTTTGACGTCACACAAGGTAGGATTGTGATGATGGGAACTTTTCTTTAATCATTAATGCTTTCATAAGCCATGAAGGTATTCGAGTCACTCTTAATGTTGAGAATAATCCAAAAAATCAACTCAATATACAAAATTGAGAGGATTTTATATTTTAATTTTAATTTTTTTAATTGGGAGGGAGTTTTTTTTTTCCTAACATTTATACCAGATATTCTATAAAGAATTAAAAGCAACCCAAAATTCTGAGGGAGTTTTTATTACCATGCCAAAACAAAGTAGAATTAAACCTCTTTGGGCGCGTGGCAACCTATAAGCATTGTAGGGTCAGTGTGTAGCACTCGAGCAAGATGCATCGGATCTATTTGCAGGATCCTATAAACCATTAATAAAGATGCAAACCTAAATATTAAAGAAGGGATCTTGAAATCTGAAATATAGGTATTGTAATAGGTGCCGTTTACGAGGAATATTATAACATCGTTGATATCAGCCACGCCGCCGGGTCTTGGGGCATAGAAATCCAAGACAACGTCATGTTTCCCAGGCCAATAACAAGCTTAAAAAATAGACATTTAACAAATTAAAAAAATAAAAAGATAAAAAAATATTACATAACCTTAGTCTAACTTTTATATATTTTTTAAAATTACTACAAATTGCACCCAATGATTCTCGTGAGCGATTCATATACATCCCCTTGTTGGGGACATAATAACAAAAAAGAGTAACATTTAAAAGAAGAGTAGCACAGAATAACAAATAACTGCTTAAAGGATAAAAAGGTTTGCAGTGGCCTGTGGTATAAGTTGTATGATTCACTTTATGCATTAATTTCGATATAATTGTTGTTAGAAAATAGGTTTGTTAAAGCTTGAGATAAAAAATTAATATATATATATTTTTATCTATTTATTATTATTGGTTTAAGATGTAATTTAAAAAAAAGTTATAATTTTTTTTTATGAAAAACAAAGAAAAACATGGTTTATTATATTGTTAAAGTTTGTAATGAAAATTGAAATAGTAATGTAAACAACTAATTAATACTATGTACTATGTTTATGATTCCATTGATTGTGTCAATGAGATGGTAAATACTTGTACTTTTACAATGGAGGTGTATGCATTTATGGTTGGTAATTCCATGTTTCTCCCATAAAACCTTGAGTTTGCATGGGGTGATGATTTAACTTTCTTTGTGCCTTCTCTCATGCATTGTCCCCTAGTTTTGCTTCCCATTGAGTAGGCATTTATGGTTTTTGTAGTTGTTGAACATTCACCATAATTCACTTTGTAAAAGTTAGATGTAATTAATCATGTTTTGTCAAGATAGTGAAAGTAGGGTATTATTCTTGCCCTCACCAAGGCTCAAGTTTCTCTAATGATATGTGTGTGCTTGTGTGTAAACATCCTTACAAAAGATGGGTGGGATAAGATGGAAGTAGAGTGAATTTGGCAAAGTAGATACCCTCCATCACAACCTCTTAGACAAAAGGTGACTTACATCATGGTATGACATATGATTGAAGAAAAAATAGAGCAATTGTTGCTTACTCTTGTTCATAACTTGAAGCATTAAATAAAGATAGCATCACTTAGACAATGGATTGTTTTGGTAAAGAGATGCTCTTTATGGAAGCTTGTATGACTTGCAACAAGATTGGAAATTACCTAAGAGTTAAAAATGCCCCCTCCACACATTTTAGCCCATACATGTGGGCCTTTAGTCGAGGTAAGTGTCATGACCATGGTTTTCAGCACACCCTAAGTATTAACGCACTTGCTCAAAGGCATGGTTCGAGTGCCCTCATGGGAAAGGTGGCAAAGGTGTTACGGTTGACGGCAGCACATGGGCCAAGTGGGCGCATTCCCACATGGAAAAGACAAGCGCCCACACTCACCACGGTGACTTGGAGCGTCGGGAGTGTGGTGCGCCAACACGACAAGCACCCACAAGCGTTAGCGTGTGGATCACTTAAACAATAGGGCAAATGAGTGCTTTGATGGCGGGTGCTCAAGCGGACAAGAGGACATGCGTTTTGATGGTGAGTGCCCTAGCAGCATGAAGATGGCGCGTGACCCTTAGACGCACGGACGAGACGGACGCTTCGACAGGCAGACCAACGGGTGCTCCAGTGGAAGTGCGAACGACAACGACGGAGCGTTGGGGTGACGGGCGTTCTAGCAGCGAAGATGGGCGTGGGACCCACCATTGGTGTGGGCACACAAACCTTAGGTGCTTCAGCAAGTGGACTGGGCACACACCAAGTGGACCCATGACTTGGTGTGTGAATGTGACTTGGGGGAGCCGACTTGGGGGAAGGTGTGAGCGCTCACTTCCACCCAAGCACCCTATAAAAGAAGAAGGCGCCAATGCAAGAAGATCATCATCCAAGAGGTGGCAAGAAACGAGCTCACAGAAGAAGGCGCAGTTCATTTAGACATAGCGCTTGGCGGAAGCACGCTTTTGTTTTCTGAGGCATGCGCACAAGGGTTCCACATGAAGTTTTTGACAATCTTAGGAGTGAGCTAGGGCATGTCGCTAAGCTCTCCCACATACATGTTTTATGTCTTAAAGCATTTCGGCAGCAGCAGCTGAGGAGGGTTGTGACAGTCATTTGGAAACCAAGTTAGATGCTCCTGGGGAGGTTGACTTAAGCATCTTTGTTATCTTTGTAAAAGCGTGTGTATTAGCTGAGTTTGGCACACACCCGGAGAGTGGCTAGTTTGTGGCGCCTCTATTTGTTTACTTGTGAAAATTATAAACGAGGGCTCTGCATTGGGTAACCCCACCATTTATATTTTCTTTTCTGTTTGCATGTGTTGTAAATTTGACCAAGTGTAAAATTGTTTCGCATTGTGGTTAAGGCGTAGTTTGTTAGAAAACACCAAGTTGGCCAAGCCCTTAGGAGGTTCCTAGACGGTGCCGTACTACGCTATTAGTGAGTCAAGAGCACTCACTAAGTGTGGCTGTGATAGTAAGATCAATGTTTCAACCTTCTTTTGTTAATGGGTATCTGGTACATGTTTGAAACTATGAAATTGTTCTTCAAGATGTCCTACATGCAACAATTTGAATTGAGATAAGTTTAAAAGTGTAAATGTGTTTTCTTACAATAGTTGTTATCTGAAGTTTAGATTAATGGTTGTCTAAAGCTCAATCCCTTAGTAATTTAGAGGAAACATTTTGAGTGTATGTCTCAAAGCTTGAAGAAACCATACATGACTTGCAATTTCACTTTGTTATGGTTTTGTTGGATTGCTTTCTTAGCTAGTCTAGAGAAGGTTTGTTCAAGTACAATTCTACTACATGGTATATCAACCTAAAATTTGTGAAGCAAGAAGGAATTCCCCCCTTTACAAAATTATTTTATTCTTGAATTGACTCCTTGAACATGTTACAGTTAAGAAGTATCGATAGAATTTCTTACCCATTGCAAACGCTTTGTTTGGAACACATTGAAAGAATCGTGGCTCTAGTTGAGAGCACATTTTGAATGTTTGTTTATTATTGAAGTGCCTTTTTTTATACATGGGTCATCTCCATTATTTTCTTAGCTTACAATCACTGGTGTTTTCCTTTGTTATAATGCCCCATTTTTCATAATTTAGATCTTGTTCTTGACTTGGAGGTCAACCATCAATAATAAAGGTGAGTATTTTTACATTTTGAAACTTTGGACATTGATATGTGCGATATTTTCTATGCTTGCTAATGCACACTTATATATAAATTTATGCATGTGTGTATATATGTTGTTTCATTGACCATGAGATTGTTGCTTGTGTCCTTTGGAAATGATTTGGCATGTTTTGAATTATTATGATTTGATTTACCAATTTGATGATAGTTGACATGTGATTGGTTATGCCTCAATCTTTTAACATGAATATGTTATATTATTTTTATTATAAATAAATTCTATGAACTATGTATGACATTGTTAAATAGTTATGAGTTGTGGTAGGTTGACCAAACCCATAGGAATGTTTTGGAAGGAGTTTGGACTTGTGACATAGGTTAAGGGGTATTAAGGCTAAATAATCCTCATTGAGTTGGAATCCTTAATCTAAATGTTATGAATAATAGAAATGCTATGCATGTTGATATGAGATCATACTGACCAAATTTTATGCAGGAAATCAATCAACTAGTTGAATGAAATGGGTGTATGAATGTATGAGGAGACTTCGAGATGGGAGCTAGAAAAATGAGCCCATGATGGTAAAATATTGTTATGAATTTATTTGATTATGGACTATGATGATTGATTATGCACATCTTCGTGGTGTGTGTGTTCATGAATGTGCAGGACACTAGGTAGAGCATTGTCCACTAGCCACCACATGGATGCGAGACACAACCAACATGGGTTTGGCATGTTGATGGTGGGGGTCACGGTATAGGTGCTAGGGTTTGATACCCAAAGTTGATATAGGTGTGGTGTATTTGAGAGGAGTCCCATATGGGAAATATGTATGAATTGAGGGAACCAAGTAGAGATGACATGCCTACCTTGAGGATTTCCAACCATGGGAGGAAGCTTACCTCACAATTATGCTTCAAGGTGGGGGGACACAATAATGATACAAATTCCTTAACCCCCAAGAGGCTTAGACCTTCACCAAATTGAAAGGTTTCACCTATTAACTACATGTGTCCCTATTAATTGGGTCTAGCCCGAGTGGTTTTAGGATGGAGTCCTATTATCCCCATGCAGGTTCTATTCCCATAAGTTACATGTTGAGCTCATAATGAATATATTGTTGTAACAAAATTAAACCTTATTGTCAGTCAAATTATTAGGTACTAATTTATGCTACATTTATCATCAATCTAAGTTTGTAAACTTATAAGGTGCAAGGCAAAGTATATGTACAGATAAGTCCTAAAGTGATTCAAAAAATATAAAATAAACTCATTGATCATCACATAACTATTGAAAACAAATCTTACAAATACAAATCAAGTTAATTCATCCTAAGATATCATTCAATATTGAATACATTCCGTTATGATATCCTAAGGTAGAAATGCATGTTGATTCATAAAACCCAATGATCGCCAATACTTTGTGAGTCCCATTTTAATGGAGTAGATCAATGCTTAGAAAAAAATCTCATTGGAGACAAGTCTAAAACAACACGTAACTACAAACATGAACCCCTTATATCAATGTTATCCAACTATGAATTGTTAAAGTAGAAATCCAGGTTAGCATCCATAGCCAACAATACTCTACAAGTTTCTCTTTTAGTTGATATTAATTTAGGAATGCATGAAGTAAATCTCTTTAAATCACCACAACAATTCAGATACTGATTCTACTATTATCAAAAACTAAAACTAATGTTAGATTTACTGAACGATACCCTACTAAAAACATGTATTGCAAGAATACAAGCTATAGGAAACATTCATAAAAATATAGCATATCGTTTTCAGAGAGCCATAACACACTCACATAGAAAATAAACCTATACATGCACACACCACTCTTCAAATAAATAATGAACACACAAGGTCATTGTTTCTAAGAGGAAGGGGGGCCTACCTTCTCCTAGAAACACAACCACTACTTTTAATTAAAACTTAGAAATAACAGTTAAAGATGCATAAGAACCCAACTTCAATGAATCATAATGAAAGTGTATTGTATGTATGAATCTCTATTGTAATGCACCAAAATTAATAATTTATTATCAATTTATGTAGAGATATTTTATTTATTATTTTTGATAGAAAATAAAAAAATTAAACAATTATACTGGATTATTCAGTTATTAATAAAAAGACACTAAAGAAAACACAAATGGAATAGCCGTTGAAGAGTGTTTGTTGACCCACAAGAGCGAAAGACAAGTGGATGTAGCCACAAGATGAGAACTCGAGGTGTAGGAGGCATCTTCCCCAAAATTAGGTTGAAACTCCTAGTTGAGTGCTAAAGAGCAGGAGGATCATAAATGACCAAGTCCTAGGAAAAATACTATATAATAGTATGTCCATTAGCAAGCAGGAGGATATCACTGAACGAGGATTGAATCTGATAATGCAAGAGATGGCGCATTAGTGGATTTTGTTCTTGTGGTTCAGCGAAGAGGCTCGAGCATTCTGGAGCAAGTGATTTGGATGCTCTAGGAGTTGGTTGGGTGGAACGGCTATTCCATATCTGTTTCCCCAACATTGGTGCTAGGTTCTTATTCTGTTGCTTATGATCAATTTTAGTTACAGTAGAATGTGTATTGTAACTTTGAATCACAACTCTACTTCTAGGCATTAATGTTTATGCGTTTGGGTAGAAAAAATATCCACGTTTCTGTATTATATCATGTCTGTACAATGTTAGATTATATCTTAATGCATCTAAGGTCAAGCATCCATACCCAAATCAAGGATCGCTAGTAATGGTATTACTGTAGTAATTAGCAATTTGTTCTGAGCATAATTATTTAGATCTAGCTATTGTTGACATGTTATGGTTTCAGATCTCAATACTCACTTCTTTCAAATTATTTATATGTCTATAAATTATTCCTGCTAAACTAATCTCATAATGTATTATAGAATAGATGGAGTTAATTTATGATCGAGATAGATAGGGATAACATTCACTAGTTTTTATAACAAAATTACAGTCAATTAATTCTCTATGTAAAACTTAGTCTGAAATGCTATAAGCTAGACGGTTATGCTATCAGTTTATAAGTCACAACTTTCTACAGATTTATAATTTATTAAAATAAACATCGTCTCATAAACCCTTTTACAATTCAAGACTGTTCAGATCGGGATATTTGGGGATAAATTTAAATATGTATGGATATTTTAATCATGGAAATCATCAATTAAATAATTATAACTTATTCAGCTAATCAATTACAGATCTACAAATATCCTATCTAATATTACATTATCAATTAACAACTGTATTTTGTGGGGATCATTATAATCCACATTATGATTTTAAATCAAGATGCGCAAACTATTTGTAGCAGCGAATCTTTCTTTCCCATGTCTGGTAATAAGCCCATCATAGATGGTCGTCAAGTGTTAATAAAGATTAGTATTTAGATCTAAAAGAGTCTTACAAACTTATTGAGGGCAGTAATCCCATCAAAGGATGACAACCATTTATTAAAACAAAGAAATGTACAAGTATAACTATGGTATAATTCATGACAAGATTTCCATCGAAAATGCAAATTATCCCTTACACTGTATCAAAACTACAAATTCTTAAGTGCGGAAAGGAAATCTGTGGAAGATTATTTCCACAAAAAGTTAAAAAACAACACGTAATCCACAGCTACGAAAGGTAAATTGCAGGAGAATAATCCTAAAATAAAAAATGTAACCCGCAACCTGCGATCCGCATTGCAGAGGGATAATTCTAAAAAGTTAAAATGCAACTTGCAATCTGAAATCCACATTGCGAAAGGTTAATTGCGGAGGGATAATTCTAAAAAATTAAAAAATACAATCGGCAATCCGCAGTCAGCAATTGCAGAAGGAACATTGCGGAAGACTATTTGTGGAAGGTAATTTGCGGAAGGAAATTTCTAAAAATGTAAAAAATGCAACCCACAATATGAAATCTGCAATTGCGAAAGGATCATTGTGGTAGGTAAATTGCAGAAGGAAATTTCTAAAAAAGTTAAAAGTACAACCCGCAATCCACGATTGTGGAAGGATCATTGCGGAAGGAAATTTCTAAAATGTTAAAAATACAACTTGCAACCCGCAATCCGCATTTGTGGAAGAATCATTGCAGAAGGTTAATTTTGATTATAGTTTAAAATTGAGTCCTATAATCCGTAATCCACATTTGCGGAAGGGTCCTTGCGGAAAGAAAACTTACGGAATGATCATTGCGGAAGGAACATTGCATAATGATCACTGTGGAAAGGACAATAAACTTAGAAAAACAAGATTAAACAGTGAAGTGATTTGAAAACTAATTGTTCAGAATTGGATTTTGAGTTTGAGGAAAGGTTGATCGAACATGTAATGCGAAGAATGTGCAATAAAATCTCAAAGTTCAATAATGCCCTGTTTACAGTTAGGGACATTAATAATGTGTTTCTAGATATATGTTATATAGTTTATTATTATTATTATCATTATTATTTACTTTTGAGGTGTCTTACAGAATGGTATTAGAGCATGGTTGCAGCACTAGGCCTGGACGTGATGCCTGTACCTCCTCTTTCAATCTTCTTCTCTTCCTCTGTGGTAGAGGGGTTTCCAATTCTGTAGCTGATGTAGAAGGAATGCCTCCTACTTTAGCATCTTCTCTGGTCTCTGCCATCTCTATTTCCTCGTCAATAAGAGTTCCCATCCATTCCGGAGAGGATTCAATGGTGAGAACCTCTACATCTCCTTCTGTCATCATAGCTCCTATAGCTTCAACTTCAAATGTCGCAACATCCAATGTTGCTCCAACTTTAGCTTCTACTGTAGGAGCTCCCAAATTCTCTATCCCCTCTATTGGGTTTGTTGCTGCTACATCCTCACCTGATTCTTCTTCTTGGTTATTTGATTCTGTCTCATCTTCCCCCCCAAATGAATTGGAGGGACTCCAGCCCTCCTGCTCTTCTTCCATTCCCCCCAACTGTGTAGGTGCCTCCTCTTCTTCCTGTATTTGAACACCCCACAGAAGTGTAGGTGCTTCAACTTCCTCCTCTATTGGAACACCATGCAAAAGTACAGGTCCTTGGTTTATTTGAGGTTGACCAGTAAATTGTTCCCAGGTTTGGTTTCTCTGAGCTAAGGTCCCTAAGATAAACATTTTGATTAGGTCGTGATGGGTGAGGGAAGAATATGGGTGTCGAGATGATCTTACAAATCCCGCCATGTGATGTAGGTCTTTAAATAGATAAAATGAAACATTAAGTAAAGACCTATGGTGTAAATGAGACAATAGAGGGAACTTAGAGAAATACACAGTTTGATTCCTACCTTCACATGTAATGTACTTCTTCAAGAAGACCGCCACTTCATTCCAGGGGTGAGGCAGTGATTGTAATGTTATCCCCCACTTCGCTTGGCGAACTTGTTCATCGACTAGTAGAAACTCCCGCATTGCAATAGCATTGCGGGTTCTTCTTGCAAACCAGGCCCTTCCAATTTGAGGAAGGCCAGTAACCTCTGCTACAATCTCCTCAGCAACTTCTATCTATAAACCCCTGACCTCTGAATGGGTTTCCATGAGATTTAGAGCAAACTACAGAGCTGTTTCTCGATGAAAACCACTTAGACATTGGAAAAACATAGTCCAACTAGCAACTTCAAAGATGGAAAAAACCTCAGCATTTCTTCACAATTCCTGCGTGTTTGTAGGTTCATGTCGGGCTGGGATACCCATGTTTCCTTTCTTTCTGAATGCTGGTATTAGCTCAACAATTTACATGCCCAGTAATGGAGGTTACAACACAGGGTCATGCACGAACAACTGATGTTGGGGTTGGTAAAATTAGGAAATTTAAGACAGTTGTAAGAAGGGAATCATTGGTAATATTTGGCCCCAAATTAGGGAAAAGGTGACGTACATAAGATAAGCTCGAGTACCCATTAGATCATGCGGATTAACAGTTAACGAAGCATGGGTATAATGACAAGTATAAACAAGAAAGCATGATTACTTTTGTCAAATCTACTTAATGCTTAGTCATGTAAATAATCATAACCATACTTTAGTAATTATGCAATGAACCATAACTTCTCAAAATAATACAGTGTGTCAATTGCTACCATCAAATTTAAACATGATTGTGCGCGTGCTGCAATGATGTTCCTTCTGGCAAACCAAAAATTGTCTTTTCAACATTTACGAAAACATAATTGAAGTTGTGAGGTGAGTCAGAATCAACAAAATCACGGGCGGCTAAAATTCTAGACAAATATGGAGGAGTCACAACCCTTCTGTGGATAAATTTGAAGGATTCACACCTGCGAAAGATAGGAAATATGATGGAATTTGGCGGAGTCGCAGTTGCAAGAAATAGGAAAAATTTGCTAAAATTGGTGGAGTCGCAGTCGCGAGAAATAGAAAAATCTGCTAAAATTGGCGAAGTCGCAGCCGCAAAAAATAGGGAAAATGGGAAAATTTTACGAAGTTGCAGCTATGCAAAATGGGTAAAATAGGCAATTTTTTACGGAGTCGCAACTGCACTGAATAGGAAAATAGGTAGGCTTTACGGATTTGTAGCTGTGGAATGGGAAAATAAGAAAATTTTACGGAGTTGCAGCTGCGCAGAACAAGAAAAATAGGCAAATTTTTACGGAGTCGCAGCTGCATTGAACGAGAAAATAGACAAGTTTTACGGAGTCGCAGTTGCGCGGAATGGGAAAAATAGGCAAATTTTTACGGATCCGCAGTTGCACGAGACTATTCATCATTCAAAAAAAAAAATTCTTCAAGGAGATTTTTTTTCCAAAACAAGAATTTGGAATAGGGGCTCATGGTCGTCAGCCCCAGTCATGACCATTGCTCCTTAAGTAAATTATTACACATATTCTTCAAATAAAACCGATCAAGCGTAAAGGAAAACAAAAAAAATGGACACAACAAAACATCAATTTATTTATGTATAATTTTTTTTGTGTGGAAATCACAGTGACTTTCTAAAGATTAATAAGGGCAGAGAAATATTCCTGCCCTTGTGCTAACTGGTATCCCGAATCAGCTGCAAGGATGTTCTCACAATGTCCGAAGTTGGAGAATCATCAATTTATAACTTAGAAGGGCTTAGTGCACAACACTCCTGAGAGCTCTTCTGCTGTTATGCCTTCAGCCGGCCAGATCCAATCCCAGGATTTGAAGTTTTGACACAAAAGTTCTTAAAATCCTGTCAGGGATTGCCTCTATCTCTAAAGGTGCTCGGGGCACTTCTACTTGGAAAAGATGACAAGTCTTATTGGCATGACCAACTGGCTCGGCTTGAAAATATACTTCCACATGAAATACAAAAAAGGTTAAAGATTAGTTATGATAACCTCGATACATAGGAAAAAGAAATATTCTTGGACATTGCATGTTTTCTGATAGGACATGATACGAATAAGTCCATAAGAATATGGGAGGCCTCAGGCTGGAAAGGCCGGTCGGGGTTTCAAAATCTATGTAACAAGTGCCTAGTTGAAGTGCAACGAGACAGTTGGGATCAGGATCATATAGACCAGATTACTATGCATGACCATATAAGAGATTTGGGAAGAGAGGTCGCCCGGTCTTTGTCGCCGTGTCGGCTTTGGCGATGGACAGATAATGTGATCGATGATTTGTTGCAGCAATCAAATGTAAGTTGTTAATCGTTCCATCCCTTATATATTATTCAATTTTTATTTTTTCATCCGTTATATATAAGATTTCAATTTTTATATTTTGGGAGAATCAATATGCATAACTATGAATGGACAGGTAATAAGTGTGCGGGGAATTAAAATGGTTCTTAGCAAATATCATGACGATGGGGAATTTGATAGTATTCAAATGAGGAAGTTGAGACTTGTTGATACTGAAGGTTCTCTCTTGGAACGCATAATGAAGAGGGTGAAGTCCCCAGCTCTCATATGGCTCCGCTGGAAAAACTGTCCTTGCTCTTCATTGCCTTCCTGGATTCCAGTGAAGAGTTTAAGGGTCCTTGAATTGTTCGAGGGAGCATTACAAACATTGTGGCAACAAGAATCACAGGTATATTGAAATTTGTTGTGTAAACGTGTTAGTGTTTAGTGGCTATTAACATCACCAGAATGTATTAAATTTTGCAGTTGCCCGTATGTTTGGAGGAGTTGCGGATAGATGGATGTGATCAGTTGGAAGCACTGCTCAGTATGGAAACATTGCAATCTTTGGAGCACTTGCGGGCAAGGAAATGCGTGATGCTGAAGAGCATACGGGGGTTGGAGCAGGCGACAAAGCTTCGATCATTGGATGTTATTGGGTGCTCTGAGTTGGAAGCGCTGCCAAGTATGGAAACATTGCAATCTTTGGAGCAGTTGTGGGCAAGCGGATGCGGGAAGTTGAAGAGCATACTGGGGCTGGAGCAGGCGACAAAGATTCGATCATTGGATGTTATTGGGTGCTCTGAGTTGGAAGCGCTGCCAAGTATGGAAACATTGCAATCTTTGGAGCAGTTGTGGGCAAGCGGATGCGAAAAGCTGAAGAGCATACGGGGGCTGGAGCAGCCGACAAAGCTTCGATTGTTGGATGTTAGCGAGTGCTCTAAGTTGGAAGCGCTGCCAAGTATGGAAACATTGCAATCTTTGGAGGGGTTGTGGGCACAGGGATGCGTGAAGGTGAAGAGTATACGGGGGATGGAGCAGGCGAAAAAGCTTCAATCATTGAATGTTAGCGAGTGCTCTGAGTTGGAAGCGCTGCCAAGTATGGAAACATTGCAATCTTTGGAGAAGTTTCTGGCAACGGGATTGGTGAAGGTGAAGAGCATACGGGGGTTGGAGTAGGCGACAATGCTTCGATGGTTGGATGTTAGGCAGTGCTCTGAGTTGTAAGCGCTGCCAAGTATGGAAACATTGCAATCTTTGGAGGGGTTGTGGGCACAGGGATGTGTGAAGGTGAAGAGTATACGGGGGTTGGAGCAGGCGACAAAGCTTCGATCGTTGCGTGTTAGTCAGTGCTCTGAGTTGGAAGCGCTGCCAAGTATGGAAACATTGCAATATTTGGAGCAGTTGTGGGCAAGCGGATGCGGGAAGCTGAAGAGCATACGGGGGTTGGAGTAGGCGACAAAGCTTCGATGGTTGGATGTCAGTCAGTGCTCTGAGTTGGAAGCGCTGCCAAGTATGGAAACATTGCAATCTTTGGAGGGGTTGTGGGCAAGGGGATGCGTGAAGGTGAAGGGCTGAGCTTATCTAGCATGTACGTTCATGCTAGTTAAGTCAGCAGGCGTGGGTCCCTCAGTTCATGGAATGCCGTCTCTCTCGGATTTTTTGAAATTTACCGGTTGCACTGTAGCTCAGCCAAACCAACAACATCCATCCATACCCATCCATACGTTCATGGTATCCACCTGCGTCGGCTACTGAAAAATTCGATGTCCAATCTGCCAGACACACTATTTATTGCTAGTCGAGGACAGCACAGCACAGACAGTAAAACTTCATAGCAAAAATTTGAATTTCATGCTGAATATTAATGCCGCCCATTCCATTCATTTGAATTTGAGTGACTTGTGCTATTGTTACCTGCAACTTGGTAGTAGGATTTTTTTTGACATAAGCGAAGCTCCTTACCAGCGCCCATCGGCGTAATCTTGTTCCTTTCTTTATTCGGTTGTTGCCAGCCCTTGCCGCTATAGGATTTTGTGTCATATAAAATCTTAAGCATTCGATGAGGAGGGTTCCATCATCATTTCTATGATTTTTTTAGGATTATGTATGGTATAAAACTGGGCGTATAATCTTTGTTTCTTTGTGTTATAAAGAATACAATATATAATTCTGATAATCGAAACAATATCATATCGAAAGAAAGAAATGAAACTAACATTCGCATAGGAGGTGAGACGGTGTTTAAGACGGATACTGAGTGCGTTAACTCTAACAATACAGAACACAAAGACTCAAAATTGTATTTTTTTGAAGAAATGACTAAACAGGCGCTGCAGTTCGGAGACAAGAGGACTGCCGACGTGAGTTTACATTTAATCGGTTCAAGTGGAGAAGAAGAATACGGGGGAAATCATATTTTCTGTCATTCTCATTGTCAAGTGTTGAAAAAATCAGAGTTGTTCTAAACAAAACTTTCTGAACGTTGAACGCTGGTCTTCAGATAAGCCGTTGTTTGAAATCAAAGTAAAAGTTTCTGAGAGTAAGGAGAGCAAATGTGTCACCAGCCGTTAAGGATGGGTGCAGGGATGTTATTTTGAAAGAGCTTACCTGCCACATAGAAATTCTTAAATCTAAATCTGATGATCAAAACTCTGTCCAATTGACTTGTTCTACCTTGTCGTGGCTAATTGATGCTATTCAGCAGCCTGATAGAAAATTGTTCGAAGCCGTAGTCAAATTTTTTTGATTAACATGTTTCTAAAGAAGATGCTTCATATTGCATTGATATTATGGTTGCACTAGTGGCTGTTGCTACAAATACATTTGGGGGCAACACTTTTATAGGAGGAGCAGTATTAGAAAATTTGTGACTGCAATGGAGAAAGGAATGGCTGATGTTGCAGATACCTTATAGCTGGTTTGAGCAAAAACTTATTTACAACATTTGTAAAAATGTGGTGATATGGTGGAGTGATAAGGTAGATGATCGCTAAGATTATTTGATATAACAGACTGTCAACATTATAACTTATAACTCATGTTGTTTAGACAGTTAACTTTAATTAGTTATTTCAATTAATCTTTTCTTGATGTTAAATTTAAAAGAATAGAATATATTAGTGTAATATATTGTAATCCTTTGCGAGTTAACTTCTTTTAATTAGTTATTTCAATTAATCTTTTCTTTATGTGAAATTTAAAAAATGGAATTTCAATTAAAATTTTCTTGATGTGATTTGTATTTTTTTACGTGATCAACTTAAGTTATTCGTAATTTTCTGTTAACCTTGAATTTTAAAAGTAAATAAAAAATATTAATTGTATTGGGATTTGGCACATGCTCTGGCTTCGCTGATTCCTCTTAAGAACCCGTCTGGATTTTTTAAAAATAAATAAAAATATTTATTTTACTATAGTTCGGTAGATGCTTTGGATTTTCAGGGTTTTTTCTTTAAGAGATTTTTAAAAATAAATAAAACTAGCAATTGCCCCAAGGAAGGTGCAATAATACGCCGTGAAGGTAATTGTTAGCGGGTAAGTGAGAACAGGTAGTCTAGTATCTATCATTGCCTAACCAGTATAAGCTATTAATAAGAAAAAGAACATCATTGGGAAACACATAACAATTCATGTTAACCCGCCAATCTATTTTGAAACTATTTGATAGTTTAGAAAAAGGCCTGTCTGATGATAAAAGCAACCCATTTTTTTTTGGGAAAAAGGGAAATAATAGCCACATTGACTTGAGATATGATAATCAATCAGTCATATTGCAGATACTATGTGCATTAGAGTCGGAATATTATTAAGTAAACTCTTCTTTTTTAAACAGAAAAACACTAACCATATGAGTTTGGATAGCACACTATCAAAACACAAAAGACCAATTGGCTTAAATGCTGAGATTAGACTGCTTTAGTTTCTTAGCCTTAAACAAGTGTCTGAGGTAAAATTGTTATACCTAAAGTTTTAGAACTCCAAATTGAGTGCCACCAATTGCATTGAAAACAAGACGAAACAAAGTACTTTTGTTATCAATCTCATATCTGCAGCTGAAAACTTGTACAAGAGACAGTCTATACAACTTCGCCTTCCCAAGAAAGCCAAAATCAACAACAACTACCTCATCATCTATATTAAATGACTCAGCAAAATATATAGGACAGAGTTTTCTATCAGGCTGCTGAATAGCGTCAATTAGCCACGACAAGGTACAACAAGTCAATTGGACAGGGTTTTGATCATTAGATTTAGATTTAAGAATTTCTATGTGGCAGGTAAGCTCTTTCAAAATAACATCCATGCACCCATCCTTAACGGCTGGCGACACATTTGCTCTCCTTACTCTCGGAAACTTTTACTTTGATTTCAAACAGCGGCTTATCTGAAGACCAGCGTTCAACGTTCAGAAAGTTTTGTTTAGAACAACTCTGATTTTTTCAACACTTGACAATGAGAATGACAGAAAATATGATTTCCCCTGTATTCTTCTTCTCCACTTGAACCGATTAAATGTAAACTCACGTCGGTAGTCCTCTTGTCTCCGAACTGCAGCGCCTGTTTAGTCATTTCTTCAAAAAAATACAATTTTGAGTCTTTGTGTTCTGTATTGTTAGAGTTAAACGCACTCAGTATCCGTCTTAAACACCGTCTCACCTCCTATGCCAATGCTAGTTTCATTTCTTTCTTTCGATATGATATTGTTTCGATTATCAGAATTATATATTGTATTCTTTATAACACAAAGAAACAAAGATTATACGCCCAGTTTTATACCATACATAATCCTAAAAAAATCATAGAAATGATGACGGATCCCTCCCGATCGAATGCTTAAGATTTTATATGACACAAAATCCTATAGCGGCAAGGGCTGGCAACAACCGAATAAAGAAAGGAACAAGATTACGCCGATGGGCGCTGGTAAGGAGCTTCGCGTATGTCAAAAAAAATCCTGCTACCAAGTTGCAGGTAACAATAGCACAAGTCACTCAAATTCAAATGAATGGAATGGGCGGCATTAATATTCAGCATGAAATTCAAATTCAAATTCAAATTTTTTCTATGAAGTTTTACTGTCTGTGCTGTGCTGTCCTCGACTAGCAATAAATAGTGTCTGGCAGATTGGACATCGAATTTTTCAGTAGCCGGCGCAGGTGGATACCATGAAACGTATGGATGGGTATGGATGGATGTTGTTGGGTTTGGCTGAGCTACAGTGCAACCGGTAAATTTCAAAAAATCCGAGAGAGACGGCAGTCCATGAACTGAGGGACCCAGGCCTGCTGACTTAACTAGCATGAACGTACATGCTAGATAAGCTCAGCCGAAGGTGAAGAGCATACGGGGGTTGGAGCAGGGGACAAAGCTTCGATGGTTGGATGTCTGTCAGTGCTCTGAGTTGGAAGCGCTGCCAAGTATGGATACATTGCAATCTTTGGAGGAGTTGTGAGCACAGGGATGTGTGAAGGTGAAGAGCATACGGGGGTTGGAGCAGGCGAGAAAGCTTCGATGGTTGGTTGTTAGTGACTGCTTGGAGTTGGAAGCGCTGCCAAGTATGGAAACATTGCAATCTTTGGAGGTGTTGCTGGCAAACGGATGCGTGAAGCTGAAGAGCATGCGGGGGTTGGAGCATGCAACAAAGCTTCAACGGTTAGATATTAGTGGTTGTTGTGAGTTAGAAGAAGTAGAAGGTGTTGAATATTGTACGTGGCTGAAGAAGTTTGATATGTATGGATGTTCGAGATTACACTGTCTCGTGTGGGGAGCAGTGGAGTTGCCGCGCAGAGTAGATGAAAACAAAACAGAAGCAAGCTGCGCGAAGTAGATTACTGTTAACTTTTTAACTTATTGTTACATTTTTTTTCTTGCACTATGATTATCTACATTGTAATGTTCTTTGTTAGTTATGAGAGATACTAGATTATTATAATAGTTTTTTTAAGTTATTGTATTTTTTTATTATCTGCATTTAATATAGCCCGAAGTAGATTACTTAATGTTACATATTTTTTTTCATGCACTATGATTATCTACATTGTAATTTTTTTTAAGTTATGAGACATCCTAGATTATGATAGTTTTCTACAGTGATTAAATGCATATGCTTATTCTTCAAAGCATCTACCAAACATTATAAAATTTGTGTTTATTATTATTATTATTTTAAATATAAATTTATTAATTTACTGTTTTCAATTATATATTTCATATTTCATTTATAATAAATACTAAATGGTAGTTGTTTATAAAAAGTTACTTTAAATAATTTTATTTCATTAATAAAACTTAAATATTTATTTAAAATGTTTAAATATATAAAAAAATAACAAAAGAGTAACATTTAAAAGAAGAGTAGCACGGAATAACAAATAACCATTAACAATATTAATGCTTATTATGCTTATAGGATACAAAGGTTTGCAGTGGCATGTGGTATAAGTATGTATGATATGCATTAATTTAATTTTGATTTTATTATTGTTTGAAAATAGGTTTGTTAAAGGTTTTAATTTTGATTTTATTATTGTTAGAAAATAGGTTTGTTAAAGGTTTTCGATTTTATTATTATTAGAAAATAGGTTTGTTAAAGGTTGAGATCAAAAATTAATACTTTTATTTTTTTATCTATTTATTTTATTGGTTTAAGATGTGATTTAAAAAAAGAGTTATAATTTTTTTTTATAAAAAACAAAGAAAAAATGGTTTATTATATTGTTAAAGTTTGTAATGAAAATTGAGATAGTAATGTAAACAACTACTATGCTTATGATTCCATTGATTGTGTCAATGAGATAGTAAATACTTGTACTTTAACAACGGAGCTGTATGCATTTATGGTTGGTAATTCTATGTTTCTCCCATAAAACCTTGAGTTTGCATGGGGTGATGATTTACCTTTCTTTGTGCATTCTCTCATGCATTGTCCCTTAGTTTTGCTTCCCATTGAGTAGGCATTTATGGTTTTCATGGTTGTTGAATATTCACCATAATTGGCTTTGTAAAAGTTAGATGTAATTAATCATGTTTTGTCAAGATAGTGAAAGTAGGGTATTATTCTTGCCTTCACTAAGGCTCAAGTTTCTCTAATGATATGCGTGTGCTTGTGTATAAACATCCTTACAAAAGATGGAAGTAGAGTGTGAATTTGGCAAAATAGATACCCCCCATCACAGCCTCACGAAGGGTGACTTACATCATGGTATGACATATGATTGAAGAAAAAATAGAGCAATTGTTGCTTGCTCTTGTTTATAACTCGAAGCATTAAATAAAGATAAGATCACTTAGACAATGGGTTGTTTTGGTAAAGAGATGCTCTTTATGGAAGCTTGTATGACTTGAAACAAGATTGGAAATTCCCTAAGAGTTAAAAATGCCCCCACCACACATTTTAGCCCATACATGTGGGCCTTTAGTTGAGGTAAGTGTAATGGCCATGGTTTTTAGGGCACCCTAAGTTCTAACGCACTTGCTCGAAGGCATGGTTCGAGTGCCCTCATCGGCAAGGTGGCAAAGGCGTTACGGTTAACGCCAGCATGTGGGCCAAGCAGGCACACTCCCACATTGCAAAGGCAAGCGCCCACACTCATCATGACGACTTGGAGTGTCGGGAGTGTGGCGCACCAACATGAAAGGCACCCACAAGCGTTAGCGTGTGGCGCACTTAAACAACAGGGAAAATGAGCACTTTTATGGCGGGTGCTCAAAAGGACAGGAGTTTTGAAGGCAAGCGCCCTAGCAGCATGAAGATGGGCGTGCTTCTCACGTGTGGTGTGGGCGCGGACGAGATGAACGCTCCAATGGAAGTGCGCACGACGATGATGGAGCGTTGGGGCGACGAGCGTTCTAGTGGCGAAGATGGGCGCGGGACCCACCGTTGGTGTACTGGGCACGCGAACCTTAGGCGTGTCGGCAAGTGCACCGGGTGTGCACCAAGTGGATCCATGACTTGGTGTGTGAAGGTGATTTGGGGGAGCTGACTTGGGGGAAGGCGTGAGCTCTTACTTCCACCCAAGTGCCCCTATAAAAGAAGAAGGCGTCAAGGCAAGAAGATCATCATCCAAGAGTTGGCAAGAAATGAGCTCGCAGAAGAAGGCGCGATTCATGTAGACACAGTGCTTAGCGGAAGCGCGCGTTTGTTTTCTGAGGCATCCGCACAGGTGTTCCACATGAAGTTTTTGACAATCTTTGGAGTGAGCTAGGGCATGTTGCTAAGCTCTCCCACATACACGTTTTCTGTCTTAAGGAATTTTGGCAGCAGCAACTAAGGAGGGTTGCGACAGTCGTTTGGCAGCCAAGTTAGATGCTCCTGGGGAGGTTGACTTAAGCATCTTTGTTATCTTTGTAAAAGCGTGTGTATTAGCCGAGTTTGGCACACACCCAGAGAGTGGCCGATTTGTGGTGTCTTCGTTTGTTTACTTATGAAAATTATAAACAAGGGATCTGCATTGGGTAACCCCACCATCTATATTTTCTTTTCTGTTTGCATGTGTTGTAAATTTGACTAAGTGTAAAATTGTTTCGCATTGTGGTTAAGGCGTAGTCTGTGAGAAAACGCCAAGTTGGAAAAGCCCTTGGGAGGTTCCTAGACGGTGCCGCACTCTGCTCTTAGTGAGTCAAGAGCGCTCGCTAAGTGTGGTTGTGACAGTAAGAAATGTTTCAACCTTCCTTTGTTAATGGGTATCTGGTACATGTTTGAAACTATGAAATTGTTCTTCAAGATGTCCTACATGCAACAATTTAAATTGAGATAAGTTAAAAAGTGTAAATGTGTTTTCTTACATTAGTGGTTATCTGAAGTTTAGATTAATGGTTGTCTAAAGCTGAATCCCTTAGTAATTTAAAGGAAACATTGTGAGTGTATGTCTCAAAGCTTGAAGAAACCATACATGACTTGCAATTTCACTTTGTTATGGTTTTGTTGGATTGCTTTCTTAGCTAGTCTAGAGAAGGTTTTTTCAAGTACAATTCTACTACATGGTATATCAACCTAAAATTTGTGAAGCAAGAAGGATTTTTTCCCTTTACAAAATTCTTTTATTTTTGAATTGACTCCTAGAACATGTTACAGTTAAGTATCGATAGAATTTTTTACGCATTGCAAACACTTTGTTTGAAACACATTGAAAGAATCGTGGCTCTAGTCGAGAGCACATTTTGAATGTTTGTTTACTATTGAAGTGCCTTTTTTTATACATGGGTCATCTCCATTATTTTCTTAGCTTACAATCATTGGTGTTTTCCTTTGTTATAATGCCCAATTTTTCATAATTTATATCTTGTTCTTGACTTGGAGGTCTACCATCAATAATAAAGGTGACTCTTTTTACATTTTGAAACTTTGGACATTGATATGTGTGATATTTTCTATGCTTGCTAATGCACACTTATATATAAATTTATGCATGTGTGCATATATGTTGTTTCATTGATCATGAGACTGTTACTTGTGTCCTTTGGAAATGATTTGGCATGTTTTGAATTATTATGATTTTATTTACCAATATGATGATAGTTGACATGTGATTGGTTATGATGAGATGAGCCTATGTTGTGGATAAGGATATGATGTTATTATGCCTCGATCTTTTAACATGAATATGTTATATTATTCTTTTTATAAATAAATTCTATGAACTATGTATGACATTGTTAAATAGTTATGAGTTGTGGTAGGTTGACCAAACCCATAGGAATGTTTTGGAAGGAGTTTGGACTTGTGGCATAGGTTAAGGGGTATTAAGGCTAAATAATCCTCATTGAGCTGGAATCCTTAATCTAAATGTTATGAATAATAGAAATGCTATGCATGTTGATATGAGATCATACTGGCCACATTTTATGCAGGAAATCAGTCAAGTAGTTGAATGAAATGGGTGTATGAATGTATGACAAGACTTCGAGATGGGAGCTAGACAAAGGAACCCATGATGGTAAACTATTTTTATGAATTTATTTGATTATGGACTATGATGATTGATTATGCACATCTTCCTGGTGTGTGTGTTCATGAATGTGCAGGACACTAGGTAGAGCATTGTCAACTAGCCACCACATGGATGTGAGACACAACCAACATGGGTTTGGCATGTTGATGGTGGGGGTGGGTTATAGGTGCTAGGGTTTGATACCCAAAGTTTATATAGGTGTGGTGTATTTGAGAGGAGTCCCATATGGGAGATATGTATGATTTGAGGGAACCAGGTAGAGATGACATGCCCACCATGAGGATTTCCAACCATGGGAGGAAGCTTACCTCACAATTATGCTTCAAGGTGGGGGGACACAATAATGATACAAATTCCTTATTCCCCCAAGAGTCTTAGACCTTCACCAAATTGAAAGGTTGCACCTATTAACTACACGTGTCCCTATTAATTGGGTCTAGCCCGAGTGGTTTTAGGATGGAGTCCTATTATCCCCATGCAGGTTCTATTCCCATAAGTTACATGTTGAGCTCATAATAAATATATTGTTGTAACAAATTTAAACCTTATTGTCAGTCCAATTATAAGGTAACAATTTATGCTACATTTGTCATCAATCTGAGTTTGTAAACTTATAAGGTGCAAGGCAATGTATATGTACAGTTAAGTCCTAAATTTATTCAAAAACTATAAAATAAACTCATTGATCGTCACATAACTATTGAAAACAAATCTTACAAATACAAATAAATTTAATTTATCCTAAGATATCATTCAATATTGAATACATTCCATTATGATATCCAAAGGTGAAATGCATGTTGATTCATATAACCCGATGATCGCCAATACTTTGTGAGTCCCATTTTAATGGAGTAGATCAATGCTTAGAAAAACATCTCATTAGAGACAAGTCTAAAACAACACGTAACTACAAACATGAACCCCTGAGATCAATGTTATCGAACTATGAATTGTTAAAGCAGAAATACGGGTTAGCATGCATAGCCAACAATACTCTACAAGTTTCTCTTTTAGATGATATTAATTCAAGAATGCATGAAGTAAATCTCTTTAAATCACCACAACAATTCAGATGCTGATTCTATTATTATCAAAAAATAAAACTAATGTTAGATTACCCGAACGATACCCTACTAAAAATATGTATTGCAAGAATACAAGCTATAGGAAACATTCATAAAAATATAGCATATCGTTTTCAGAGAGCTATAACACACTCACATAGAAAATAAACCTATACATGCACACACCACTCTTCAAATAAATAATGAACACACAAGGTCATTGTTTCTAAGAGGAAGGGGGGGCTACCTTCTCTTAGAAACACGACCACTACTTTTAATTAAAACTTAGAAATAATAGTTAAAGACGCATAAGAACCCAACTTCAATAAATCATAATGAAAGAGTATTGTAAGTATGAATCTCTACTGTAATGCACCGAAATTAATAATTTATTATCAATTTCTGCAGAGATATTTTATTTATTATTTTTGACTGAAAATAAAAAATTAAACAATTATAATGAATTATTCAGTTATTAATAAAAAGATACCTAATAAAACAAAAATGGAATAGACGTTGAACAGTTTTTGCTGACCCACAAGAGCGAAAGACAAGTGGATGTAGCCACAAGATGAGAACTCGAGGTGCAGGAAGCATTTGCCCAAAATCAGGTCAAAACTCCTAGTTGAGTGCTAAAGAGCAGGAGGCTCATAAATGGCCAAGTCCTAGGAAAAATACTCTATAATAGTATGTCCATTAGCAAGCATGAGGCTATCATTGAACGAGGACTGAATCTGATAATGCAAGAGATGGCGCATTAGTGGATTTTGTTCTTGTGGTTCAGTGAAGAGGCTCGAGGGTTCTGGAGTAAGTGATTTGGATGCTATAGGAGTTGGTTGGGTGGAACAGCTATTCCATCTCTGTTTTCTCAGCATTGGTGCTAGGTTCTTATTTTGTTTCTTATTATCGATTTTAGTTACAATAGAATGTGTATTGTAACTTTGAATCACAACTATACTTCTAGGCATGAATGTTTATGCATTTGGGTAGAACAAATATCCACGTTTCTGTATTATATCATGTCTGTACAATGTTAGATTATATCTTAATGCATCTAAGATTAGGCATCCATACCCAAATCAAGGATTGTTAGTAATGGTATTACTGTAGTAATTAGTAATTTGTTCTGAGCACAATTATTTAGATCTAGCTATTGTTGACATGTTATGGTTTCAGATCTCAATACTCACTTCTTTCAAATTATTTATATGTCTATAAATTATTCCTGCTAAACTAATCTCATAATGTATTATAGAATAGATGGAGTTAATTTATGATCGAGATAGATAGGGATAACATTCGCTAGTTTTTATAACAAAATTACAGTCAATTAATTCTCTATGTAAAACTTAGTCTGAAATTCTATAAGCTAGACTGTTATGCTATCAGTTTATAAGTCGCAACTTTCTACAGATTTATAATTTATTAAAATAAACCTCGTCTCATTAACCCTTTTACAATTTGAGACTGTTCAGATCGAGATATTTGGGGATCAATTTAAATATCTATGGATATTTTAATCATGGAAATCATCAATTAAATAATTATAACATATTCAGCTAATCAATTACGGATCTACAAATATCCTATCTAATATTACATTATCAGTTAACAACTGGATTTTGTGGGGATCATTATAATCCACATTACGATTTTAAATCAAGATGCGCCAACTATTCGCAGCAGGGAATCTTTCTTTCTCATGTCTGGTAATAAGCCCATCATAGATGGTCGTCAAGTGTTAATAAAGTTTAGTATTCATATCTAAAAGATTCTTATCAACTTACCCATAGTAGTAATCCCATGGAAGGATGACAACCATTGATTAAAACAAAGAAATGTACAAGTATAACTACGGTATAATTCATGACTATATTTCCATCGAAAATGCAAATTATCCCTTATACTGTATCACAACTACAAATTCTTAAGTGCGGAAAGATAATTCGTGGAAGATTATTTCCACAAAAATTTAAAAAACAACCCGTAATCTGCAGTTGCGGAAGGTAAATTGTGGGATAATAATCCTAAAACCAAAAATGTAACGAGCAGCCCGCAATCTGCATTACGAAGGGATAATTCTAAAAAGTTAAAATGCAATATGCAATCTGCAATCCACATTGCGGAAGGATAATTCTAAAAAATTAAAAATACAACACGCAATCCGAAGTCTGCAATTGCAAAAGGAACATTGCGAAGACTATTTGTGGAAGGTAATTTGCAGAAGGAAATTTCTAAAAACGAAAAAAATACAACCCACACTCTGAAATATGCAATTGCGAAAGGATCATTGTGGAAGGTAAATTGCAGAAGGAAATTTCTAAAAATGTTAAAAATATAACCCGCAATCTGCAATCCATGATTGTGGAAGGATCATTGCGGAATGCTATTTGCAGAAGGAAATTTCGAAAATGTTAAAAATACAACCCGCAACCCGCAATCTGCATTTGTGGAAGAATCATTGTGGAAGGTTAATTTTGATTATAGTTTAAAATTGAGTCCTGTAATCCGTAATATGCATTTGTGAAAGGGTCCTTGTGGAAGGAAAACTTGTGGAATGATCATTGCGGAAGGAACATTGCAGAATGATCACTGCGGAGAGGACAATAAACTTAGGAAAACAAGATTAAATAGTGAAGTGATTTGAAAACTAATTGTTTAGAATTGGATTCTGAGTTTGAGGAAAGGTTGATCAAACATGTAATGTGAAGAATGTGCAATAAACTCTCAAAGTTCAATAATGCCCTGTTTACAATTAGGGACTTTAATAATGTGTTTCTAGATATATGTTATATAGTTTATTATTATTGTTATTATTATGGACTTTTAAAGTGTGTTATAAAATGGTATCAGAGCATGGTTGCAGCACTAGGCCTGAACCAACTCAAAGCTAAAACTGCTAATTAAAACAGAAAACTAACTTTATTCTATTTTCTTTTCTCTTACAAAACCGAGGAGAAGAATAAATTTGGTTTGTTGGAAAAAGTATGGCAGATGTAGAGATGTCCAGATGTCCACGGAAGAAGAATCCCAACCTAGAAACCCTGTGAATAATGAAGAAGATAATATAAGGAAGGGTGAAATCTGGGTAGATGTAAATGAAAGTCAAGATAATAAATCTGAATTACAGAAAATTGTTAAAGAACTAAGGTCAGAATTAAAAAGAGTTAGGGAGAATAATGAACGAATCCTTAAGGGTCAAGAGGAACCGAATAATATTTTACTAGCTAAGATACATAATGCTGAAAAGGAGAAAAACAAAGAATCAGAACATAAAATACCAAAAAATACACCTTATAAACGTAATGGAAAGAAACTAGAATTTTCCAGTCATAGGGCTGAAACTTCCAGAGAAGAATCAACCAAACATTACACATGAACACAACAAGATTCCAGTGAAAGTAGTGGCTATAATAAAAGGAAAAAGAAGTACAAACCATATGAATAAATCTATGGGGAGTTTAAAAATATTAGAACACCAATGTTTAATGGTGAAATTGAAAAAGGAGAAGAAGCAAAAGCATGGTTTTCAAGGATGAAAAAATACTTCCAAATCTACAATTACTCCGATGAACTAAAAGCTAAAATGGCCATATATAATCTGATTGGAAAAACGGATATATGGTGGTAGGATATAAAGAAAGTAAAGGGAATAAATGAAAGATATGTAACTTGGAAAATCTTTAAAAATCATTTTAAAATAATACTTTTGTCATAATAGTGTTATGAAGAGAATGCTAAAGAGTTTTATGAATTAAGACTAGGAGCTATGACTATGAAAAAACTCTGTAGTAAATTTATGAGTATGCTTCGTTATGTACCTTATATAATTGATAAAAAACCAAAAATTTATGAGTATGCTTCGTTATGTACCTTATATAATTGATAAAAAACCAAAAATATGGTGTTTTCTCAAATGTTTTCCTATCATGCTCAAAGAGAGGATTGAGTATGACAATCCGAAGGCACTAGAGGAAGCGATGAGGAAAGAAAATTTATGTTTTGACCAGAATAAAAATAAAAGAGGATTAAACAACATACTTTATGTCAACCATGGCTCGCAGTGATGGTGGCAATTAAGGTTACCAAGCTCAAAGTTTGCAGGTTTACAAGTTTCCAGTGACAGGTCAGGAGCTTGGTATGTTGCACAAAGCAGAAGTGGACGAGTTTATCTATCACAAATTACTGCGGGGGTGCTGGTCTGCCACAAAAAATAATTAAGTAATTTGCATATTCTAATATCTCTCAGCTGGGTTTTCATGATGTGTGATTTCTGCCTCAAAATGGAGGCTCCACCACAGCCCATGAGGTATTACTGCACAAGAACGTCAAGAAAGCGGTGATGCCTGACATCGATAAGGTTTAACCATTCATCTTCATTAAATCTCCATTAATTTAGGGTTTTATTGTTTTTAGTTTGAATTTTTTAAGGGATTTCTGCAGGGCTTTTCATCCGCCATCATTGAAAGTCCATGTTCGACCTGCTGTAGCAATTAGCAATTAGTAAACTTTGAAGTTGGTGGAACTATCCACTGAAAACAGCATAAGTCAATATGTATTGAATCCATTCACATAAAATACTCAGCCACTAAGCATGAACTGATTGCCTTTCTTCTCCACCATATTCCAGTCCCCTCGTCTCTTTCGGACACCTTCAAACAAGAATTAATATCTTCCTGTGACCTATCAGCTTATGTGTCCTTAGTGTCAAGTAATGCTCTACGAATACAAGAGACAACCAAAAGAACCATGAATAAAAGAGAAACACAATTTATATAATCAATAAAAAAATTTATAAGTTCGTTCTGCAATGCATATTATGCGTATATACTTTGCGCGATCTTATAAATACATGAGGTAACAGAGGACGCAGTTGTGACTTGCAGCTATTTTAATAATCTAGTTGTTGTGATACCATAATCCAGTTGTTGTGAAGTTAATGTTAGCTTGACTGGTGTAGTAATCAGACGAATTCTTGAATATGTGGGATGATCATACTTGGAAATGCATGCATTTGCTTACTAAAGCTCACCATGCTATGATAATTTTCTTTCATCATGTAGATTGCTGAGATTAAAATGCCTGAAGCTTACCAGAACAAAATGGTAAGATAGCTGGTGTTCATGTCATGATTTGTAAGCAGATTTTAAATCTCATTAGCAATGTGATAGAAAACGTCTCATCCTTTTTCATTGGTTCTTTGAGCAGGTTTGGATCTTACGCAATGACTCTAGGTGGTAAGTTGCAAGATAGAAATACTAGAGAAAAGACATTTATGAGAAGACTAGATAGAAAAGGTAAAGTGCAAGATTGACAGTGATTTGATTTAAGTTGGAGGATAATACTGCCATGGATTGAAGTACCTTATTCGAGTAATTGAAGAGACTGATTTATACAATTCATTCTTTAGATGAGAAGCCAGTATTACTTGAGATAATTTCTAGCATTTACCAGTGGTAACAGCGGTTACGCATCTGTATTATGCATCGAAGACTATTGATATGAGCGAGTTGAAACATTTAATGACTAACAATGGTAAAGAGCATACACAGACGATTAAACTTGCTTGTAGATATACTTTATGTAAAACTTTTGTTGGTCTTATCTTTGAAGCAGTAGACAAAGGTTAATAATTTGTTTGTAAATATACTTTACTGTGTATATATATTTATATTTTTTTGTTTAAAGAGTTAAACAAAAAGTTATCAATAATTTGTATAAAAACTTTTGTTGAAGGAGTTATGTTTGATATTCAAACCTAGGTAAAGAGTATACAAATGTTATTGGCCCTCGTATAATTCAGGACTGGAGATGGAGAGAAAATAGAAAAAACTTGTTTGTAAATATACTTTGTATAAATACTTTAATATTGTTCAAGGAATTATCGTTTATGTTGATGACTTATATAAATACTTTTGTCTAAGAAGCGAAGCCAACTTCATTTTTTTTAATGATGCAACTCGTTTGGAACAAACGTCTAAGTGCAAACTTATAATTACTTTTATGAGTTGTGAACGTTTCTTTTCATATAGAATGCTGCTCACTTTGATCGATGTATGGTTATAAATCTTTTGTATTTCTTCTATTTTTTTTTATTGTTTTTATAAATGATGCAGTTAATTACTTGGATCAAATATGGTTGTAATCTAGGTCTTTTTGTTGTAGTTAGTGTAGTTATGAGTAATATTTCTTTTACTGTTTCCCAACATGCTGTAAGCTAATTGACATTTTTTAAAGCTAAATTGTAACATTTATTTTCACTCACTGTTTTCCTAAATGATATAGCAAAGTGAATCAAATGTAGTTTATTGTAACTGAGTTAATCAACTGTATACCTGTGCACTCATTGTGTTTATCGACATAGCTATTGCAAGAATCCTTTTGATAAATTTTCTTTAAATTTAAAATCAAATCAACGGAATCCCGTTGAACTTGATTTTGATAAATTTTCTTTAAATTTAAAATAAAATCAACGGGCGTTGAACTTTGTGAAAAGAAATTAATTATAAATATCTAAAAGCTTAGGGAGAATGTTTGCATAAAACAGATTCCATCTAAATTTGGCAAGAATTCTTTTCTACCGTTTGCTTAATCTGTCAAGCATCGGTCATAACTGTTCCAATTAGCTTATTCTTAATTCAACTACTGGTATCCCTCTGGATGGACTGTGACAGGCTGGACCCGCGAGCGTCTTAATGCACACTTGTACACTGAGTTATTCTCATCCATATGCAGCCCGGGCTGACCTCCTCTGTGTTTTTTTTCAACTTTCTTGCCCATTAACCATATTTCATAAAAATTGATCAAATAAAATGAAACGTGTGATTGAACAGATGTGGGTGTAGGCTCACATTCCTTCGCCGACACGTGGGATGAGATATGAAACTTTGCAGTTCTACCTGTTTTAACTGAACTTTGCGGTCAGTCAGAACTTTAAAATTATATAAAGTAAGAAGTATTGGTATATCCGATTACAAATGACACTGAAGAGATCGAAGGTAGATTAAAGCAAAGAATAAAAGAGGATCTGCTCATATGAAACGCATGCTATGAGAGAGAAACCCAAGGTCGATTTATCAATTGCAATTCATATCAACCAAAGTTTAATTATAGAAATGTAATATTGTGCATTCAGTGTGATGTAAATTAGTGATCTGGAGCACGTGATATTGACGAGGTAGCGTAGGTAATAGTCAGGTTACCAAATACGGGAGGAAACTTTATATTTTTCACATTTTGTTTAAAGCCAAAACATAAAAAAATTATTTTAAAAATAGATTAAGTAGTGTAGAGAGTAGTGAGCTTACCAAATAGTGGAGGAAACTTTATATATTTTTACATTTTGTTTCAAGTTAAAAACATAAAATAATTATTTTAAAATCATTTAAAAATAATTTTAAAACTCTATATTTTGTTTTAGGTGAAACAAAGTGTACATGATTTTTGTATGAAGTAGAAAGATCACTTGGTTCATAGTATCACTTTAAAATATAGTCAAATAAAACCTTTTGTGGGGTACACTAAATTAAAGGCTTGAAATAATTGGAAAAATAATAATTTGTAAACTCAAAAGAAGATGAATTAGCAAAGCTGGTGTAATATTAATGAAAGGCTAAAAGTATTTCAGGATAATCATAAAGAGAACTAACCTGGAATTGTTTTAACAACGAAAAAAACATGACAAGGGGCAGGCTCATTTAAGAGACAGATATCTCACATGTAAAACACTTGGCATTTCATTATGGGTGTGTGCAAGAAGTCGAGGGACCTTTTAGATGCAATGGTAGAATGAAGTCAATCACTCTTGATCCATAAAATAGAAATCATCTCAAGCAATCCCGACCCTGCTAAGCCTAGTCCCAAGGCTGTCAACATGCATGCCAATTAGGATAGTAAACAAAAACGCGCTCCTGTTTTACTTTGCAAAAACGCGCTCCCGTTTTGCTTCAATAAAACGTGCTTCTGTTTTACTTCAATAAAACGCGCTCCTGTTTTGCTTCAATAAAACGTGCTCCCATTTTTTCTTTAATAAAACATGCAAAATGGGGGGGTCATTAGTGGTAAGGGGAGACATAGGGATGTGTGTGTGTGATAGAGAGAGACAAAGATAAAGTGGAGGGGGGGTCCTTAGTGGGATGGGGTGACCTATGGATGTGTGTGTGAGAGAGAGAGTAAAAGGTGTGTTAGGATTTTAGGAGTAGGGGGGGTTTAGATTAATGTGAGGGTGTCTAGGTGTTGTAGAGGGGATGCAGTAAGGGGGTGGGAGTTAGAGGTAATTCGATTGGTTGGAGAGTGATATAAGGGAGGGGGACGTTAGTCGTAAGGGGAGACCTGTGGATGTGTGTGTGGGTGTCTAGATGTTGTAGGTTATAGGTTAAGGGGTGTTAGTGGTAAGGGGAGACATAGGGATGTGTGTGTGTGTTTGTGAGAGTGAGAGAGGGAGATAAAGTGGAGGGAGGATCCTTAATGGTATGGGGTGACCTGTGGATGTGTGTGTGAGAGAGAGAGAGAGAGAGGAAAAGATGTGTTAAGATTTTAGGAGTGGGGTGGGAGAGGGGTTGGATTAATGTGGGGGTGTTTAGGTGCTGTAGAGGGGATGTAATAGGGGGGTGGGGGTTAGAGGTAGCTGAATTGGTTGGGGAGTGATATAAGGGAGGGGGGTGTTAGTGGTAAGGGGAGACTTGTGGATNATGTTAGAAGTTGTTGGATTGGTTGGGGGAGAGGGTTTGTAAGGGGTTAGAGGTAAACATGCAGAGGGAGTGTTAAGGAGTTAGAGGTAGATACCAATGGGGGTGTTAAGAGATTGGGGGTAAGTGGAGAAAGGGAAAAAGAGAGTGAGACAATGTGTTAGTAGGTGGGGAGATATAGAGGAGGAGGGGAGAGGGGTAGAGGTCAGGAGAGAGGGAGGGGTATGTTTTTGTGTGTGTGTGTGTGAGAGAGAGAGAGAGAGTGGTGGGATGTGTGTGTGTGTGTGAGAG
>LPNX010608905.1:293772-343031 GCA_001517045.1 Pseudotsuga menziesii
GTGTTAGTGGTAGGGAAAGACATCGAGGGGAGAGAGTGAGAGACAGGGAGAGAGAGAGAGGTGGGTTGTCAGGGGTGTTATCACTCCAGGAGTGTTTCCCTAACTGTAAAGCAATAGAGAACATACATTAGCTAGAGAACTCGATCCAGGTGTTAGTGGTAAGGGGGGACATAGGTGTGTGAGAGAGAGAAAGAGAGCGAGAACGAATGGCGAGGTGGAGTGTTAGGAAGAGAGAGGAGTGGAGTTTAAAGGTAGGGAGAGGAGGAGGAGGGATTAGAGGTAGGGAGAAGAGGAGGGGGGATTAGTAAGAGTTAGGGGGGAGAGGGGAGTCGGGGGGGACATAAAATAATAAAAGTATTGGTATAATTGACAAAACAAGCACTCATTGTAGTATTTAAAAACATGCTCGCGTTGTGATTCACTAAAACACGCTCTCGTTTTGCTTCACTAAAACATGCTCTCGTTTTGCTTAAATTCAAAAATGTATTCCCTCCAAATGATAAGGTCGATCCTCCACTCATGCTTGCATAGAATTCTTATGCCTATGTGTCTGATCGTACTTTGCTTTGGATTCAACATGCCTATGCCTTGGAGTATGATAAACCATGGCTAATTCAACATTATATCGAAATTTTCAATATGCTCGTGTTTAACCGTTCGTCTGATTATACTGCACACCTCCATTTTTTATGAGATTTTAGAAATAGAAATGGTTTTTTTTGCAGATTCCAGATATGTAAATTTTAACAAGAATACATCATTTTTTGTATTTTTTTCATATTTATCTTCTATCATCACTCCTCAACTAAAAAAAAACACTGTTAGTGTTTCGTCAATATCTCTTTCGTTTCTCAACTATTTAAAAAAAAATTGTATGGTGCACTAAAGAACATCGAGTTCTACATGCTATAAAAAATCCATTTCCAAATAATTTCATTAAGACATTCAAACGTTGCACCCACAATTGACGTACCGTTTTCGAGGTTTGATCTTTTAGATAATTAAAAAAAAAATTAAAAAATATTTTTATTATTGGAAAAATAGTCATGCACTAGTACTATATGTTCTCTATATGTATACCGATTTTCGCAAGTTTATTCCATCATTTACTCACTTAGATCACCCACAAAAAATTATATATTTGAAAAGGTCATTCAATTTCCTACATTTCTTGTTTTTTACTCATCGCAAGATTCATTGTGTAAGTGTCTCAAAATATCCATACAAGTTGATGGATGTCTGTTTTTTCAGTTTTCTATTGCATCTAAACTCGCCAAAAGAGACCCTCAACTTCTTGCACACACCCTAATATTAAATCCATACAACCTATTTCAGATTAATTTATTTTATTAAATAAGATAATAATGATTGTAAATCTCAAGAAGATCTTAATTTTATAAAACAATATAATAAACATTGTAATTTTATAAAACAATATAATAATAATAGTAAATATAAGAAGATATGTTTAATGTAATTAAATGGAATACCCTTGAATTCCAGTGACTTGGGTTTGCTTTTCTATGTCAAATAAATAAGTGAAAAGATGGGAGCATACTTTGATGTATGTAGACCATAATGTCACAGGATAACTCCACCAGCATCTAGGTGCAAGAGCTGCAATACTTCATAATTTTTGGAAAATATATTTTCTTTGTATTTTCTGACCGTAATCAGTAGAGAATGATTAGATAAAAAGGGGAGACAAGATAAAAAAAAATTGGAAAAAATTGGAAAATTGAAAAAGAAAGTTGCATTTATAGGGAATTGGAGTTTTGTTCCCGCTCGTTGTCATGCACTTCCAACAGATTGGTGTTGTTTGATTCTAGTGAATTTTATTTCATGCATGCTCATGATGTAATTTATTCCTTCTTTTCTATAATTATGGAGTATAATATGTCAACGGATTGTACAAGTGGGTTGGCCCTACAAAATTTCACACTACCAACAAAAAAATATCGTCTCATTTCGTACTACCAACAAAAAAATATGTCGTCTCTGTTTTTATTATGGTCTAGGAACATTTACCTAAAATTCCAAAAAATTACAAATAATGTTTAATTTATTGAAAAGCCACTCACATGTTTTTTACATGTCTATTTGCAAGGTGTGCCATTCATTATTATTATTTTTTTATAATTATACTTAATACATATATGAGGAGGTCACTAATAATATGTTTAAATATATTTTTATGGAAACAAAGTTGCGAAAATACTTTATATTTATATTTTTACATGGAAATATGTCATTATTTTACGTTTATATAAAATCAAACTCATTTATTTAAAATCTAAAATCAAGGTATGTTTAGATTACATAATCCATACATTTATATAATCAATGTATATTTAAATTACATAATACATATTTTTATAAAGGTTAACTTGTTCACAAAAAAATCTTAGGAATTTGAAACTTAAATAGCCAGACAGTTTCGACAACTCTGTAATCCATTTTGAAAATTTTAAAACAGAATAATAACAATTTTTTTAGTATTTTTTAGTAGAATATTGATGGATTAGCAAGTTTATTTTTCCTAGATTCTAGAAGGATGAGACAAATGTTTTGTTCACATTGGTTTTATTAAAGTTGTTCCAAATTTAAGATAAAGAATTATCCATTACTAAAGATGATGTATGGATAACCGACACTTTATGACAAAGGACTCGTTTAATTAGAAAAAAAATACATAATAATAGACAACTCATTTAACTAGAAAAAATGGATAATAATAGATAGCTCAAACAAAATAACAAGTTTAAATAGTTATACTAATTACCAGTATAGATCCATCTTAACTATGGCTCTACCAAGCACCGAGAGGGATCAAGTTCTCTTGAGGTGCAAACCCTTTTTAATTTACAAAATGTCTAATAAGTATTCCTACTTGGAAAGGAAATGACTAACTTACTTAAGTAATTTCAAAATAGGGTAAATGCCAGTAGAAGAATGAGATGAGTCACATTATTAATCCTATAATCAAATAGTTTTCCAAAAATTGCTTTACTTATCTTTTTTTAAAACTAATAATGAATATTAAGATTAATTAATGAGTAAAATAATCCATATAAAATTTTAAAATCTAGATTTATTGGAATTTGAAAAACATTTTACCATCAAATCTAGATTTTAAACATTTATCCAAATGTTTTGAAGAAATGACTTGTTTTTCTCTATAACTAAAAATGAACATTACATGTTAGGGTTAACCTTGACTTGGGAATGAGTAAGGATGTAAGTGGTTTAAGGCACATGGTTTTAGTGGCCCGTAGTTTCTTGCTAGTTGTATTTGCATTAAAAAACTTTATAAATATGATTGTAATATTTCATTCTAATCAGTGTTATCATTCTGTAATTTATTTCTATCACATATTTTATTCTTAACATTATGTTTGCGTAGGTTTCAAGTCAACTAAATTTGAAATTAAAATTTGATATATAATTACATAAATGTGTTTTATTTTTTAGTAATAAGCCGACATGTTATAAGTTTTTTTATTATTTACTTTTTATTATTATTATTTTTATTGAGTCTACATGTGCCACATCAGCGTTATAGATGAGATACATCTCACCCATTTGAACTGTAGAAAACAAGCGCCTCTCGAGGTAATAAAATATAATAAAATTATTTAAATAAAAATTAAAATAATTAATAAATATTCAATAATAATAAAATAATTAATTATATTTATGTTAAAATATATACACCATTATATTTGAGATTTAAAGTATGCAACACTATTTATTTAGTCTTAATGTATATTACTGTAAAGTAGAAATGTTAATGTTCAAAGATATACAATATCGCATTAATTACTTTAATATGAAGTATAAATGTTAACATTGTACAAAGATAATAATTTAACCACATTATATTAATTACTTTTCAAGTAGAAATGTTAATGTTCAAAGATATACAATATCGCATTAATTACTTTAATATGAAGTATAAATGTTAACATTGTACAAAGATAATAATTTAACCACATCATATTAATTACTTTTCAAATGATTAAATGCTATTTATATTATTTTGTTGGAAGGTACAAATGTGAATCGATCACAAAGATATTTGCAGAGAACAGAAGCACGCCATATATTGATCAAATTTGATAGATATATATATATATATATATATATATATCATTTTATTGTCGAAATGTTTAAAAAATAATTATATTTTAATTGAAATAATATAACTAATTATATATTTTATAAAAAATTTAATAAAATATTAAAATTTCAAGATTAATAATGTGAAAAAAAGTGTTTTATAAAAGTGAAAAGGTGAGCCATCAAAATTTGTAAACTGAAACAAGTAGTACTCTTTCATTAGACTTGGTGAATATCCACTTCCTCTCATAAAGCCCTCTCATTCTTTCTAAATATGACTTAGGCCTCACAATGCTAATCTCTATGTTTCTTTGTTATTGTATCATTTTATTAAGGAAGAAAAAGTCTACTTATTGATTATACTATAACCAAATTTTTTAATAATTTGCAATCCCAATTACTAAATGCACTGACTAAGAATATAATGTAGTAAGAATATAATGTAGTGACATACTCTTTAAATTTAGAATCTCAATTTTAATAGCAATTTTTGTGATGTCAACAATCTAAGGTTCACAAAAGCCTAAAAAAAAATTATAAATACATTCCTCATTTGGATTCTCCAATTGATAGATTGTTACATCAAAATGCATCAACTTCATAGATTACATCTTTTTAATTTATTTTTTATATTGTTGTTTTATTTTTTAATTGGCATCTAATACTTTAGATTAATCTAGAAATAAGCAACTTTATAAATCAAATAAATTTAATCAAAACACAGTCGGTAAGCTTTTAAAACACTTGGCCTACTTCTGTAAGGGATTTATAGTCTCTAAAGTGTGGGCACGACCTTCAGCTTTGCATGTTAGTCTTTTTTTGGCTATTGAAATCCATCCCAGCATGCAGGCTACATATGAATGAAAAATACTAAATCTTTGAGAAAAATGTATCCTTGAAATCAATATGCAACTTACAGTTTAATCCACATTGTGAGCCAAGAAATAATTCAAAACAATTTATTATCTAGTCATCTTTTTCAATAAAGTTGGACGTTGTCTTCATTATACACAAATTCAAATAAAGAAGCCACAACATCAACAATTCAAGGAAAAAACTTCTCTCCAAAATTCAAATATTAAAACTTTCTTTAAACATAAAAATCAAAGCCACAATTTGAACTAAAACAAGCTACTTTCCAAAATTCAAATATCTAAACTTTCCTCAAACAAAAAAACCAATATTCAAATTTTAAGAAGTAAGAAGATGTATAACTTAATTAATTACTATATGATATAGGTTAATTATTTAAATAATATGAAGCTATTTAACATAAATATTTAAAAATTAAAAAAATATTGAAGAATTATTTATAATCTAGTATTTCTTTTGAAAATTATACATAATTGTTTTCTTTAATAATAAATAATAAAGTTAGAACTATGAATTTTATGAAATTTATAAATAATCTTTTCTTTAATAATAAATGATAAATTTAGAACCATGAATTTTATTTAAAATGTATTTGAAAAAATATTGCAAGGGCAGACCCTTGGAAATAGGTCTCTTTTTTATAAACACGTCAACTTTGATAGGTAAAAAAATATTTGAAACGTCAATTTGATGTTTATGAATTTAGATGACGAGGCAAAATTTTTAATACCTATGTTAACCACTAAAACTTAGCTAACAATCATTGGTCATTATGCTGGGTCAACTCTTGGGCTGCTCTTAATTTTAATCCAAGAACACATAAATACTAGACTTCTCTATTTCCGTGTATGTGTGAATTTTAAAATTTACTTAATTAGTAAATTTCTATATAAATATTTTACTCATATTTATATATAATATAAAAAAATATTTTATTCACACTTATATACAATATTAAAAATAAATTGACACTCAGTAAAATTGGTTAAACCCTCAAATGATAGGCACTAAAAACTTGAAACCATCATTTAAAATTTTTGGACAGGCAAAAAAAATTGAATTTTCAGTATTGCTTGGAAAGACTAAAAAAGATTAAATTTTAATCACTATCCCAAGAAAGCCAAAATATTTTACATAACATACTTTATTTAATGCTGTGGCGGCAGTGCTAGCCATTGGATCTCAAACAGGTTTGAGATCCAATGGTTGGCAGTGCTGCAGCCACAGAATTAAATAAAGTATGGCATGCCAAATATTGTTTTTTGAGATCCAATGGTTGGCAGTGCTGCAGCCACAGAATTAAATAAAGTATGGCATGCCAAATATTGTTTGCCATCAAGCCTCCGCACATGGAGTGAAAAAACGCCCTCGAGCGTGCTCGAGGGCGCCCCTGAGTTCAAATTTCGGGCATTTCCAGCAGACCCACCTACAGCCTGGGCTTGCCGTCGGGCGCCGATGCTTTCTAACAGCTACAGTACTTTGATTTGATCGAGATCGTTAATTTTAAGTGAAGTTTACGGATCACCATTGAAATCCACAATTTATCTCATGTGCGCAAACTAGTGATTTTAGCCCTTGTTACGTCATCTGAGGGCGCGCTTCCGAGACCGTCTTCTTAGTGCATGTGCGGAGCCTAAGAAAAGGTTAGCCATTTAAAAATAAATAAATAAAGTTGTAGACAATGATGGGATATTTCTAAGCGCAAAAACTATCCATTCAGTTGCAGAGCATTTAATAAGGGTACAACAAATTTGATAATCAGTAGATCTTGAAGTAGATATTGAGGTGAGATCCAACGGTCATCAAACTTACTGCAGCCGCCGTATTAAATGCTCTTATCATTTTTGAGAATAATGTAAAAAAATATAAAAAAGTACTGAATGACAGCATTATAAACAAAACTTACATGATAGAATCTAACTCGACCTAAGGATTCCAGTGTCGTTCTTTTTTCCTGTTTCCCTCTCGTTTTCGTTGCGGATTTGGCGCCGGTGTGGTGAAACCTGAATTGATTCATGTATTTCCAAATCTTCCGATCTGTATTTATGACTCATGAACTTTAAAAACGTGACTGTGGCGGTACAATTATTATGAGATTTTGTGATGGTATTTATGAGATAAGATCAGAGATTTTGTGATGGTATTTATGAAATAAGATCAGATGTACAGTGGGCTTTGGCCATGAAATAGTGAAAACAGTGACCAGACATGGATCCACGTGACGACAAGTAATAGATGCATGGATCATAAAGAGTGCAGAGTCCAGACGCGTTAATAGAAGAGACAAATTTATTTAGTATATATCTATACGGCAATAGACAATTACGATTCACGAACAGGACATGTGCTCTGTGCAGCGACGCCATACGGATTTCACTGGAAGAGAATGTGAACGGCCGTCGGCGACAATGACCAACAGGGTCGTGTCACAATTGATCTGTAGCATGAAATTCATAGCTACATAGAGGCCTGGAATTTCAATCCTCCTTGCCTGATAAATTAAAATCTGATGATTGTTACCTGTTATTTAAATCATTAAACTTTAATGTTTGTTTGTATGTGAGTGAGGTGTGATTGAACAAGATGTTGATGTTTAAGTTTGATGTGGTGTAAAAATTTGGTTCATTGTAATTTTTCAAAAACATAATTGGCAAAGCCCATTTTCATAATTGTGATGTTTGTATAGGTAGAAGCACCGCCAGACTAAACCAATAAACTTATATAGCCTAGGCATGGTGCATTGCAACAATACTTTGCATTTGCATTGCATGCTTATGCCAGGTGCCTTGCAAATGCAAAATGCCAAAAACTAGATTGCAAATGCATGGTGCTTTTTGTATTTTTTATTGAACCATATTTCTATTTGTAATGTGGTGACATGGAGAAGTAATTAAAGTAAAAGTTATATATTTTATTTTTCTTTCTGTGTTGCAATAGGATATAAACATAGAACAACTAGCAAATTCATATGGAGAGGCGAATTAATCAACTCAATAAAAACCATTTATAGTTTAAGTTGTTTAATTTTCAATGCAGTTGACAAGACATAAAATAGATCATGTGTCCAAAGAGGGAACACTCTAACACTGATCATATACAAATGCAAAGGCTGTAGTTGTTGACCATAGACATGAAGCAAATGCCAATGTCTGAAATATTGAGAAGGCATAGGTTGAGATATACTTGAGAAGGCATAGGTTGGGATATACTTGCAAGCTATGAATAATATTAGAAAGACCAAATTGTTGATATATTTTAATTTTCAATGGCTATGAATCTTAAACCTTAGCTGGAAAAGCCATTGGTTATTGCTTTCACATAACTTTTGATCTTATATTATCTATGACTAATGCATATCATTCTATGTTATAATTTGATATATATATTGTTGATGGAAAAGTTAGTGTTATTAATTACTTGTATTGTCTTGTTTTGCTATCTTTATCATTTGCTTTTAATGAGGAATAGTACTTAATGAAGTATATTAGAATTGGTGTAAAGTGTTTGTAGTCAAACTAATTTCGAAGGAAAATAAATGGGGGCATGCATTTAATAAGAAGCTAGGATACCTATCTCATTTTCATTTGTATTTAGTATATAAGTTTTCATCCAATTATGTGTGCCAATTCTGGGTGGAATTAGGATGCAGGTTTAATAGCTGGACTTAAATGTTGGATTTTGTGTAACTTTGGAAGTTATTCTTATTGTAATGTTTTGTACCTTTTACGGGAGGTTATATTGATGTAATCAATCATGTAAACAATTCAAAGAATTAATGTAAACATTGAGGAAGAATTACACAAGAAAAGGAATTAAATAAACCTTATTTTATCTTCCCCCAAGACAAGTCGGCCCAATGGATCAAACTGCCCCAAAACACTGGGCAGTTTGACCCAAACAATGGGGAAAACTGTCAAGTCAACCCTAGTTTAGTTTTAAAGAAAAAACAATATAAATAAAGGGAGCGCTCCTCATTTTGACACACGCAGGACAAGTTCGCTCTCAGCTAGAGAAGTTCGCTATTGTAGCTAGGAGTTTATTTATTTATTTTTCTAGGGTTTCTCCATTGTTGAGAGGTTCTCTCTTATTTTCTTAGGGTTGTGTAACTACCATCTGGATATACATCGTTCTATACTGGAAGGTATGAGCTTGGGGGAGACAATAATGTTGTATTGTCTATGGTTGGGAGGTGATAGTTCATCACCGTGGTTAAACGAGCTCCATGCCTAATTTTTTTATGTTCTTTGTCTTTCTTCTAGTGAGCTTGGTTTTGCAGCTACCAATTTCTAACATGGTATTAGAGCAGTTCTAGAAGAAGCCATTGTCGATAACTAAGGCTTGCTATTTGAGGGCCTTCCCTCAACATTTCTGGAGAAAAAGAGACTTGGAAAGTTCGCTCGAGGGGAGGCACATCTTCTAGTGAAGAAATAATCAAATTTTGATAATTTTCATTTTTGACATAATTCCGCCATTGTAGCTACTGCAGAAATTAGGGTTTCAAGTTTTAAGTTGACTAGTCCATAGTTTTGGTTCGACCTCACCTTCTCTCAACTCGCCTTGCTAGCGCGCATCTATCTATGAGGTTAGTTTCACAAAATTCCAATTTTCATTTTTGACCTAGCTTTTGCTAGGGTTTCTAGTTCAGATTTGCAGAGAAGATGATTGGAATGAAGAATGAAGATCGTCTTGATGGGGCTACCAACTTCATCTCTTGGAATTCTAGAGTTATTCTCATATTGAAAGAAAATGATATCTTGAAGTTTGTCAATGAGAAGGTTCTAGAACCAAAAGCTGAAGAAGACAAGTCTCATTGGAGGAAGAATGATGCTAGAGAAAGAAGAATCTTGGTGGAATCAGTCCAGGACATTTGGTTCCTCAAATATCAAAAAAGAAGACAGCTAGGAAGATGTTCAAAACACTAAAGAGTCTATTTGAGCACAATAGCATCAACACGACTCTCACATTGAGGAACCAACTATCAAATAAGAAGATGTCTAAGCCTGAACGAATTGCCTCATACTTCATGAGGATCGCAAAACTAAGGGACAAGTTAAGGTCCAATGGATAACCCATCGATGATAAGGATCTTTCCATGACTACTCTAAATGGTCTTCCAACTCTTGTGAGTCATTCATTCAAACCATAACTGGTTGAACCAAGTTCCCAAATTTGACAGGTGATGTGCAGATTACACCTAGGAAGAAACGAGGATTGCAACAAGATAGAGACTTCATGGCACTCAACCTGAGGAGAATTAAGCATTCATGGCCCATGCCAAGAAAGGAAAGGAAAATGAAAGAAAGTTCCACAATCACAAGCACCAAGAAAGGATATCAAGTCCTTCTCTAGATCAGAAGAAAAAGAAAGATCTCTTAGATATACAATGCTTCAAGTGCAAGACATATGGCCACTATGCCAGAAATTGTAGAAGTTCAAACTAAAGGAAGCATGAAGGGTTAATTGCCGATGTAGACGAAGATACTCCATTTAAGAGTGCGAGGAATGGTGATTCTGAAGAAAGTAGAGAGGATTGTCGAAAGGAGTTCTTATTCTAGTTCTTCCCTACATTGAGGCGATGAGATAAAGATCCAAGTGGCGATGGATTCTCAACATATGAAGATCAGTGGACTATGGCAGTGGGAGCCCACCCACAAAACAATAAAAGATAAGTATTTGATTTTACATGCTCTGGTAGATTAAATCTAATTGTTATTGAATATGTTTATGTAGATTAGATTCCTAGAAATTGTTGAGCATGTACTATAGTCCTTTTATTGATAGTAGGCTCATGTAGCATGTATTATGATTTAGCCCGTAATGCTACACAATAGTTCATGGATCCCTCTTGGATGACATCTCTTTCTAACATACTTAGAGTAGTGCACACTTTTGATGGTATGCTATAATGGAGACTGCAAGCATACAAATAATAGCCATGTGTGTGTTGTACCAAAGCATTAACTAAAAATGCCTACATACCTAGACAAATTATTGTTGATGCATTGATTTGAATATGCAATGTTGCTAACCATCTGATAAGATTTGACTTGTAGGGAATGTTATGCCATGCAAGATGAAACTTTGTCTTAAGGACAAGTGATCCCATTGATATGTAGATAGATTGGAAGCGGAAATCCTCTATAAGCATGAATCTCATCCCAAAAATAAGGATGACTTCCGGTCGAAACAATTAAGAGAAAGTTATGACAACAGATAGATGAGGACCGAGTACATACAATTCATAGGCCTAGAATAATTTCATGTAGAGATTTGGCGATTAGAAGTGAAAGGATTCTACGGAGATCGGTATCTATGCTGTAGTTGTTCGTCTCTTCGACGATTATGGAAAGAAGTTTCTTTCCAATCATAGTCGTAACAAATGGATTTTGGAGGAAAAAAGTTACTCAACCGATTTATGAGGAGACAAAGGGAGTTAGCCCTCAAGATGAGGATCCTGGCCTTTTGCATATGTCAAACCCGATGAAGTTTTACTAAGTCAAGGAAGAGCATAGTTGAGATCCTAAGCAGATCGAGCATGATGACTAGGACTACACTAATGGCGTTATTGTATTGTTTTAGACAAGATAGTTGAAGGATCCTTGATGAACCTGGTCATCAACGGGATAGATACTTACATCGTATCTGTGAAATCCTCATAGAGGGAAAAGGCTGATCAACTACAAATGGAGCAAGATGCTCATATGCAGAGGGATCATAACGCTCCAGCACAGAGGGAGACCTCATAGACACCTTGTAATGGGGTGGGGATACTAGTCTCTTAATACTCTCCCATACAGGTGCATGAATTTAGTTATGTAATTATTTCATTCATTTGCATTTCATGTTTAGAGTAGGGCAAGACAAAAACTTATGCCCAAATATATTTGATTCCTCGGTTAGCTGATATGTGTGCAAAATTGGACCATACATTCTCCCTAATCACTACGAGAAGGAAAGGGAGATTAGTCTCTTGATTATTTCCCTTGCTAAGAGGGAATGACGATTATACAAATACCATGCATTTTCTCGATCACTTCAAAAGAAGTGAGGAGATCTCTTGAACATCCTGAAAAGGACGAAGAGGTTGGTGCACACTGGTGCTTCTGTATGATACCAATACGATTTAGTGATGAGGCCCAACCACATCGGGATTAATGCTCACTCACAGTTAGTTGTGAATAGCCCTGGAGCAGCCTTATGCACAAGGATCGAGATGATAATGGCTCTTGTATGCAGCATCGGGTTGAATGTTCACTCACAGCTAGTGGTGAATGGATTTGGTGTAGTCTTGCTTAGAATCAAGGTGCTGACATAGTTCTCATCTAGATAGCATCGAGCTAAATGTTCACTCACAATTAATAGTGAATAGCTCTAGTGTAATCTTTCTTAGACTCGAGGTGTTATGTATTGGCTAGTAGTGTGAGGTTCTAGACAGAGACTTTCTCACCAAGTGAGAGTCTTGGTAATGATGTAGAATGCCCCCTCGCTAAGAGGGAAGGATGGTTTTACTCCCTGACGCTCTATGATGGAGTGGGGAGATTGGTTCCATTTTTATATCCCTCGGTAAGAGGGAAGGATCATTTTACTCCCTGACACTCTATGGTAGAGGGGTTAGTGTGGCTACCCCCTTCTAAAAGGAAATAAAGTTGATTTAGGGACATACATTTACCTTGATTCTACAAAGGTACCTCAACTTGTTTAGGTTCTCAGCTTGGTATGAGAGAAATCTCATTGTTAGTGGAGATAGATTGGTAGTAGATGGTCGTTTACACTAGTGCCTCTGCTTGTCTTGTTTCTCATCTTGGCATGGAATAAATATCATCGACAATAGAAATGGACATGCAGTAGATGGTTGTGTACACCGATGTCTCTGCTTGTCCTGGTTCTCATCCTAGTATGGGAGAAATCCCATCGACAGTAGATACTAATATATAGTGGTCGATGGTTGTGTGAAGCATGTCCAAGATCTCATCTAGGTATGGGAGATTCCCATCGGTAGTAGAGATGGACTAGTTGTAGATAAGACACTGATTGCAGCACTCTTCGATGGACAGTAAGAGATGATGGATTCACCGATGGAATGTGAGAGTAAGATATATGGTGACGACTCTCCAATGGACTGTGCAAAGTTGCAGAGCTGATAGATTCACCAATGGACTATGTGGATCAGACGTATGATGATGATGACTCTCTGATGGATTGTGTAGAGTTGTAGAAATGATAGATCTATGGTTTCATTTTATCTAACAACCGATAAATATCATTCTATGTTATAATTCCTTATAGATTTTTTTATCAGAAAGTTGAAAGTGGTATTAATAACCCGCCTGGTTAAAGTGCTTGTGTGTGTTGCACTAAAATTTGTGTTTATTGACTTTGTTCTTGAGCATCCAACCTATATATATATATTTTTAATACAATTTTAGTTGTGTTTGCTTTGTCAAAATGAACCACCAATCAACATAAGATAGAAATTGCAAATAGCGAACTTTAACAACAGATGCGATATTGTCTTTGTCAAAAAATAATTCATAGGGAATTTCACTTAATCCTGACATACAAGAATGCATGTAGAATGCAACCTAATAAATTTGAAGATAAATGAGTGAGACCAGGCATTCAGTAAGAGGCAAGTGTAGATATATATCAATTTTATTTTTTAAGAGGAAGGGTAGATATCTCAATTTTATTTTATTTTTAATTTCTTTATAATAAAAGACTCAATATAGGTAACTAAAAACAATTTTTGCGCTAGTAAACAAGTTTGCATTCAATTATATGTGGCAACACCACATGAAGTTTGTAGGTAGGTTATTTTTTATTGTTTTTCAGCTTCCTTGAGATGGTAGGAGAAGATACAAACGGTTGTAGCTATCTTAGACTAGCAAGTTGAGACTTTATTTTCAAGTTGATCTAATTGTAAACAGATATTGACAATAAATGTATGCAAATAAAATCAACAAACACTTCAGAAAAGGAGAAAATATCCATCGAAGTGGTGAATTTATATGTGATCAATAACTTGTTTCCAGTTTTGGCTAGAAAGTTTTTGGTTATGGAAAAGAAATGGCAGAAATTTTTTCTTTGATGATTACAAGGCTGGGAATCAAGAACTTGACTAGCTTTTTTGGCAAAACTTTCAACATTTGTATGGGAAATTCCAGGAGTTCTTATGGATAGCTATGTTGGAAACCGATGACACAATGAATAAAATGAAATTGCGGTGTGCAAAAGACAGAAGACACACTACAACAAATCCTAGAATTAACGTCCCATTTACCGTCCATTTTTAGTGTATTTTTTTTACATTGAGTGGTCGAACTAGATGCTAAATGGGATGCGCCTTGTACAAAACATAAAGCATCTCAAAAATGATTTTTTTGTACTTTCTAGATAGCATTCTTCATGACGTCCAAAATAACGTTCCTTTTTTTGCTTCTAGAATACCGTCCAACTTTGCTTCCTAAACAATGTTGAGGTTTGCTTCCTAAATAACATCTTATTTTTCTTCCTAGATATCATCCACTTTTGCTCTCTAAATGACGCCCCCATTAGCACCATATTTACATCCTTAATAACGCCATGTTAACATCTATGTTCGCGTCATATTTGCATCCAAATTAACATCCAATATTGCATCCATATAACCACTTATACTATGAAATGAGAACTTTATACTAAGAACAAGAACTCTAGCCATAAAAACGATGTTTTTTGCATAAAAACACACAAAAAAATAGAAAAGTATTGATATTAGTATACACATTTTTTTTTCAGGGTAAAAAGTAGAGTCATGGCCTAAACATCCCATACCGTTGTTTACAAAAACTTTAAAATCAACCCCTAAATTGGAAAAATATTTTTTTCTCTAAGAGATAAATTACAACTTTTTTGAAACTTGCATATTAAACAAACAAAAAATATTTCATATATAATTTCACCACTCTAACCATATAAATGCAAAGAAATTATGATGTGATTTATAATGAAATCATATAGTAGAGCATACAAGAACAAATCATTCATATAATATTTAAAATCTCCTTTAGAGTTTCAATTACAAACATCATACTAATAGAAATGTTCTAAAATGTTTCATTTGAAATTATTCAAATTCATCCATGATTCTAACACCCCATCAGAATCTACATTTTTTGCAGATGAAGGACTAGATGGAGATGTAGGAGACCCATATTCTTCTCTATTATCAAAGGGTGCACCACTTGAGTCTACTATCTATGCCCATAATTTTAGATGTCATATTCCTTCTAGATCTACGGCTTGGTTTATCAGACTCCCATCTTGCAACTTCTTCTTTTGGAAGAAACTTCTTGATAATCTCTATAGTCTTGGATATTTAAGAGTGTATTTCTTTGTCAACTTGAAATCATAAACAAGTATATCAACTTCCTCTAATTTCAAGATGTCAATGCGACAACGATTTATTTTTTGACCCTTTCTTTTCTCTTTCTGCAAACCCTTTTCTCAAGCACCATCTCTGCCTTGTACACACCATCAATTAGGTGTGTATTTGTTGCATACCAATGTACTTCTATTGATACTACTTCTTCATTTAATTTATTGACCTTTATAAATTTTGAAATCCAGAATGGATAATCACGTGCATCATCTGTAGCCAAAACTACAATCATGCAACCCTCCTTGATATCTTGTACTAGGCCCATGTAAAGGTATTCCATCTCTCTACACTTTGCAGATGATCTTCAAGAGCCAATATACATTTCTCTTTCCTCTACTTGAGAAAACTCAACACCTCGAGGTTCAACATTGGTTTCCTCGTTTTCATTTGATACTCTTTGTGGCCAAGTAAATGGAGACTTCAGATATGTATCTCCATTTGTAGACACTACAAAAAATTTGAATTTTATGGGGGGTTGTCTTCTGCCTCCAAAATTCACTTTTGGGGGTGGTTTTGGCTTTGGAGGTGGTCTTTTCAAAACCGCCCCTAATAGCACTGATGCTAAAAGTTTGGACTTTTAGGGGTGGTTTTGGAAGAGATAAAAACTGCCCCTATAAGTGACTTTTTAGGGAGTTTCTAACCCCCACCCCGCACCCCGAAAAAAAAAGGTGACTTTTAAGGGCGGTTCTAAACCCCCCTCATAGACACCTATGGAGGCGGTTCCAACCCCCCCAAAAGTCCTTATTACAAACATTTGGGTTCGGTTTCAAACCCCCCTCGTAGGTACCTATGGGGATGGTTTCAAACCCCCTCCCCCCCATATGTTCCTACAAGGGTGGTTCTAAACCCCCTCTAAAACTCCATCTGACAAACCTTTGGGGGAGGTCTTAGCAACCCCCCCCACTTAGAAACGATGCTAAAAGTTTGGAATTTTAAGGGCGGTTTTGGAAGAGATAAAAAATGATGCTAAAAGTTACTTCTAGGGGTGGTTCAACCCCCACTAAAAGTCTTTATGACAAAACTTTGGGGGCGGTTACAAACCGCCCTTGTAGGTACCTATGGAGGCGATTCGAAACCACCCCTAAAACTCTTTACAAACATTTGGGGGTGGTTATTGTTATGAAGATAAATTCCTATGGCTTGGGGTACCACAACAGACAGCTTGACTCTAGAAATCAATCATTTCCAATATGCAATAGAAATTAAATATCTAACACTAAAGGATCAGACTTCGTACCTTATTCCGGATGGTTGAAGTAGATCCCTGTTGAGCTTTCCAACTTCAGCTTGAATTGATAGATTACTTCCTTAACAACAAGTAAACAATACAAGCATACTATATATATTGGTGTTAGATCTATTCTAGCATATATAATGAGGCATTTCCAGCTCGTGACTTGATTCCAGTATATGTCAGACAGTTCCAGACAAGGAGGTAGCATATAAGAGATGCCACCAATCTGGAAGGTCTTTTACACAAACCGCTACGAGTACATGTCCTACTATGTGAATAGAGGTGTCAAGGTCGAACGTAGTAGTCCATCGTCTGATTACCGGTCATTGATGTATACCGTTAATAGACGCGAGATCACCCACCGATAATGAAAATGGGAATGAAGGTACTAGAGTGAAAACTAACAAGTGTGAATAAATGTGTTGAGGTTGAACACTTGAGAGGATCCATTGATCAGGGGACATTGATGTATTCCCAAAGACTGTCGATGGCGAGAGAACCTGCCACTGATGACTGCAAGTCTCAAGGCACTCAAAATGACTCTAGATTCCGATCCCAGAATAAATGATCTGAAGTCGATGGGATGAAATCCGTTGGAAGGAGGGAATTAAGGCATCCCCCATCATCCAACACAAGGTACTCAACAAATCTATATAATGTGGAAGGACTCGATCATAAGGTGCACGAACCAGTATCTGTACCTAGAATGGTTGACATGCAAAGTCAAGATAACTGAGGAATGACTGACTCTGGCTTCAACTTCCTTCGAAAAAGAGCATAACGACAAATGGTGACTGAATAAAGGCAGCATAGAATCGATATACAAACTGGGACATCTCTACGACACAGGAGGCATCGATAGAGGCTCCATGGGGACTGGAAGCTTAGCCAGTCGGTGGAGATAAACTCAAATAAACGAGTACAACTCCTAAAGAAAAAATATAAACCCAACCAATGGATGTGATATACAGTGCTCTGTTCGAAGGCGACGCGGATCGACAGCTGCCAAAGATAACATCTTTCCTTGTCCAGCTTTTTGGTTTTTTTATTTTTTTTGGACTTTTTCAAATATTTAAAAAGCTTGAAAAAGAATAAAATTGCTTTATAGTTACAGACTAGGAGGAGACGAGTGTCATAAGGGCAAACAAACTAGTTCCAAGCAGTGGAACATACCTATGCTCAATGCAAGGATACATGTGTAGGATATCGACACTCAGGGGAAAATCCCCTCCCGGTAAAAAGGGAATCAAGCTGCAAAAGATATATAAAATGGCTCTGCATGGCTAGAGATGAGACAAGCTCGGGCTATATGGCTGAAGCGCAATGTCAGGGAAGCCAGCATAAAGCTCAAGAAGGCAGGAAAAGCTCATGATAATGCAATCACAACTTGACATAAGGGAGTCCTGAGGGAAATAGGCCAACAAAAGATCAAGGGGAGTATGAGGCTCTTGCGAAATGTCATGGCAGTACTATACAATAGACTCCCACACCCTAAAGGACAAAATGTCAGCATGGGCACCAAATGCAAATAAGGTGCTAACTAGGGTACCCATGTAAGGTCAAGCTCTACCACTCATATCATGCCACTTCTAAAATAGCAAGAAGGTTCTGTGACATAATAGAGTGGGTTTGTACCTAAGGTTATGATGAAACGGTCATAAGGTCATGAAAAATAAAAACGGTGATGAAACCTAACCTATATGCCAGTTTAGACATGATACCTGAGATCGGCACGAACGGGTCAATCCAATAGCTAAAACGGCACTGAAAAAGGCCTCCTACATCATGAGTTAGGTAAAAAATGGTCCAAAATGATTAGAAATTGTCAAAACTATAGGAAAGGGGGTAAAAATTTTCAAAAATTTGAAAATTTTCTATAAATAGTAAACAATTCAAAATATTATAAAACATTTGAAATTTTTACCCAATTGAGCTCAGATTTTCAACAGCGAATTCCAAGAGATCCAGGTGGCCGAATCCACTACCGTTTCTTCCAGGTATTTACCCATGCTCTTCTCTTCCATTTTGATGCAATTTTGATCAAATTCCATGGTCATTTGAGGTTTCTAGGCCAAACTAAAAAGGGTGCTGCGGCCCACGCGGAAATCGAGGGTTTTTTCCCGTATAGGTCTGGATATACGCGGAAAATGCCCCCACAGTCGCATACATACGTGGCTGTTTGGAAAATAGTCGCGTATGAGGCCGCGCATAAGGTTTTTTAAGTAATATAATGGGCAAACTTGCAATTTTTGGTGCAGGATGGTCCTAGAATGGAGAGACCGTGAACATGGTGAGGTAGATGAGGCAGTAAGGGCCGATCTAATGGCTCAACAAGCTCTATGTGCATGGGGACTCTATAAGTTTTAGTGTCTTGGTGGCTTGAGGGCCAAACCAAGACTATTGTAGATGCTGGTGGATTACTGGTATCCAAACTCTGAGTCCTTCCAGATAGATGGGATGTCCCTCACTATAGAGGTGGAGGACACTGTACTTCATTACTGGGCTTTCCCGACGGGGGGAAGTAGTGAACCTTCGTTCTTGTGGTGGGCCAAGAGGTGGCCTGACTATCGATGAGTACATTGTGGTGTACTGCTATCCAGACATAGAGAAGGTGGGGAGTCAGGTCCCTACCAACACTATACACGTAATGGGCCTAAAGGCCATACTATTGACATTAGGCAGGATAGCAGGCTTGGCATCACTCCACCAGGCCTCGCGGCCTCTGATGTTCTATGCAGTAGAGTGCATGAGACCCACGATTTATGACTGGAGCACTACACTACTGGGCAACATGAAACATCAGCTCGGTGAGTGTAAGGCGGGTAGAGTACGAAAATTCGGGTTCAGCAGTATATTGAGCACATTTTTCTTTGAGCGTGTTCCAGGATTGAGCCCTAAAGTTGACGTTCCTCTTCATGGGGTTTGAGATCCATCCCAACAGCGTTGGGTAGATGCGATGCGCAGACTGGGGGGAGGTAGGGTGGCCAACCCCTATCCAGCTGATTTCTTTCTGTGGTGGCGACGATAGATAGTTTCCATTGATGACTACCCCTATGCAGGGATATATTTCTGGGGGCACCCAGACATGCCGCTACCACCAGGATCGGCATATGGCGATATAGGTAACGAATCTCGACCCTCTCTTTTAATTTTTTGAGTTATTTAATTTTTTTGTGTTTTCTGATTATATGGAATCAAAATACATATTTTTGCATGACAATACATAGTGACATCTACCATTTGTATGCAGATGTGGGACCACGGCGGTCAGAAGGCTTCCCACGTCACAGAAGGAGGGGAAGAAGAGATGATATCATGGGTGTGGATGCAGAGCGAACACTCCAGAGCATTCATACCAATTTTGTGAGGCTGACACATAGGGTTCCCATGGCGCAAGTCGAGGACTTTCTTGAGGCTATGCAGCACCAGGTGGTAGGTGTACCACAAGCATGGGTGCGATTATTCCGACGGCTAGCTAGAGCCATAGTGACCTTCCATGATCACAACCCCCCTCCTCCTCCACAGGATTAGATACCTGGTAGTCTATACATTTTGTACTACCGTGTATTATATGTTGGTGGCTCGAGAGCCCCATTTTTGTATCATGACACTATGTATTACCACATTTTGGATGTTATATAAAAAGTTTTATGGTGATTGGTTTATTTATTTACATGTGTAAAAATTGTGTTTGGAATGAATTTATTGTGTATGAAACAAATGCCAATCTAACATGTAGTTAGCATATGAGTCAGCAACTTGATTATTAATTCTTGGAATGTGTATGTATGTTATATTGTCAAATTGTCATTCTAATAATCTCACATGTAAGAATCTTCTTAATAATGTCGGATCTCTAACATGGTACAAACCATTAAGCTGTGACACTACTAACTCCGAATGAAGACGTACCTCAAGAGAGAGAATGCCATGTGAAACGGCATCCCGTAGAAGCTCAATAACGGCACTATATTCAGCAACATTGTTGAAAGATGGCCGCAAACATACACCTCCTGAAGACAGTACCTGACCCATAGGAGTATAAATCACCCAAGAAGCAGAGGCTGAGTGTTGAGTGTGATAGCTCGCATCATCCCTAAATCCTATGTAGGTGGAAGATTCCATTGATATCTGCCAAAAGAAATTGAAACTAATCACAAACCCGATCACTATAAGAAAAAGACCTAACTATGCAAAACTATACAATAATATACAATAACCAGCCTTGGCTGAAAATCATGCATAGTTCTTCTTGAGATAGAGCCCATTTCTAGGCTCCGCCAAGGTCGTTCCCTCATAATCCACTAACTCATAAGAACCCTTTTCTAACACATGTTTGACGACGTAAGGGCTACGCCACATGGGGTTAAACTTTCCTGCCCCCAAGGGTTCTTTCGGTTGATCCCACAAAAGGACCAATTATCCCTCACTAAACCTCCTTGGACAGACAGACTTATCGTACTAGACCTTTACGCAACGTTTATTTACTTCTAGAGCCACAAAGGCATCTCGGCGCTGCTCATCAAGTTGCTCAAGGTGGACCAGATGCTCCTCCAATGGTGAAGTGTCTAGTAAGAGTTCTACAGCTAGCTTCAAAGAAGGAATATGGCATTCAACCGGCAATATCGACTCCAATCCATGTACAAGTTGATATGGAGAAAAACCCGTGGCAGTCTTAACAGCGGCTCTATATGCCCACAAAGCAAGATATAACATGATGTGCCAATTATTCTTGCTCTATGCTATGGTTCATTGGAGAATCGATTTGAGTGATTTATTCACTGCTTCTACCTATCCATTCGCTTGAGGGTAGTAAGAGGAGGAATGCTCTTGCTTGTACCCTAACTTTGATGCCAACTCTTTCATCATACGATTCTGAAAGTGCGAGCCATGGTCAGTGACAAGCTCTTTCGAAATTCTAAACCGAGTAATAATCTAGTTGAACACGAAGTGGGTGGCTGTCTCACTGTCAGATTTAACTGTAGGCATAGCTTCAGCCCATTTCGTGAAGTAATCAACAGCCACTATGATATGATGATGCCCCCCAGCCGAAGCTGGGTTGCAATCCATAAAATCAAGCCCTCACTTAGTGAAGGGACCAGCGGTGATAATGGGATGTAACGAGGTAGGTTTCAAGCGCATATTACATGTGAACACCTAGCAAGGTTGGCACCTCTTGACTGCATCTACACAATCCTTAAATATCGACGGCCAGAAATAACCCGCTCTTAAGATCTTTTGGGCTGTAGAAAGCCCAGATAAATGACCACCACATGCCCCTCCGTGGCAATTATTCAGCACTACCTCAGCCTCTTCATGAGTTAAATAATGTCGTAAAATGGAATCTACTCCACGGTGGTACAAAGTGTTATCCACTATGAGGTAATTCTTAGGCACGTGACGTAATCGTCGTCATTCATCCCGTGAGAGGTGAGTAGGTACATTCAATGTTTATAAATATATAATGATATCCCCATACCATGGGTCTAAAGTTGAGATTAAGAAGATGTGTTCATCGACGAACGTATCTTCATAAACCAACTCTTCGGCCTCGCTTGGGAAATCCGATATAAGCTTTGCAAAAATTAAAGACTTCTTCGATTTTGCCGAAACAAATTCGAGATCGAATTCTTACAGGATGACAATCCATTTATTATATTTTCCCCCAATCATCCTTCGAGTGAGGACGAATTGAAATGGATTGACATGGGCTACAACCAAGGTCTGGCGAAGGAGAATATAATGTCTCAACCGTTGAACCGCATGTACGGTAGCTAAAGCAATATTCTCGACATGAGAATAATGAATCTCTACATCATTAAGGTTTTGGCTCAGATAATATATGACATGCTCTTGGAGCTCCTCATCCTCTTGAACCAAAACCATACCAATCGTCTCCATGGATGTGGCCACATAAAGTAGAAAATCACCGCTATAGTCTGGGGGACTAATCACCAGGGCCGATGCTAGGGCTCGCTTGAGTGCATCAAAGGACTCTTGGGCTTGCTCATCCCAAAAAAAGGTGGTGTCCTTCTTCAATAGACGCATGAAGCCTCTAGTCAAATTGGAAAAATTGACCACAAATCTCCGTAAGAAGTTTGCCATGCTTTGCAAACATTGAAGATGACGAATATTCTTCGTGGGAGACAACTGAAGTATTGCCTCAACCTTCAAAGGGTTGACTCTTATACCCTCTTTAGAAACGATGAATCCTAACAAGCGACCCGACTTCACAAAAAAGATGCACTTATGAGGATTTAACCTAACCAAATAATGTCAGCATCTTTCGAATGCCAATCTCAAGTGATAGGAATGGCACATTCTCATGCGAGAATGAGCAGCAAGGTCATCCAAAAATACTTTCGATAATTGACTTGAGATCGTGGAAGATCAAGGTCATTGCCTGCTGAAAAGTAGCTCCGGTGTTCTTAAGGCCAAAAGGCATTTTCCGATATGCAAACGTTCCCCAAGGACAAATAAATGCAGTCTTATGTTGGTCCTCAGGTTTAATTTGTATTTGATTATATCTGGAAAAGCTGTCCATAAAGGAAAAAACATTGCTACCCGCACACCCATCCAAAATCTGAATAATAAATGGTGTGGAGAAATTGTCCTTAGGACAGGCACGATTCAAATTACGGAAATCAGTACATATGTGGATCGCTCCCTACTTCTTATCCACCAGAACAGGGTTTGAAACCCACTCCGTCAAGGGAACATGATAGATAAAACTGGCTTTCAACAGTTTCTCTATCTTTGCCTTAATCACGGGTGCTTTCCTAGGATTCACCGCACGCAAGCATTTCCGAACAGGCTTAGCGTTAGGATAAGTCTTAATCTCGTGTTTAACAATACAAGGGTCGATACCTGGCATTTTGTCGTAAGACCAAGCAAAGATATCACAGAATTCTTTAAATAGCTTGGTGTATTCTTGAATCTCAGCATGGGAACATTCTGCCCCAATATAGACATTCTCTATCCTGCCAGGATCACGAGAGATATTGATAGGAATCGTTGAAGATATGTTCGCCATGTTTCCATTAGCCATCGGACCAGGAGAGCTTAATGGAACCATAGGACTACCAACTCTCTCACTAAGAACCACCCTAAAGTCCTCACACTCTAAGAGGTCAAGCTCGGGAAGAAAGTAAGATCTATGATGGAGTTCTTTCCATGGTAGCTCAACTCCTAACATAGCCTCAATAATCCCTTCATCTGAAGGGAAAACCATATCAAGGCAGTCGTGCGCGTGAGAATACTGCACTACCCATTTCGGCAGCACATAAGGGTCCTCCTCCTCTGTTTGCAAAGAGGAAGGACTGGGCTCTGCAACAGACTTAATATTAGCTTGATACGCTATTATAGTTTTAGGCAATGACACGTTCGTCACGATGGGATCACTAGGAGTTCTCGGTGTAGGAAGAATCCAAGGATCTTCCATGTGACTCGTGCGAAAAGACACCGATCTCATAGATGTCGAAGCCTCACCGGAACTAGACCCTATCATAAGGATCGGTGCAAGACAACTAAAGCTTCCCATGAGGGATGGATACATGCCTACACCCACACTCCCAGTTGCTGGCTGAGAGTGTTCAATGATCGGGATCGAAGCTCCCGAAGATGTGGTAACAAACAGATTCTTGAATGACGTTTGATCAATCGTGACAATCTTCCCGTTAAATCGAAAGCATACAACACGAAATAGGGAAGAAGGAACGGCTTGCATACTGTACATCCAATTCCTACCCAGCAAGAGATTGTAGTCAAGGGGTGCATCAACCACCTTGACCTCTATCGCAACGGTCTTCCTCCCAAACGGACCTTAAGGGAAGGAAGGATGTTGTGCGGCCTAAACGATCTCCCATCGAACGTAGTTAACATGGTCGTTGATTTAGACAGCTCAGGGGAACCTAAACCCTTCCAACACGATAAAGACATCACAGAAGCGGCAGCGCCTTCGTCAATCACAGTGCGCTTGATGGTCATATTAAGACATTCTACGTGAATCAAAAGAGACACATAGTAAGGCAAGCGAGGCTGAAGTCTTGCAGTTTCAAATTTAATGGAGGAAGAATAATCATCATTCACACCAAGGGAAGAAAGAAAAGCCTTCCTTTGCGAAGGACAACTCTGAAGCACTTCCAATGCAGACATCGCACAAGGAGTGTGGCCCAAATCCTCGACAACTGAATAGTTCTGGGCGGCTCGGGCATTAGGATTATGCCTCGAACGCTTAAGGACTCCCTTAGGAATGCAAGGTGCAGGTTCAAGTTTATCCACAGGTTTCTCAATACGCAAAGGAGACCCTGGTGGATCAGATTCCTTTCCTGGGCTGGGTTGTGACGAACCATAGTCCTTCACATGGGTCACAACTTTCGCAGCATGTACCATGTTAATGCAACCATGACCACTACCCTCTGGTGGATCTTGATCACCACCAGACTGATCATGGGTCCTCGAGTTCATATTTTGATTGTGAGGTAAAGGGTTAGTTAGCACAGCTGGGCCCTGTGCTAAGAATCTTGAGGCTTCATCGATACGAGGGAACATGTAAGTGAGGTGATCATCCTTACATAACTTGCAAGGGAATTTAACCTTACGTTTAGCTTGCTTGTCCACACCAGCATTACAGGCATTCTTGTCATTATTATTAGCATTCTCATTCTTATTCCCTCCCTTACGATTATTCTTACCCTTCTTTCTATTCTGTCCGGGCTGCTGGTTACCCTTCTGGTCCGACGATTGCACCAAAAGTACACTCGTCGTTTGGGCGGGTTGAGACGAAGCCATGGCTTGTCCCAAAGCAGATTGGTTGATAGACAATTGACTAACTTGTTTTGCAACTGAATCCGCAGGTTTAGCACTTGCACAACCAACAATGCCATTGGCATGTGGTCCAGGTTTGACTTTGGGGTTGAAACTAGAATGTGGAGCATTGGGAATAATCTCATATAAAAAACCAGACTGAGCATAAATCAAGTCCAGTTCCTACGCCCTAAAAATCGCTTGTTCCTCATTCTGCACTCCGGATGTAGAAACATCCTTCGCTATATATGGCAATAATGACTTAAGGAACCATTCGAGGAGGAAATCCAACAGTATAAAGGCTTTAATTAACCTCTTCTGTCTACGCCACTCTTGAATATGATCCGAGATATGTGTGGCTTTATCCTACCGAAATGTCGACAAGAGTTCAGTACCAACGTCATAACGCACTGGTAGCTGGAAGTGGTTAAGAAAAGTCATCGCTAGGTCATCTAACAAAGTGAATACCCCCCTAGGTAGCTCTATATACCATTTCGCGGCGGGCCTTGTAAGGGTGCATTGAAATAGCCTTAAACAGATGGAGTCCTGGTGTAAGGAATTCGAAGAGCACCATAGGTGAAAGGTAGTAACATGTTCACTTGGATGCTCTCCTGGTTTGCCCTCGAACTTAGGTATGTCCGAGGGAAGCTTAGTAGGGGCAGCCATCCAAGCTGGGTCATGAGCTACACGATTTTTTGTCAATCTCGACAAGTCAGGAAGATTTAGCATCACGAGGAAAGGGATCCTAGAATGATGAGGTCGATGGACCACTCCCTGATAATTCTGATTCACATAGGTCTGATTACCACCATGGCCTTGGCCATAGTGCCCTCCTCCCGTTTGACCCGTATAGGGTGGAATGGAAGCACCATAGTGTGGTGGACCTTGACTATTAGGAGCTACAAATCTGTAATTTGGAGAGTAAGCAGGTTGTTGATACCCGCCCCCATAAGGTGAATAACCCTGTCCATACTGCGTCCCATAATAGGGTCCATAAGTCATCGCATGAGATGTCCCATGAGACACTCCGTAAGTAGGAACATATGCTCCGAAGTAGGAATATACATTTCGAAAGTAGGAATGTGACCTCTTGAAGTATGAACATGACCTCCCGAAACAATGGGTGGTGCATGAAGCTGAGACACAACCAGTCTAGTAACCGCAGTACAGACATAACTCGTAGCAACGTTTCAGCCCGAAGGACCACGTGAATAAGGTGGAGGGTGAACATTTGAAGAACTAGGGACAGAGGGCAAAGGGATCTGTGTAATTAAGTACGTACTATTCCCTATAGTCACTCGTCTCGGATCTGGTATCCTAATAGGATCACTAACCCTAGACCTAGGAGGAATGTGTGATGTAACTTCCATCATCGGGATGGAAGGTGCAATGTGACTAGTGCTCCCAAACCTCTCCGCATGGTAAGGAATGAGAGTGCCCCTAGGCATAGTGTTAGGCTCGAACTTGGATTCGACATGAAATGCCAAATCATGTGTAGGAAAACCAGACATACCATAACTAGTGCTCGCAGGTTCAAAATGAGTCTCTTCATCCTCCGGCATTCCATACCGGCAATGCGTCAATGGGGAATCAACCCTAGAGTGAGTAGGTCTATCATGAAAGGTTCCTATCTTAGAAATCACAGAACCTAACTCAGTCAAGTCGGGTGAAGGATCATAGGTAGGAGTAAACTCCCCATCTTCCACATGAATGGGAGAAGGTGGTTCAGGAATACCTTCTATATGGTCTACCATGGTGTGTGAATCAATGTGTGAAGTAGTCCACCTGGACTGTCTATTTCTCGTTCCCAAAGGAGGAGGAGATGTAGAAGGCGGAAGTCCTGCTAAACGACGAGAACGGCGAGGAGCCGCACCCGAATCCACAATGACTGAAAAAATATAAAAGACTCTCTATCTACGCAAACCCTAGGCAAGCTATCGTGCACAGAGCAATCATCAATAATATCTAAAGCCAAGCCTCTCCTAGGAGAGACATACCTGCTTCATTCGGGAGCTCACTTATCCTACCCTTGAGACTCCCATACACAACAAGCGGAGGTACGTAACCAATTATTGTGGCCCTCAACTTCAACGTGTAAAGCCACTGTGCTGTCCGACCCCAACCTGGCCGAGACACTCGCAGAATAACCCCTGCAAAGTGCCCCCTTGATATCCTAGGTAAGACCACTAAGGTCACATCAATATAATCAATGCTCAAGCGGACAGTCACAGGTGGGATTGACTATATGGGTAGGGTAGCAAAGCCCGAAACTCTTGAAAGAGCCCCCAAATATGAATACAATCCTGGAAATATCTTCGGTGCTACTTAGTTATGACTAGGGGTCATCCCAATCAATAACTGCTCACACTGCCTCGTGCTTAACTCCCTTTTGAGAGGAGGATCCTGAGAAACACTGGTTATACTAAGGATTTCACACACTCACTTGGACAGACACATACATGTTGTTGTTTAGTGGTCTTGGAGAATTTGCTCACAATGAACTATTCCAAGACCCTAAAACCTAATCTTGTTGGTGCACCCTAAAAAAGAAAAGAGTGTAGTTCATTTTAATTAAGCATTGATTTTAATTGGATTTATTACTCAAAAGAGGGATATGGTCGTGCAACTAATGGTGTTATGACACAACATGAAGTAAAATGCACACCTAACAGTCAATGCAAATGCATTGTGTCCATGAAAACAGGGTATGCTACTACGTGAAATGCACAATTTTTCTTCAAATGATGAATGCAAGCTTTCCTATATGAAATCCTGACTAATACTCCAAAGAAAATCTAGTGCAAGTACTATGCAAAATGCAAAATGCAATGCATGATGATAAGCACATATTTTTGGATTTTTTGAAATAAAATGAGACACAAAAGGCAAAAGAATGATTCTACAACCCCCAGACTCTGCAAGCACACTCAAGCAGCACTCAAGCAAAGCACTAAGGTAAAAGAAATCTAATGCACTAATCCCAAACAAAAAATTGAAAATGCCATGACAAGAACCTTCTTAAAAAAAAATTACCTTAAAAAAAATATCTCTGGTCAGAAATAGAGGTGTATACAGACTTAGGCAATATCAAAGGAGACTCAGCAATCATCACAACTCACCCAGCAACCATTTAACTTCCACTAAAAGGAAAAACTAAGGGTATACGTGACTATTCGCAGTAAACCCACGTGTATACGTGGAAATTGCAAAGAAACTCACGTGTATACGCGACTGTGAGTTCAAACCTCGCGTACAAGAAGAAAGGTGCATAAAAATCAAGGCAAACAGACAAGATGAGACCAACGTCACACCAATCAGACACTACCAGGACAACATGCCCCCAGACTCAACACAGAAACAAGAGAGAAAGAGCAATTCAAAGTCATTGAATGCCAATAGAAAAGACCCAAAGGACAACTACTAGGAACTTCCCAGCGAAGTCACCAATTCTGTTACCGAGAGAAATTCCTATGGCTTGGGGTACCACAACAGATAGCTTGACTCCAGAAATCAATCATTTCCAATATGCAATAGAAATTAAATATCTAACACTAAAGGATTAGACTTCGTACCTTATTTTGGATGGTTGAAGTAGATCCCCGTTGAGCTTTCCAACTTCAACTTGAATTGATAGATTACTTCCTCAACAACAAGTAAACAATACAAGCATACTATATATATTGGTGTTAGATCTATTCTAGCATATATAATCAACAATGTATAAGCATTTGAAAACATCCATGGATAAAATATTCATTCAAACATACATTATTGGACAGGAAAAGATATTTCTATTAATATAAAATCAGAGATTACAATGGATACAACCTCTATTGGCACGTCTGCGAATCGAAGAAACTGAACCCCCACTTGGGCCTCCACCACCTCAATCCTCCATCTCTCGATAGCAAGCTCACTAGCAAAAGGCAAGCTTGGGAAGAACACAAAAGTGCTCCAAGGGACAAAGGGATGCAGACTCAAGCATAAGTTTCGGAAACAATGGACGATAGTTTCTTTGCTCTCAATTCTCTCATATGCCTTCAATGTACCATAGAGTTCCTTATATAGCTTTTCAAAAGGGTAATGAAAGGTTGAATCTGAGTGATCTCAAGGCATAGGGAAGGCCAGGAGTCAAGTGAGTCAGATCCATGTCAAGGAAAACTCCAAAAGGATTTGGATTATGCACACATCCCGATGTACGCGGTTTTAGGGGTCAAACCTGCGTATATACGCGATTAAGGGTTTAAAAGTCACGTGTATCATTTTTCACATGTTTTTAGGGATGGTCAAGGAAACATCAAAGGACAAAAAATGGTTCAAGGGGTCTAAGGAGTCTGTAGAGGGACAGGGGAAGGCCATACAAAGTGTGATTCACCTAGAGTGGTAAAATCAGCTATAACAGTTATGAACCCCCCTCATAGTGACATATGAAGTCACTTTAGAACCCCCCCTCATAGACACATACAAAAAAGGTTTGAAACCCCCCCGTATAGCCATAATAAATCATAATATAATATAATTTATTAAGAATATCAATATTGCAATATCATCAGGGCACGGAGGAATCAAACCTTCAACCTCCTGCTTGTAAAGAAGGGGCTCTTACATTGAGCTATAACCCTTTAAGAATTAGGGAAAGGGACAATATTAACACCAATATTGCATCAATTGTAATTCTAAGAAAAGACTAATAATCCCAACATTGTTTCTGACTCGAGAGACCTAAGGAAGTAGTATGAATGAAGGGACAAAGAGCCACTTTAAATATTACAGAGTGAAACATTTGACATAAAGTTCTAGGTGAGATGATATTTAGGGAACCACAAAATGGTGGTGGCATAGGAGTGAATTATACAAATAAATCTAGTGGGGGTTCAAGAATGATTCATGGTATGCAGTGTGTAGCTAGTGGCACTAAGGATGGGGCATGAGGTGGAGGGGGTGTATAAATTAAAATCTCTATGAGTTTTTAGTGCTCAAACACTGAAGTAATTTATACATGTGGTCATATAGGGACTTGTCTCAGGTCAATATTGTCCTTTTTTGGCTATGTAGCTCCTGCTGGTAATTACAATAGTTTCTTGAAGCTTGCATGTTTTCCATTTGATAATACAAATGAGTGGTTTGATTTTTTTTTACACTTATAAATGGCAGAAAATTTTGGATAGTCTTTGAAGATATTCAATTTGTATAGTTTGGTTGTGTTCCCGTGGAAGAAATTTCATTTTTTTGTGGGTAATATATGCCTTGATGGAGGTTTTCCCCTAATTCAAACTATTGAACATAAGCACTTTCATTTTTCTAAGCTTCCATGAAAGGGGTACACTCTTATGACATAATCATGTCGAAATTAAGCATTCCCTCAACCCCTTATTCATGTTTGTGTGGGAATTGAACCTTGGTGGGTGACTTGAGTTGTCACCTTCACCATTTGGTGATAAGAAACACCAAAACATACCACCCAATTACCTCAAAGAAGCATGTAGTCTCTAAATACTAAGTTCAAAGGTTTTGGTAAGCATTTTACAAAGCTAAGAAGTGACAAGGATGCAAGATATGCATAAGAGGGAAACTTGTTTTGGAATCATATCTTTCTAAAGAAAACTCTCAAGAGAGGCAGAGGAAAAATAACCAAGGCATGCTAAACAATTTGAAGATTGACATATTTTTCCCAAAATTAACTTAACTAACTTGGCATAGTAATTTAGAATTCTTTGCAAATGCTCAAAATCTAGAGCATGTGCACAACATTGTTATCATTTAAAATCTTATTTTGAAGACAAGAAGCCTAGGGGAACATGTAACAAAACTTATTTCATTTATTCTAGTCTTTCTTTAAAATTTCTAGCATTATCTTATCAACACAAGAGGACAAACATGGTACTTGTCATGAAACATAAAAGACCAAATGAATGTAACTTAACCCAATCTAGGATTACATTACACATAAAAATGTAATAACTTACATATGGGCAATTAAAACAAACTTCTATACTCATCCAAGCTAAAGGCTTCTACAACATGAATTGAGATAAAGTAAAGAAAATTAACTATAAATAGCAGAGTTTAGTGGAAATTACCTATAATTGTCATACTTTAAGCTAAGTAATGGCCGTTACATTTCTTCATCCCCCTCAAAACTCCAAAGTGTAAGAAACAAACTAGCAAGCTCCACCCTGAAACCTAACTTATCAACTTGCATTAATATAAACAATACATTATAGACTATCTAATTTTTTAAGGAACAATAAAGGACTTCGCCAGTTGAAATCGCATAATCAACTCAATACGAATAGGTCATCTAACAAACCCAAATGATCACTTACTATTTATGTTTCTTTATGTTTTAGTTCCCACACTAATCTTTTTAGAGTTCCACATTCTACCAAAAAATACCTACAACCTACAAAAGTTAAAAATATAAAAGAAGCTATCAAATATGTACTAATAAAAGACATTATAGTGCAACTAAAAGCATCCAATGATCATGTGGATTAAAAAAAACAATAGAACTATCTATTCAAAGATGATATGAGTTGTAGATATAGCTCATGAAATTTTGGGAAGTTGTATTACAAACAAAGGACAATATTAGAAGCATTGAACATGTGAATTGAGAAGAGAAAAAAAAATCTCAATTAGAAATAACTACAATTTAGTTTTTCTAAATAAATACATAAAATTTGAAATAAAGGTAAGTTCATGAAAAGAATCTTATATCGAGGGGTAGAAGCTAATGGCCATGAACCAATACAACATCCATTCAAACAATTGCTATCTTAGAAGCTTGTAATTGTATCTATCTCAAAGTAGAATGAAAGGGATTCAAGAGAAAACATTGGGACCAAAAGGATTTAATTCTTTAGGTTTGCCTATAAAATTTCACCTTAGCATAGTTGCATTGATAGCGATCAAATATTGTCATTAAGACGAAAATAATTCCATAATGTTCTCATTTGTTAGGCTTTAATTCCCTCAAGCACAAAGTAATATTTTTTAAATTCTATGAATAACTTGCCAATATTATCATGGAGACATAGATATGCCAAAAATATATTTGTCATAGGAACCCACACCCTAGATTCAACAGTTGGAAGCTTCAACTTTTATGAATCTAAAATATTGTTGTTCTTAGATAGCTACAACCTACCACAAAAGATAAACCAACTTATTGAACATGTCGGTCAAAGAAAAAAAACAACTAGTGACCTCTTGGCATAAGCTCACTTCTTCTTCAGCAAGTGTTTTTTCCAAAAATGCAAGGATAGGCTACAACCCTCCCCCAAACCACTAATCCTTCACTTACCTCACACCCTCATGCAATCAACACACTAATTCATCCTCTCAATTTTTCCAATTCAATTCCAATAGTGAAGTCTGTAGCTATTTACTCTTTAGTTGTAGTTTGTGGGTTAACAACTTTGCTATTGGATGCCTTTAGTATCTACTAGATAATTATGCCATCACAGTGGAATTATATCACAACTTGGAGGTCACAACAATGCAAGGCTACATGTGGAATGCTAAACCACTTATTTCAGAAGGTTAGATCCTCTAATATATCAAAGTCTCATAAGGGTGAGGATCATATCATAGTGGTGCTACACAAACAATAGAAATCATAAATGTTTCTAATTGGATTCGTTATGGGATTGAGTGTTATCCTTCCTAGCTAACTTGTATTCCCGTAATTCACACGTTGAGATCATAATGAGTACATTGTTGTAATGGATTTGATCCATGTTATTAACTGGACGTTTGCACTAAAGAATATATAGGATTTACCTTGGGTACCATCCTTGAAATGAAGGGAAGTGCACGAGCCTTTCCTGAGGATATTTACCTGGACAAAAAGAAAACATATGAATTTTCCCCATGAGTCATTTTTAGGTGTCCAGTAATCACATGAATGGAGTGATTACTTGCAAGCCTTTTCCAGTGGAATATAGAATTGAAAATCCTATGACTAGCAACACTTCTAAAAACACTCAGATAACATCAGCAACCATAAAATCAATTCCAAATGGGAAATATATATTTCATTCCATGAGGATGGAAATCCCACTGACAATATATGTTTATACTAAAGGGAAGCAACATCAACTACTATCATAGTGTTGAAACTATGATACATAGTGACATAATTAAAAATCCTAGATGAATAGTTCTATATAGTCTTTGAGATATAACATAATATCCGATTAGATATAGAACTAGATTAAACTTGAACTAAATCAAAATTTGACTAAAATATTATATTTTCTATTACTAATGTTCAATCATTTTGTAATTTGACACTATAATATCTTGAGCTGGCAATATAGAGAGAACATTTCCAACACTGTTCATCTGAATCTCGAATATTAGGGAGAGGAAAGATAGTTTACTAGAAATAGTGTAAGAAATAACATCCACACTCGTGAAAAGTAGGCCAAAGACTCTTTAAAAATGTATTATATGGCATGCTTTCAATCTGAACAACTAAATCATCATTTCCTATAAAGTTGACTAAACTCATTTTTTGATAGAAGTTTGCTCGAGCCTCTAACCTGTTATGCAAATAATAGTACAAATCTGTTTATTCAGAAACTTTAACAAATAAGTAACTCCAATATTTAAATCCCTACTTCCCACATGACAAACTAGAAATTTGCTTATTTTTTGAAACAATTTACTGAACCTAGAGGGATATCATTGCTGCAATATTCGACAATATCTTCATCCAAAAGAACTAATAAAACTTGAAACTCTTTCTGCAAGCACCTGATCTATCATGTATAAGAACATGAAAAGAAAGACTTAAAAATATATTGATTATTTTATTAGTAATTATACATATTTATACAATAATAAAAAGAGTTTAATTATTAATTTAATTTAAAGATTAAAAACTTTGATTGTTTATTCTAGAATCATATTTATTACTTCTTAGTGTTACTTTCTATTTGATAATGTGTTACTTTCTATTTGATAATGGGCACATCTATCTCATCTTCTAGACACTTCCATTACACTATAGGAAAGGATAACATTGTCTCCAACACCTATACAATATAATAAAAGATAAACCATTTAAAGAGTGAATACCATCACTTTAATTTAATTAATGTATATTTTTTATAAATCCATTACACTATAGAAAAGAATTAACATTGTATACAACACCTATACATTATAATAAAAGATAATTAGTGTGTATTTTTTATAAATCCATTACACTGTAGGAAAGGATAAACATTGTCTCCAACACCTATACACTATAATAAAAGATAAACCATTTAAAGAGTGAATACAATCACTTTAATCTAATTAATTTATAAATACAGTCAAAGCCTCCGTTCGGTGATGGAATTGCCATTTAATTTCTTAATAAAATATTCAAAATATCTTTGTAAGAAAAACAACCAAAATCTTCTCACTTTTTTGTAATTTATGATTATGTAATTTTCAAAAAATGTATGTTTATTATAAATATATAATTTTAAAAAAACTATAAATTTATTATAAATATATATTTTAAAAAAATTATAAATAAAAAATATTTAATAATTAAATTTAAGATAATTTTAAACTCAACCATACACAAATCAACCTATAAAATATTTAATGTTGATGCTTATCACTTCTTTATGTGATGAAATTGCTCTTTAAAATTTTCCATAAAATATTTATTTTTAGAGTTGAAAAAAAGAATTTCCTTTTTAAAGAAATATGCAATGTGATAATAATTTTTTTTATCACTAAAACTTCAAAGTTAATTTCAATTTCAATGTGACATTAATATATAAAGTTATGTAACAATTTAAATGTTACATTTCAAACCAAGTTATTTAAACATTTTGTTAATTAAATTATATATGTGTGAGAGAGAGAGATTAAAGGACTATTAAACACAAAAAACCAACACTTTTATGGTCATCTGATTTAGGCTGATTCAGAAGTTATGAATCATGGTTATAAGATCGTAATGTTAAATTGTAAGATTGCAATTTAAGACATGGTACTCACAATACGAAATGGAGAGCAATAAGCACCCTGCTGCAGAGCAATAAATGCTGTGGCTGCGGGGCACATCAACGGTTAGATTTAATCCAGCTCTTCATCTAACAGTTAATGTGCCCCACAGCCACAGCATTCATTGCTCTGTAGCGGGGTGCTTATTGCTCTCCCCTCAATAGTGAAGGGACAGTTCAATTATGAGATAATAATAAAGTTGGTTAAACAAGAATATTAAAATAATTAATACACTTAGCAACTCTGAAATAATTAATGATATATACTTTATTTGTTGATGATATTTATGAAAAAGATATATACTTTATTTGTTGATGATCTTTATGAAAAAATAGTTCTTGTATAGGTTGTTTTTGTTTATTTAATTTTTAGTATTGAGTTTATATATGATTAGCGTAATTATAAGTAATTGTTAAACAAAAGCTAAACATTAAACTAATTACCAGATAGTTATTGCATCAAGAGAAGTTAGGTGCTCTCCAATTCAATATGGGGAGATCCATTTTAAACTTAGATCTATAAGTACCCAGAGGGATCTAAATGATAAAAAATCACACCTCAAGAAATTAGATTCCTCTGGGTGTTTGATAGATCTAGGTTTAAAATGGATCTATAATGATAGTTATCCATTTATGGTATGCATATACATTAAACTAATTAACACAAAGATAAAAACAAATATTATTTATTAAAAAATAAAATATTGACATAAAAAACAAAAAAACAAAAACTAATATCTCTTTAAGTGAAGTTTATTTTTGAAATGTTATCAAAGGATATATTTAAACATTAAGCATAACAAGATAAGGGGACCATAAAATGAATCAAGGCTGTATAGTTGTTATACTAGTGATAAGCTGAAAAAATCCAAAAAATATTTATAGATCTATAAAACAACAAAAAAAAATATTAAAGTTGAAAAGAACTAATGACTTTGGTTTTTAAAATTGTTGACTTCCTTCCCCTTTACTTAAACACTATGAATTCTAATTCATTTACAACTTAATCCAATCCTTGGAGAAAAATTACAGATATCATTGTATAGATGAGCATTCATTTATTTGCAACCGATTTGGATGGATGGAGGATTTTGCAGAAGCAAACATACATTTTCCCACAAAGGTTACAAAGTAAAAATAAAATTAAAGTTACGTTCAGTGTTCATGGCTATTTTCCGGGCTATTGTGATTATTGTGCGAATCTCGAAATATAATAGAGGCATGAATGACAGTCACAGCATTAAAAAAAAACTTACCCAAATTACATGAGAGAGGCTGAAGGGTTCAAATATCTTTCTTTTTCTTCTTCCCTCAATTTTCTTAGCAGTTTCACTTGCTTGTTTGGCTCCAATGTGGTGAAACCTGAATAATTCTGTGCAATTGCGGCATGTCCCAATTATCAATGAACAATTTGGGCATAAGTTGGAGAAACCCTTGAGGCTTGCATCAACACAATAGCAAGAAGAAAAATGAATTGGATATGGGCAATTTTTTATAGAAGCACCTGAGACCAAATTCATCATCCCTATTCATACATTGACAATGTTATTTTCTCTTGGATTGGAAGCCTTAGCATAGAAGTGGAAGATTGTTATGATGGTGAACCATCTCTAGAAAAATCAGAGCTCGGATAACAACATGGGCTTATAATTTATTATTTTACAACAGACACAACTCTAACAATTATTAGTAGAAAGATGAAAACGATTCTTGGGGCATATACATGAAGAGAATCCCATAGCCGATTTCTCAAATTGCAAGAATATAATCTAAAACTTATGAATGGATTTTTATGTTTAATAAATAGGAAATGAGATCACTCTAAATCTAAGAGGAAATTTGAGTTAGAAAAGCAAAGAATGTGCACACTGGGCATTGCAATGATGAAACACATAATTGGCCAATGGTAGAGAAAAAATAGAGTTATATTGAAGAAAAAATTAACTAGTGAGTGTGACCATACCTGCAATCAGAAATATCGATTCGATGTACACAATGCAAGCCCATAAACGTTGAATTTGAACTATGATTCGTGAATAATGTTAACCTTGAATGTTGAACATTCAATCCCTGCTATCTATGCTGATGCATATTGATTCTTTGAGTGGGTGACTCCCTGAGCAAGCAAGGAATTTTATAGGGACGAATATAAGTGTATATTTGCTCAATATTGTTAGAAATCAGAGTGAGCCAACGATCTGGGTCAATTTCTTTTGGAAATCGAGGGCGAGCCATAGATCCCAGTCAAATTCCATTATAAATCAAGGGCGATTCAGAGTTTAGGGAATTTTTTCTAGAAATGGGGGTGAGTCGAGGATCCCACGTGAATTTTGGTAGAAATTGGTGGGAAAGCAGAGGATCTCGCTTGATTTTTGGTAGAAATCGGTGGGCGAGCAGTGGATCCACTTGATTTTTGGTAGAAATCAGTGGGCGAGCAGAGGATCCCACTTGTTTTTTTGTAGAAATCAGGGGCAACTAGAGGATTTTTTTTTGTAGAAATCGGGGGCGACGTGAGGATTTTGGGGGATTGAGGATTTCTTTCATAGGGCTATTTAGGTAAAATTGATTATTTTATTAATAATTATTGGATGATTTTAATATTTTATAAAAAATGTTTTAATATACTAAATTCGCCCAACAAAAAATTTAAACATTCGCCCCTAAAATCATCTCTGAAGAAAACACAAGAACCAAATCCATAGCCACATCTCTGCCTAAGACAGATATAGGTTTTCCTCATTGCACCTTCTCGAAAGATAAAAGTTTTACCTTCTTACTTCTCTTACCTTCACCAACACTCTTCTTTGCACTAGGCCTCGATCTCTTTTGAATACCATTCGGGAGCAAAGGACAGATGTCCTTGTCAACGACATGCCCCTTCTCCCTATGGATCACAACACGTGACAGAGAAGACATAGCACCAGCCACCTTGTCCTTTTTCAGACACTCCTAAGAAGTTGAGACGAAAATGGAAATATCATATGTTCTCCCAACAAATCGACACCGTGAATTTTCAACCAACCCTAACGACGACTCCATAAAATAATCGCAGACTACGACCACAAAAAACATAAGTAAAAACCAGTTTTTGGATTTTGAAAAAAACTCAATTCCCACTTGATTTGCCTAGTTGGTACTAGGCTGAGAAAAGCTCAGCTGGACTCTAGGACCAAAAACTAGTTTCATCAGACACAGAGCAACCTCCACCTTGCAAACCCTAATCGCCTCCATCAAAAACCCCAATCGCGTGCGCTTAAAGATTGTTTTCAACATGATAATCATGTAAACTTTTATATATACCTATTAATTCACATTCATATAATCTCATAATTCTAATATTTGGTTAACCTCCCTTCTACACCTTTAAATGTTTTTTCCTACTCACTCACTCAAAATAGACCATAATATTATAATGACAATGAACTTAAAAACTTTTATTTTATAAAATATCTATTTAATTTAGATAACATACCACACTTCAATTGTAACACAACGACCATACATATAAAAACTTTGCATAATTATATATGATGACCATCCTTCTCCACCTTTGCATTATTATATATATAAACTTTTATTTTATAAAATATCTATCTAATTTAATTAGCATGCCACACTTCAACTATACCCTCCCTAACAACGTGAACCTAATGAATTCAATTTTTTTTTAAAGATATAGTGACTATGCATCTCTTCCCTTTGCATTATTATATAATAATGCATAATAGATATTTAAGACCATGTACGACTAAGTAAATATTAAAACACAACGTCAATATGATTTATTAAAATTTGGGATTGTATTTGAAATTATTCGTTTATGTGACTACTTTATTACAATGACATTCTATTTGAAGTTACTTGGTTATGTGGCCACTCAATGCTTGAAGTTGGTTCATCCTAGTTGTCTTTTGGAAATTTGTATTAGTTGGCTAGAATTTTTTTTTGGAAATTTGTATTAGTTGGCTATAATTTTAAGGAAAAAGTTCTTTATATGCATAAAGTATGATGATCTATATCATATGTGTATTTTAAAAAATTTAGAAATTATTATTATAATTTTTTTAAAATTATATATATTTTTATTTTGGAGTTAGAAAAATTTGACTTAAAAATCTTACTAATAATATAAAAATTAAACTTTATTTATTTTATAAATAAAAAATTACAAATCATGTAATAAAATTTAGAAAATGTTCAAAAACAAAGTTTATTTTGTAAAGAGAAGTTTATTTTATAAAGAGTTTAGTTAAGTTGTTAGTTTCACTAAAATAACATGCACATAATAAAACTAGGGGCATTGATCACAAATTACTTTCACCACCCTAAATATATTAAGCATAAAGTTAGTCTTTAATGAGAGACAATGGAAAAATGCATTTGAATGTCAGACATAGAATTGACAACCAAAAATGTGAATGTGAATAATAATCTAAAAAATGTGTGGAGAATATTCTTAAATAGGTCATCCCAAAAACATTGGTCAAATTTTATGGAACTCGAACTTTGTGAAGATTCGACTCCAACCAAAAACTTCGATTAATAATGGGGAAGTTTGTTTGGCTCCTTAAATTTTATATGTTCGAAAAATGTGTTGAATTTTTTATATAATAAGCTGTAAAGTAATTAATTAATATGTAATGCAATATATATGATTTCAATGAAAGGAAATATATGTATGATTTATTTAAGATTGAATAGAGTTTATGTTTTCAGTTAAAATATATGATTTAAACATATAATAGAGATTGATAATATGCATAAATATATTACTATGTAATACATATTGTGATATAGATATATATTTATTTATTGGCAATAAATTTGGTGCCAAATTTAAAAAATAAACATAAATTTGATTAGAAACATTATTTTCATTTTTATCTTTTTAGAAAGAGTAGAATGAAAAGGTTTTACTTAGTATTCATTGTTTGTTTTTTCTGATTTATTTTTTTTGACTTATTATATAGTTTTAGGTGTGTATTAATTTGCTTAGATGTGTGTTAATTTTTTTAATCTTCTAAAATTTGTAATAGTTTTTATTAAATATAATGTAATTTAGAGTAAGGTTTGGTAATATTTAAAACAACTTTTAGGTCTTGGTAAACAATGCCTTCTTTATCATAAATCTGTGATCCATATTGAGCACATGCCTTCTTTATCATAAATCTGTGATCCATATTCAAATAACAGAGGCACAGAGATGACAATTAATATTCTAGATTTCCACTATTATCAAGTTCCAGAAAAGTAAATCTATCAACCATGGTTCAGATCAGACCAACTGTGGTCTTGGATTAAACAACATATTTTATGTCATTTATTCTTTTGGATTAAACAACATATTTTATGGTCGGGACTCGGCCACCAAGAAAACGCGTTTTTGGACCTCACGATAAAAACGCAGACTAAAGGGTTTCACAGCATCCTCATACCCGCATTTCACATTGCAATCTTCTCTGCAATTTCACCTCGGCTCAATTAACCCCAAGAACTATCTCCTCCCTTGCGGTTGCAGTCTCTCTGTGTATTTTCCATCCCCCATCTTTCTGTGTATTTTCCAAATGGCAATGGCTGCATCCTCCTCCATCTCTGCCTCTGCCTCCACCTCCGCTAATTCCTCGTATGATATATTTATCAGCCATCGCGATCCCGATGTCAAAAACACCTTTGCAAGCTATCTCTACCGTCGGCTTCATTCACACAGATTGAAGGTCTTTCTAGATCGGGAGGAATTGCAACAAGGAGACTATATAACCTCTCAAATAGAGGCGGCTATTCGAACAGCCTCGGTCCATGTGGCCATTTTCTCACCCCGATACGCTGAATCAACCTGGTGTCTCAATGAGCTCCTGTCGATGTTGAAGTCAGAGGCTCCAATAATTCCCGTCTTTTATAACGTGAAGCCTGCTGAGCTTCGGTGGACGCAGGGCAAATATGCTGAAGCCCTACAGCAAAAAGACAAGCGGCACGACCCAGCGACTGTTGAACAATGGAGAAATGCTCTTTCTTCTGTTTCCGGAATAAGCGGTTTCGAACTGGAGGCGTGTAACGGGTGAGCACTCAAACTTCTCTCTCCGTATTATGTTGCATGGATATACATAAATTTATGTTTCTTACTAGTTATATTTATTTTCTTCTGAACAAACAGTGACGAGGGGGAGTTGCTAGAGAAAGTGGTAGAGAGTGTGTTGAGAAAGGTAGAGAAAACACCATTGTATGTAGCCAAGTATCCAACGGGTTTGGATGAGAAGGTGAGAGATTTTGAAAAGCAAGTTTTATTGGGGCATAAACAAAGTGGAAGAAAATGTCAGGTAGTAGGGATTATTGGGTTAGGTGGTGCAGGAAAGACAACCCTAGCAAAAGAACTCTTCAATAGGAAGCGTTCACATTACAAGAAGTCTTGTTTTTTATCAGATGTAAGAGAAAATGTAGGTAAAGGTTCTTTAACCTTATTGCAAAGCAAACTTCTCACAGAATTGACTGGATCAGCTCTGCAAATAGATAATAAGGATGAAGGTATGGAGAAGCTAAAAATGCATCTCTACTTTTCAGAGATTTTATTAATTTTAGATGATGTAGACGAAGTGGATCAGGTGGATGCACTTTTGCCAGATCAAAATTCTCTTTACTCAAATAGCTTCATATTCATTACATCTCGAAATAAGGATGTTCTCACAATGTCCGGAGTTGGAGAATCATCAATTTATAAGTTAGAAGGGCTTAGTGCACAACACTCCCGAGAGCTCTTCTGCTGTTATGCCTTCAGCCGGCCAGATCCAATCCCAGGATTTGAAGTTTTGACACAAAAGTTTTTAAAAGCCTGTCAGGGATTGCCTCTATCTCTAAAAGTGCTCGGGGCACTTCTACTTGGAAAAGACGACAAGGCTTATTGGCATGACCAACTGGCTCGGCTTGAAAATATACTTCCACATGAAATACAAAAAAGGTTAAAGATTAGTTATGATAATCTCGATACAGAGGAAAAAGAAATATTCTTGGACATTGCATGTTTTCTGATAGGACATGATAAGAATAAGTCCATAAGAATATGGGAGGCCTCAGGCTGGAAAGGCCGGTCGGGGTTTCAAAATCTATGTAACAAGTGCCTAGTTGAAGTGGAACGAGACTTCAACGGTTGGTATCACATAGACCAGATTACTATGCATGACCATATAAGAGATTTGGGAAGAGAGGTCGCCCGGTCTTTGTCGCCGCGTCGGCTTTGGCGATGGACAGATAATGTGATCGATGATTTGTTGCAGCAATCAAATGTAAGTTGTTAATCGTTCCATCCCTTATATATTATTCAGTTTTTATTTTTTCATCCGTTATATATGAGATTTCAATTTTTATATTTTGGGAGAATCAATATGCATAACTATGAATGGACAGGTAATAAGTGTGCGGGGAATTAGAATGGTTCTTAGCGAATATCATGACGATGACGATGAGGAATTTGATAGTATTCAAATGAGGAAGTTGAGACTTGTTGATACTGAAGGTTCTCTCTTGGAACTCATAATGAAGAGGGTGAAGTCCCCAGCTCTCATATGGCTCCGCTGGAAAGACTGTCCTTGCACTTCATTGCCTTCCTGGATTCCAATGAAGAGTTTAAGGGTTCTTGAATTGTCCGGGGGCGCATTACAAACATTTTGGCAACAAGAATCACAGGTATATTGAAATTTGTTGTGTAAACGTGTTAGTGTTTAGTGGCTATTAACATCACCAAAATGTATTAAATTTTGCAGTTGCCCGTATGTTTGGAGGAGTTGCGGATAGATGGATGTGATCAGTTGGAAGCGCTGCTCAGTATGGAAACATTGCAATCTTTGGAGCACTTGCGGACAAGGAAATGCGTGATGCTGAAGAGCATACGGGGGTTGGAGCAGGCGACAAAGCTTCAATCATTGGATGTTATTGGGTGCTCTGAGTTGGAAGCGCTGCCAAGTATGGAAACATTGCAATCTTTGGAGCAGTTGTGGGCAAGCGGATGCGGGAAGCTGAAGAGCATACGGGGGCTGGAGCAGGCGACAAAGCTTCGATCACTGGATGTTATTGGGTGCTCTGAGTTGGAAGCGCTGCCAAGTATGGAAACATTGCAATCTTTGAAGCAGTTGTGGGCAAGCGGATGCGAAAAGCTGAAGAGCATACGGGGGCTGGAGCAGGCGACAAAGCTTCGATCGTTGGATGTTAGCCATTGCTCTGAGTTGGAAGCACTGCCAAGTATGGAAACATTGCAATCTTTGGAGGGGTTGTGGGCACAGGGATGCGTGAAGGTGAAGAGTATACGGGGACTGGAGCAGGCGACAAAGCTTCAATCATTGAATGTTAGCGAGTGCTCTGAGTTGGAAGCGCTGCCAAGTATGGAAACATTGCAATCTTTGGAGAAGTTTATGGCAACGGGATGCGTGAAGGTGAAGAGCATACGGGGGTTGGAGCAGGCGACAAAGCTTCGATGGTTGGATGTTAGGCAGTGCTCTGAGTTGGAAGCGCTGCCAAGTATGGAAACATTGCAATCTTTGGAGGGGTTGTGGGCACAGGGATGCGTGAAGGTGAAGAGTATACGGGGGCTGGAGCAGGCGACAAAGCTTCAATCATTGAATGTTAGCGAGTGCTCTGAGTTGGAAGCGCTGCCAAGTATGGAAACATTGCAATCTTTGGAGAAGTTTCTGGCAACGGGATGCGTGAAGGTGAAGAGCATACGGGGGTTGGAGCAGGCGACAATGCTTCGATGGTTGGATGTTAGGCAGTGCTCTGAGTTGGAAGCGCTGCCAAGTATGGAAACATTGCAATCTTTGGAGGGGTTGTGGGCACAGGGATGCGTGAAGGTGAAGAGTATACGGGGGTTGGAGCAGGCGATAAAGCTTCGATCGTTGCGTGTTAGTCAGTGCTCTGAGTTGGAAGCGCTGCCAAGTATGGAAACATTGCAATCTTTGGAGCAGTTGTGGGCAAGCGGATGCGGGAAGGTGAAGAGCATACGGGGGTTGGAGCAGGCGACAAAGCTTCGATGGTTGGATGTCAGTCAGTGCTCTGAGTTGGAAGCGCTGCCAAGTATGGAAACATTGCAATCTTTGGAGGGGTTGTGGGCAAGGGGATGCGTGAAGGTGAAGAGCATACGGGGGTTGGAGCAGGCGACAAAGCTTCGATGGTTGGATGTCTGTCAGTGCTCTGAGTTGGAAGCGCTGCCAAGTATGGAAACATTGCAATCTTTGGAGGAGTTGTGGGCACAGGGATGTGTGAAGGTGAAGAGCATACGGGGGTTGGAGCAGGCGAGAAAGCTTCGATGGTTGGTTGTTAGTGACTGCTTGGAGTTGGAAGCGCTGCCAAGTATGGAAACATTGCAATCTTTGGAGGTGTTGCTGGCAAAGGGATGCGTGAAGCTGAAGAGCATGCGGGGGTTGGAGCATGCAACAAAGCTTCAACGTTTAGATATTAGTGGTTGCTGTGACTTAGAAGAAGTAGAAGGTGTTGAATATTGTAAGTGGCTGAAGAAGTTTGATATGTATGGATGTTCGAGATTACAGTATCTCGTGTGGGAGCAGTGGAGTTGCCGCGCAGAGTAGATGAAAACAAAACAGAAGCAAGCTGCGCGAAGTAGATTACTGTTAACTTTTTAACTTATTGTTACATTTTTTTTCTTGCAATATGATTATCTACATTGTAATGTTCTTTGTTAGTTATGAGAGATACTAGATTATTATAATAGTTTTTTTAAGTTATTGTAATTTTTTTTATCTGCATTTAATATAGCCTAGATTACTTAATGTTACATATTTTCTTTCGTGCACTATGATTATCTACATTGTAATTTTTTTTAAGTTATGAGACATGCTAGATTATGATAGTTTTCTATATGATTAAATGCATATGCTTATTCTTCAAAGCATCTACCAAACATTATAAAATTTGTGTTTATTGTTATTATTATTATTTTAAATATAAATTTATTAATTTACTGTTTTTTATTATATATTTCATATTTCATTTATAATAAATACATATTTTATTATTCATTTATAATAAATACAAAATGGTAGTTGTTTATAAAAAAGTTACTTTAAATAATTTTATTTCATTAATAAAACTTAAATATTTATTTAAAATGTTTAAATATAAAAAAAAAATAACAAAAGAGTAACATTTAAAAGAAGAGTAGCACGGAAAAAGAAATAACCATTAACAATATTAATGCTTATTATGCTTATAGGATACAAAGGTTTGCAGTGGTATAAGTCTGTATGATATGCATTAATTTAATTTTGATTTTATTATGGTTTGAAAATAGGTTTATTAAAGGTTTTAATTTTGATTTTATTATTGTTAGAAAATAGGTTTGTTAAAGGTTTTCGATTTTATTATTATTAGAAAATAGGTTTGTTAAAGGTTGAGATCAAAAATTAATATTTTTATTTTTTTATCTATTTATTTTATTGGTTTAAGATGTGATTTAAAAAAAAGTTATAATTTTTTTATTATAAAAAAAAAGAAAAAATGGTTTATTATATTGTTAAAGTTTGTAATGAAAATTGAGATAGTAATGTAAACAACTACTATGTTTATGATTCCATTGATTGTGTCAATGAGATAGTAAATACTTGTACTTTAACAATGGAGCTGTATGCATTTATGGTTGGTAATTCTATGTTTCTCCCATAAAACCTTGAGTTTGCATGGGCTGATGATTTACCATTATTTGTGCATTCTCTCATGCATTGTCCCTTAGTTTTGCTTCCCATTGAGTAGCCATTTATGGTTTTCATGGTTGTTGAATATTCACCATAATTGGCTTTGTAAAAGTTAGATGTAATTAATCATGTTTTGTCAAGATAGTGAAAGTAGCGTATTATTAGATTGCCTTCACCAAGGCTCAAGTTTCTCTAATGATATGCATGTGCTTGTGTATAAACATCCTTACAAAAGATGGAAGTAGAGTGTGAATTTGGCAAAATAGATACCTCCCATCATAACCTCACGAAGGGTGACTTACATCATGCTATGACATATTATTGAAGAAAAAATAGAGCAATTGTTGCTTGCTCTTGTTTATAACTCGAAGCATTAAATAAAGATAAGATCACTTAGACAATGGGTTGTTTTGGTAAAGAGATGCTCTTTATGGAAGCTTGTATGACTTGCAACAAGATTGAAAATTCCCTAAGAGTTAAAAATGCCCCCTCCACACATTTTAGCCCATACATGTGGGCCTTTAGTTGAGGTAAGTGTCATGGCCATGGTTTTTAGCGCACCCTAAGTTCTAACACACTTGCTCGAAGGCATGGTTCGAGTGCCCTCATCGGCAAGGTGGCAAAGGCGTTACAGTTAACAACAGCATGTGGGCCAAGCATGCACGCTCCCACATTGCAAAGGCAAGCGCCCACACTCACCATGACGACTTGGAGTGTCGGGAGTGTGGCGCACCAACATGACAGGCACCCACAAGCGTTAGCGTGTGGCGCACTTAAACAACAGGGAAAATGAGTGCTTTGATGGCGAGCGCTCAAGAGGACAGGAGTTTTGAAGGTGAGTGCCCTAGCAGCATGAAGATGGGTGTGCTTCTCACGTGTGGTGTGGGCGCGCGACCCTTAGACGCGCGGACGAGACGAACGCTCCGACAGGCAGACCAGCAGGCGCTCTAATGGAAGTGCGCACGATGATGACAGAGCATTGGGGTGACGAGCATTCTAGCGACGAAGATAGGCGCGGGACCCACTGTTGGTGTACTGGGCACGCGAACCTTAGGCGTGTCGGCAAGTGGACCGAGCGTGCACCAAGTGGACCCATGACTTGGTGTGTGAAGGTGATTTGGGGGAGCTGACTTGGGGGAAGGCGTGAGCTCTCACTTCCACCCAAGTGCCCCTATAAAAGAAGAAGGCGTCAAGGCAAGAAAATCATCATCCAAGAGGTGGCAAGAAATGAGCTCGCAGAAGAAGACACGATTCATGTAGACACAGTGCTTGGCGGAAGCGCGCGTTTGTTTTCTGAGGCATCCGCACAGGTGTTCCACATGAAGTTTTTGACAATCTTCGGAGTGAGCTAGGGCATGTTGCTAAGCTCTCCCACATACACGTTTTCTGTCTTAAGGAATTTCGGTAGCAGCAGCTGAGGAGGGTTGCGACAGTCATTTGGCAGCCAAGTTAGACGCTCATGGGGAGGTTGACTTAAGCATCTTTGTTATCTTTGTAAAAGCGTGTGTATTAGCCGAGTTTGGCACACACCCGGAGAGTGGCCGATTTGTGGCGTCTCCGTTTGTTTACTTGTGAAAATTATAAACGAGGGATCTACATTGGGTAACCCCACCATCTATATTTTCTTTTCTGTTTGCATGTGTTGTAAATTTGACTAAGTGTAAAATTGTTTCGCATTGTGGTTAAGGCGTAGTTTGTTAGAAAACACCAAGTTGGCAAAGCCCTTGGGAGGTTCCTAGACGGTGCCGCACTTCGCTCTTAGTGAGTCAAGAGCGCTCACTAAGTGTGGCTGTGACAGTAAGAAATGTTTCAACCTTCCTTTGTTAATGGGTATCTGGTACATGTTTGAAACTATGAAATTGTTCTTCAAGATGTCCTACATGCAACAATTTAAATTGAGATAAGTTAAAAAGTGTAAATGTGTTTTCTTACATTAGTGGTTATCTGAAGTTTAGATTAATGGTTGTCTAAAGCTGAATCCCTTAGTAATTTAAAGGAAACATTGTGAGTGTATGTCTCAAAGCTTGAAGAACCCATACATGACTTGTAATTTCACTTTGTTATGGTTTTGTTGGATTGCTTTCTTAGCTAGTCTAGAGAAGGTTTTTTCAAGTACAATTCTACTACATGGTATATCAACCTAAAATTTGTGAAGCAAGAAGGAATTTTTCCCTTTACAAAATTCTTTTATTTTTGAATTGATTCCTAGAACATGTTACAGTTAAGTATCGATAGAATTTTTTACCCATTGCAAACACTTTGTTTGAAACACATTGAAAGAATCGTGGCTCTGGTCAAGAGCACATTTTGAATGTTTGTTTACTATTGAAGTGCCTTTTTTTATACATGGGTCATCTCCATTATTTTCTTAGCTTACAATCATTGGTGTTTTCCTTTGTTATAATGCCCCATTTTTCATAATTTAGATCTTGTTCTTGACTTGGAGGTCTACCATCAATAATAAAGGTGACTCTTTTTACATTTTGAAACTTTGGACATTGATATGTGTGATATTTTCTATGCTTGCTAATGCACACTTATATATAAATTTATGCATGTGTGTATATATGTTGTTTCATTGATCATGAGACTATTACTTGTGTCATTTGGAAATGATTTGGCATGTTTTGAATTATTATGATTTGATTTACCAATATGATGATAGTTGACATGTGATTGGTTATGATGAGACGAGCCTATGTTGTGGATTAGGATATGATGTTATTATGCCTCGATCTTTTAACATGAATATGTTATATTATTCTTTTTATAAATAAATTCTATGAACTATGTATGACATTGTTAAATAGTTATGAGTTGTGGTAGGTTGACCAAACCCATAGGAATGTTTTGGAAGGAGTTTGGACTTGTCGCATAGGTTAAGGGGTATTAAGGCTAAATAATCCTCATTAAGTTGGAATCCTTAATCTAAATGTTATGAATAATAGAAATGTTATGCATGTTGATATGAGATCATACTGGCCACATTTTATGCAGGAAATCAATCAAGTAGTTGAATGAAATGGGTGTATGAATGTATGAGGAGACTTCGAGATGGGAGCTAGACAAAGGAACCCATGATGGTAAACTATTGTTATGAATTTATT
>LPNX010608905.1:343184-374087 GCA_001517045.1 Pseudotsuga menziesii
AGGATGGAGTCCTATTATCCCCATGCAGGTTCTATTCCCATAACTTACATGTTGAGCTCATAATAAATATATTGTTGTAACAAATTTAAACCTTATTGTCAGTCCAATTATAAGGTAACAATTTATGCTACATTTGTCATCAATCTGAGTTTGTAAACTTATAAGGTGCAAGGCAATGTATATGTACAGTTAAGTCCTAAATTTATTCAAAAACTATAAAATAAACTCATTGATCGTCACATAACTATTGAAAACAAATATTACAAATACAAATCAAGTTAATTCATCCTAAGATATCATTCAATATTGAATGCATTCCATTATGATATCCTAAGGTAGAAATGCATGTTGATTCATATAACCCGATGATCGCCAATACTTTGTGAGTCCCATTTTAATGGAGTAGATCAATGCTCAGAAAAAAACATCTCATTAGAGACAAGTCTAAAACAACACGTAACTACAAACATGAACCCCTGAGATCAATGTTATCCAACTATGAATTGTTAAAGCAGAAATACAGGTTAGCATGCATAGCCAACAATACTCTACAAGTTTCTCTTTTAGATTATATTAATTCAGGAATGCATGAAGTAAATCTCTTTAAATCACCACAACAATTCAGATCCCGATTCTACTATTATCAAAAAATAAAACTAATGTTAGATTACCCGAACGATACCCTACTAAAAATATGTATTGGAAGAATACAAGCTATAGGAAACATTCATAAAAATATAGCATATCGTTTTCAGAGAGCTATAACACACTCACATAGAAAATAAACCTATACACGCACACACCACTCTTCAAATAAATAATGAACACACAAGGTCATTGTTTCTAAGAGGAAGGGGGGGCTACCTTCTCTTAGAAACACGACCACTACTTTTAATTAAAACTTAGAAATAATAGTTAAAGACGCATAAGAACCCAACTTCAATAAATCATAATGAAAGAGTATTGTAAGTATGAATCTCTACTGTAATGCACCGAAATTAATAATTTATTATCAATTTCTGCAGAGATATTTTATTTATTATTTTTGACTGAAAATAAAAAATTAAACAATTATAATGAATTATTCAGTTATTAATAAAAAGATACTGAAGAAAACAAAAATGGAATAGCCGTTGAATAGTTTTTGCTGACCCACAAGAGCGAAAGACAAGTGGATGTAGCCACAAGATGAGAACTCGAGGTGCAGGAGGCATCTTCCCCAAAATCAGGTCAAAACTCCTAGTTGAGTGCTAAAGAGCAGGAGGCTCATAAATGACCAAGTCCTAGGAAAAATACTATATAATAGTATGTCCATTAGCAAGCATGAGGCTATCATTGAACAATGATTGAATCTGATAATGCAAGAGATGGCGCATTAGTGGATTTTGTTCTTGTGGTTCAGTGAAGAGGCTCGAGGGTTCTGGAGCAAGTGATTTGGATGCTATAGGAGTTGGTTGGGTGGAACGGCTATTCCATCTATGTTTTCTGAGCATTGGTGCTAGGTTCTTATTTTGTTTCTTATTATCGATTTTAGTTACAATAGAATGTGTATTATAACTTTGAATCACAACTATACTTCTAGGCATGAATGTTTATGCATTTGGGTAGAACAAATATCCACGTTTCTGTATTATATCATGTCTGTACAATGTTAGATTATATCTTAATGCATCTAAGATCAGGCATCCATACCCAAATCAAGGATTGTTAGTAATGGTATTACTGTAGTAATTAGTAATTTGTTCTGAGCACAATTATTTAGATCTAGCTATTGTTGACATATTATGGTTTCATATCTCAATACTCACTTTTTTCAAATTATTTATATGTATATAAATTATTCCTGCTAAACTAATCTCATAATGTATTATAGAATAGATGGAGTTAATTTATGATCGAGATAGATAGGGATAACATTCGCTAGTTTTTATAACAAAATTACAGTCAATTAATTCTCTATGTAAAACTTAGTCTGGAATTCTATAAGCTAGACGGTTATGCTATCAGTTTATAAGTCGCAACTTTCTACATATTTATAATTTATTAAAATAAACCTCGTCTCATAAACCCTTTTACAATTTGAGACTATTCAGATCGGGATATTTGGGGATCAATTTAAATATCTATGGATATTTTAATCATGGAAATCATCAATTAAATAATTATAACTTATTCAGCTAATCAATTACGGATCTACAAATATCCTATCTAATATTACATTATCAATTAACAACTGGATTTTGTGGGGATCATTATAATCCACATTACGATTTTAAATCAAGATGCGCCAACTATTCGCAGCAGCGAATCTTTCTTTCTCATGTCTGGTAATAAGCCCATCATAGATGGTCGTCAAGTGTTAATAAAGTTTAGTATTCATATCTAAAAGATTATTACCAACTTACCCAGAGCGGTAATCCCATTGAAGGATGACAACCATTGATTAAAACAAAGAAATGTACAAGTATAACTACGGTATAATTCATGACTATATTTCCATCGAAAATGCAAATTATCCCTTACACTGTATCACAACTACAAATTCTAAGTGCGAAAAGATAGTCCGTGGAAGATTATTTCCACAAAAATTTAAAAAACAACCCGTAATCCGCAGTTGCGGAAGGTAAATTATGGGAGAATAATCCTAAAACAAAAAATTTTACCAGCAACCCGCAATCCGCATTACGGAGGGATAATTCGAAAAAGTTAAAATGCAATGTGCAATCTACAATCCACATTGTGGAAGGTTAATTGCGGAGGGATAATTCTAAAAAATTAAAAATAACATGCAATCCGAAGTCTACAATTGCAAAAGGAACATTGCGAAGACTATTTGTGGAAGGTAATTTGCGGAAGGAAATTTCTAAAAATGTAAAAAATACAACCCACAATCTGAAATATGCAATTGCAAAAGGATCATTGTGGAAGGTAAATTGCAGAAGGAAATTTCTAAAAATGTTAAAAATACAACCCGCAATCTGCAATCCACGATTGTGGAAGGATCATTGCGGAAGGAAATTTCGAAAATGTTAAAAATACAACCCGCAACCCGCAATCTGCATTTGTGGAAGAATCATTGTGGAAGGTTAATTTTGATTATAGTTTAAAATTGAGTCCTATAATCTGTAATCTGCATTTGTGAAAGGGTCCTTGTGGAAGGAAAACTTGTGGAATGATCATTGCGGAAGGAATATTGCAGAATGATCACTGCGGAGAGGACAATAAACTTAGGAAAACAAGATTAAAGAGTGAAGTGATTTGAAAACTAATTGTTTAGAATTGGATTCTGAGTTTGAGGAAAGGTTGATCAAACACGTAATGTGAAGAATGTGCAATAAACTCTCAAAGTTCAATAATGCCCTGTTTACAATTAGGGACTTTAATAATGTGTTTCTAGATATATGTTATATAGTTTATTATTATTGTTATTATTATGGACTTTTAAAGTGTGTTATAGAATGGAATCAGAGCATGGTTACAGCACTAGGCCTGAACCAACTCAACGCTAAAACTGCTAATTAAAACAGAAAACTAACTTTATTCTATTTTCTTTTCTCTTACAAAACCGAGGAGAAGAATAAATTTGGTTTGTTGGAAAAAGTATGGCAGATACAGAGATGTCCACGGAAGAAGAATCCCAACCTAGAAACCGTGTGAATAATGAAGAAGATAATATAAGGGAGGGTGAAATCTGGGTAGACCTAAATGAAAGTCAAGATAATAAATATGAATTGCAGAAAATTGTTAAAGAACTAAGGTCAGAATTAAAAAGAGTTAGGGAGAATAATGAACTAATCCTTAAGGGTCAAGATGAACTGAATAATATTTTACTAGCTAAGATACATAATGTTGAAAAGGAGAAAAACAAAGAATCAGAACATAAAATACCAAAAAATACACCTTATAAACATAACTAAAAGAAACTAGAATTTTCCAGTCATAGGGCCGAAACTTCCAGAGAAGAATCAACCAAACATCACACATGAACACAACAAGATTCCATTGAAAGTAGTGGCGATAATAAAAGGAAAAAGAAGTACAAACCATATGAAGAAATCTATGAGGAGTTTAAAAATATTAAAACACCAATGTTTAATGGTGAAATTGAAAAAGGAGAAGAAGCAAAAGCATGGTTTTTAGTGATGAATAAATACTTCCAAATCTACAATTACTCTGATGAGCTAAAAGCTAAAATGACCATATATAATCTGACTGGAAAAATGGATATATGATGGTAGAATATAAAGTAAAGGGAATAAATGAAAGATATGTAACTTGGAAAACATTTAAAAATCATTTTAAATTAAAACTTTTGTCATAATAGTATTATAAAGAGAATGCTAAAGAGTTTTATGAATTAAGACTAGGAGCTATGACTATGAAAGAGCTATGTAATAATTTTTGGAATATGCTTCGTTATGTACCTTATATAATTGATAAAAAACCAAAGATATGGCGTTTTCTCAAATGTTTTCCTATCATGTTCAAAGATAGGATTGAGTATGAGGAAGGAAAATTTATGTTTTGACCAGAATAAAAATAAAAGAGGATTAAACAACATACTTTTTGTCAACCATGGCTAGTAGTGATGGTGGCAATTAAGGTTACCAAGCTCAAAGTTTGTAGGTTTACAAGTTTCCAGTGAGAGGTTTACCACTACTCAATAAGGTTTGCTTGCTCTTGTGGACAGGAGCTTGCTATGTTGCACAAAGTAGAAGTGGACGAGTTTATCTATCACAAATTACTGCGGCTGCGCTCGTCTGCCACCAAAAAAATAATTAAGTAATTTGCATATTCTAATATCTCAAAGCTGGGTTTTCATGATGTGTGATTTTTGTCTCAAAATGGGAGGCTCCACCACAGCCCGTGAGGTATTACTGCACAAGAAGGTCAAGAAAGCGGTGATGCCTGGCATCGATAAGGTTTAACCACTCATCTTCATTAATTTAGGGTTTTATTGTTTTTAGTTTGAGTTTTTAAAGGGATTTTTGGAGGGCTTTTCATCCGCCATCATTGAAAGTCCATGTTCGGCCTGCTGTAGCAATTAGTAAACTTTGAATTTGGTGGAACTATCCACTGAAAGTATTGAATCCATTCACATAAAATACTCAGCCACTTAGCATGAACTGATTGCCTTTCTTCTCCTTCAAACAAGAATTAATATCTTCCTGTGACCTATCAGTTTATGTGTCCTTAGTGTCAAGTAATGCTCTACGAATACAAGACACAACCAAAAGAACCATGAATAAAAGAGAAACACAATTTATATAATCAATGAAAATTTTTATAAGTTCGTTCTGCAATGCATGTTATGTGTATATACTCTGCGCGATCTTATAAATACATGAGGCAACAGAGGACGCAGTTGTGACTTGCAGCTATTTTAATAATCTAGTTGTTGTGATACCATAATACAGTTGTTCTGAAGTTAATGTTAGCTTGACTGGTGTAGTAATCAGACGAATTCTTGAATATGTGGGATGATCATACCTGGAAATGCATGCAATTGCTTACTAAAGCTCACCATGCTATGATAATTTTATTTCATCATGTAGATTGCAGAGATTAAAATGCCTGAAGCTTACCAGAACAAAATGGTAAGATAGCTGGTGTTCATGTGATGATTTGTAAGCAGGTTTTAAATCCCATTAGCAATGTGATAGAAAACGTCTCATCCTTTCTCATTGGTTCTTCGAGCAGGTTTGGATCTCATGCAATGACTCTAGGTGGTAAGTTGCAAAATAGAAATAGTAGAGAAAAGACATTTATGAGAAGACTAGATAGAAAAGGTAAAGTACAAGATTGACAGTGATTTAAGTTGACGGATAATACTGCTATGGATTGAAGTACCTTATTCGAGGAATTGAAGAGACTGATTTATACAATTCATTCTTTAGATGAGAAGCCAGTATTACTTGAGATAATTTAGCATTTACCAGTGGTAACAGCGGTTACGCATATCTGTATTATGCATCGAAGACTATTGATATGAGCGAGTTGAAACATTTAATGAATAACAATGGTAAAGAGCATACACACTGCACAGACGATTAAACTTGCTTGTAGATATACTTTATATAAAACTTTTGTTTGTCTTATCTTTGATGTTCAAAGCATTATACAAAGGTTAATAATTTGTTTGTAAATATACTTTACTGTGTATATATATATTTTTGTTTAAAGAGTTAAACAAAATGTTATCAATAATTTGTATAAATACTTTTGTTGAAGGAGTTATGTTTGATATTCAAACCTAGGTAAAGAGTATACAAAGGTTATTGGCGCTCGTATAATAAATAGAAAAAATTTGTTTGTAAATATACTCTCTATAAATATTTTAATATTGTTCAAGGAATTATCGTTTATGTTGATGACTTATATAAATACTTTTGTCTAAGAAGCGAAGCCAACTTCATTTTTTTTTAATGATGCAGCTCGTTTGGAACAAACGTATAAGTGCAAACTTATAATTACTTTTCTTGAAGCTATTGTAACACTGAGTTGAAAATATTTCATTTTACCATTACTTAAGATTGAATATATGAATGTAAACGGGTTCATGTTTTTTTAAACTATTGTTAGTATGAGTTCTGAACGTTTCTTTTCATATAGAATGCGGCTCACTTTGATCGATGTATGGTTATAAAAATTTTGTATTTCTTCTATTTTTTTATTGTTTTTATAAATGATGCAGTTAATTACTTGGATCAAATATGGTTGTAATCTAGGTCTTTTTGTTGTAATTAGTGTAGTTATGAGTGATATTTCTTTTACTGTTTCCCAACATGCTGTAAGCTTATTGACATTTTTTAAAGCTAAATTGTAACATTTATTTTCACTCACTGTTTTCCTAAATGATATAGCAAAGTGAATCAAATGTAGTTTATTGTAACTGAGTTAATCAACTGTATACCTGTGCACTCATTGTGAGAATCATTTTGATAAATTTTCTTTAAATTTAAAATCAAATCAACGGAATCCCGTTGAACTTGATTTTGATAAATTTTCTTTAAATTTAAAATAAAATCAACGGAATCGCCTTGAACTTTGTGACAAGAAATTAATTATAAATATCTAAAAGGTTTTGGAGAATGTTTGCATAAAACAGATTCCATCTAAATTTGGCAAGAATTCTTTTCTACCGTTTGCTTAATCTGTCAAGCATCGGTCATAACTGTTCCAATTAGCTTATTCTTAATTCAACTACTGGTATCCCTTTGGATGGACTGTGACAGGCTGGACCCGCGAGCGTCTTAATGCACACTTGTACACTCAGTTATTCTCATCCATATGCAACCCGGGCTGACCTCCTCTGTTTTTTTTTTTAAACTTTGTTTCCCATTAGCCATATTTCATAGAAATTGATCAAATAAAATGAAACGTGTGATTGAACAGATGTGGGTGCAGGCTCACATTCCTTCGCCTACACGTGGGATGAGTTATGAAACTTTGCGGTTCTTCCTGTTTTAACTGAACTTTGCGGTCACTCAGAACTTTTAAAATTATGATGAAGTAAAATGTATTGGTATATCCGCTTACAAATGACACTGAAGAGATCGAAGGTAGATTAAAGCAAAGAATAAAAGGGGATCTGCTCATATGAAACGCCTGCTATGAGAGAGAAACCCAAGGTTGAATTATCAATTGCAATTCATATCAACCAAAGTTTAATTATAGAAATGTATTATTGTGCATTCACTGTGATGTAAATTAGTGATTTGGAAGTGTGTACACTCTCTTGGTTCGGGGGAGGTCACGAGTTCTAGCCTTGAGTCCTCTGGGGTTAGGCCTTCTGCTAGGATGGCCAGCGGTTTACCACCTCTACCATCCACAAATGTAGGAAAGTATTGCTGATTTCCCATGGATCTTTCCATCTGAAAAAAAATTAGTGATTTGGAGTACGTGATATTGACGAGGTAGCGTAGGTAATAATAAGCTTACCAATACAGGAGGAAACTTTATATTTTTCACATTTTGTTTAAAGCCAAAACATAAAAAAAAATATTTTAAAAATAGATTAAGTAGTGTAGGTAGTAGTGACCATACCAAATAGTGGAGGAAACTTTATACTTTTTTACATTTTGTTTTAAGCTAAAACATAAAATAATTATTTAAAAATTATTTAAAAATAATTTTAAAACTTTATATTTTAAAACGTGTACATGATTTTTGTACGAAGTAGAAAGATCACTTGGTTCATAGTATCACTTTAAAGTATAGTCAAAGAAAACCTTTTGGGGGTAAACCAATATAAAGACTTGAAATGATTGGAAAAATAATAATTTGTAAACTCAAAAGAAGATGAATTAACAAGGCATTTCATTCTATTAAATCCATACAACCTATTTCAAATTAATTTATTTTATTAAGTAAGATAATAATGATTGTAAATCTCAAGAAGAACTTAATAAAATAAAATAAATTAATAATCTTCTCCAGTGCTCGTTTTCTGAGGGCTTCTGGGGGTTTCCGTGTACTCCCTCCTCGGTGGTTTAGTATTCTGGGTTTCAGTGGGCTGATTTTTGATGCACGGTTTGGGTTGACTTCGGTAGCCACCTCATGGCTGACAGTGTGGCTGCATCACGCTATTGTCGTTGGAGACATGCCAAGAATATAAAAACCGATGAAGGGCGTTTTCGTTACGTCCTTGGTCATGATGTTTTTATGGATCAGGTTACCTCCCTGTGCTCTCGTGCTCGTGTGGGGCATTTGGAATACTGTAAACTAGGAAAGCAAGCCTAGGTTGATTGGGCATGTGATTTTTGGAAGCCGTTGCTCACCTATATCCCCACCATCAGTTTTATGTCAAATGGATGGATTGTATTTGTTTTCCTTGAAGAGGCTCATGCAGACCTAATTCTTGAACGGATATGGCGTATCGGAGCGGGGTCACTGGTATTGGGGCGTTGGCATCCCCACTTCGATCCCCTCCGTGAAAGGGTTACGAAGCGCCACCTGTGGGTTTTGATACCCTCTCTCCCCTTTCCCCTCTGGAATTTGAATATTCTTGAAGGTATAGCGAACACGATCGGTAGATTTGTGCCTATGGACAAGGATTTTCACCTCTCTTTTGACAAAAGGGTGGCCCGGGTGTTAGTTGAGATGGATATCTCTCATGGCATACCTGCAGAAGTGGAAATTCTTTGCAAGGAATGTCTATTGTTCCATAGGTTGGATTATCTGAATGTGCCTTTCCGCTGCAGTAAATGTCATGATACTGGGCATCTTCGACGAATCTGTCCCTATCTCTTTGACGAAATCTCAGGTACTAGTCTAGATGTGTCTCCAGCGGCAATGGCTCCCTCTAAATCATTTGCTCCGGAACATCCTAAATATGGTATTTATTCGCACTCACTTTCTCTCTTTGATGATGTTCTCGTATCTACGCTCGATGCTCTAGATGGATTGGTACATGACCCTATCTCTGATGTTTTGGAGGTTCTGGTGTCCGCTCCTATGGATGCTTTACCTTCTAAGATTTCCCCACTGAACACCCACCTTGATCTTCCTTCTAGTCCCTCTGCTGTTACTCTCCTCAAACCTGCACTTCCTCCTCAAGCTTTTCCTGTCACCTCGACACATCACCCTCCTCCTTCTGCACCTCCCTTTTCTTCTCTGGTGGACTTTCCCCCACTACCCACTTCTAGCTCTTCACACCCCCATTCCACCTCTCCTCACAGCCCTACTTCATCTCCCTCCTTCTTTGATCCCTTTCTACAGAAATCTCTGTCGATCTTCTCGACCACCACACCTACTTCCCCTTCCACCCATCACCTGAACTCTATTCAGTTTGAGAATGTCACTGTTAGAAAAAAGAAAAAGGATAAAAGAGGATTGACTGGGGATCTCTCATCTTCCTCTCCTCCATGTATACCCCTCTCGATACACATCAAAGATGTGGCTAGAGGACACTCCTTCAGGGGACTTAGAGCGTCACCTCCCCGGCCCTCTGTTCATTAATGTTGATCCTATCACTAAATGTCAGGGGCCTGGGAGTTAAGGCCAAACAATGTAGCCTCTGTTTGCTTTTTCGTTTGATCAGACCTGATATGATTCTCCTGCAGGAAACAATTTGTAGCACATACCCTACACTCCTTGCCTTCTCCAAGCTCTTACCTAATTGGGAATTTTGTGCCATAAGTGCATCGGGCCTCTTGGGTGGCTTATTGTTTGCATGGAACCCTCATTGTGTCAGATGTCATGCCTTTGCGATTGTTGTAGGTATCCTGGTTAAGGATACCTTTCGGGGTATGCCTGATCCTGTTGACATTCTCAATGTTTACGAACCTTACAGGCATCGGGAATTATTTTGGGAGAATGTTCGTAGGGGAGGCCTCCTCAATTCACCTAACTTGATCTTAGGGGGTGACTTAAATCTTACTTTGAGAGCATCTGAAACTTGGTGGAAAAAGGCAGTCATTGATCCTCTCTCTTCGCATTTTAACCTTTTTTTTGACTCACTGGGGCTTGTGGACATAGCTTCTCCCAATGCCGGCCCTACTTGGAGAAATGGTAGAGTGGGCTCTGATGGGATCAGCAAGAGGATTGATCGCTTCCTCATCGCATCATCTTTGATTCCCACGCTCCAGTTCCACCGGGTATGGACACATCCTTCTGACATGTCCGATCACTATCCTATTTTCCTTGAATGGAACAAGAAGATAGGGTCTTACAATTACCCCTTCAAATTCAACAGGTCTTGGCTAAATGACCCTGATTTCACTTCCTAGGTTTCTATGAGATGGTCTGCTATGTACCCACTCCCCTCTAGCTCTGACTGTGAACTCTTTACTCTTAAACTCCGCTCTCTTAAGAAGGATGTTAAGGCTTGGATAAAGGAAAAGGGAGTTGTCCTGGATACTGAGTCCCTTAGTTTAGATTCATACATTTTCTCCATTCTCTCGGGCTCTGTCTGTGGTATTCTATCCCAGGCTGAACTGTATGCTTTGTCTTTGCTCTGATCCAAGAAAAAAAAGCTGTTGGACCATATCCTTCTGACCTGGCAACTCAAAAGTCGTTCTAAATGTGCTCTCCATGGGGACTCCAACACAAAGTTCTTTCATGCCTTGGCATCTGGTAGAAGAAATCAGAATTCTATTTTGTCACTGTTGGATGAGAACGGTAACAGTGTGGAGGAGAAGAGTTCCCTTAAGGAGATGGGTCTGAGACATTTTTCCCATATCTTTAGTGATGATAAGAAAACCAACTTGATTGATCAGCTGCGGGTTGTCATGCTGTTTCCCAACATGATCACACCTGAGGATGCCCCTGGTCGCACTCAACCTATTACTCTATAAGAAATTGAAGCCGCTTTACACTCCTTCAAAAAAGACAGGAGTCCCGGTCCTGATGGATGGCCTGCTGAATTTTATCTTCATTTTTTTGACTTATTGGGTAAATATTTACTGTCTGGTGTAGATTCCACTAGGGTTTCAGGATGTGTCCCACCCTCCCTAAATTCTACTTTCCTAGCTTTGATCCCTAAGAAGGAAAAGCCGACTACATTTGTTGATTTCAGGCCAATTTCCTTATGTAATCTGTTTTACAAGTTGATTTCAAGGTCATTGCTATTAGATTGAAACCATACTTGGACACCCACATCTCCAGAGAATAGTATGGGTTTCTTAAAGATCGACAGATTGTTGAACCTATTGGTATCCTACAAGAGACACTCCATAAAGTTAAGACCAAGAATATGTGTGCTCTCATCCTAAAATTGGACTTAGTAAAGGCTTTCAATAGAGCTAACTGGTCTTACATCAACCTCATTTTAATTCAGATTGGGGTCCCTCTCCTTGGGGTTAACTGGATTATGGTCTGTCTCACTTCAACAAACTGTGTTGTCCTTATCAATGGTTCTCCATCGAAGTTCTTCAAAGCTTCTCGGGGTATCAGACAGGGCTGTCCCTTATCACCCTTGCTCTTCATTTTGATTATTGAAGGGCTCAGCCTCTTAATTGCAGATGCAAGGGATCATGGACTCATAAAAGGTATCAAAATTTCTTCTTCACTTGCCTTAACACATCTTCTCTTTGTGGATGATGTTATCATGCCGGGCATTGGTACTTTTTCTGAATGGATGGCTTTTGAAGTCATTTTGAGTACATTCTGCAAAGCTTCCGGGATGTCCATTAGTATGGATAAATCATGCTTTCTCGTCAACAATATGGATGTGGACATTGGTATGGACATTGCTCGGATTCTGCCATACAAATTGGAACCAGTCACAACTGGTTTTAAATACCTTGGCTATCAACTCAAGCCTCTGGGGTATAAGATTACTGATTGGTATTGGCTGATCCATAAATTTGAGAATAGAATACTTCATTGGTCTCACAAATTACTCTCTCTTGGAGGCTGTCTGATCTTGGTTCAAGCAGTGCTGACTAGTATTCCTGTCTATTGGTTAGGTCTTTCCCCCATACTTATTTCTGTGATAAATAAGCTCATAAGTATTGCTTTTGCTTTCTTATGGGGCTCTTCAGGCACTAAACATAGGTACCATTTGACCAATTGGCAGCTCCTTTCATGGCCAAAAAAGAATGGGGGATGGGGTATCAAGAATTCGCATTGGTTCAGCATTGCTTTAAGACTTAAATTTTTTTGGATGGTACTTCATAGTCATGGTTTATGGCATCAAGTTATTATGAATAAATACCTGAAGAACCTCTCGGTTGTGGAATGGCTCCGAGGCAAGAACTTCACTTCTTGGGGTGTCTCAATTATCTGGAGGGGATTTCTGCAAACGCTTCCTTAGTTGGTTCATGATCTTTCTTGGCAGGTAGGCAATGGAGAAAACATCCTACTTTGCATTGATCCTATTGTGGGTGCATCATTTTCATACTCATTGCCTTCGGGGCTTCTTGATTTTTTAGATGATATGGAGATTAATACCCTTGCTCGAGCACGTAATACCCTTCCTGGGACACTCCATTACTGGTAAAATGCAGAGGATCTATGTATTACTGGTACATGGAAAACTGCTTGGAACTCATTTACGAATGCATTGGATCTGGGTGGTATTCGTCTCTACTCTAGATCCGACTCTCTTATTTGGGCTTTCAATAAACAGAAGGGCTCTGTCACTGCAAATTTGGTATATGACTCCATTCTACTCTCATCGAATCCCCCGGTTGGTAGCAGACTTCTCGACCTCATCTGGAACGGCACACTGCCCAGGAAGATTAGTTGTTTTATTTGGCTGGCATTAATGAACAAATTACCCACTTGGGATAACCTACAGAAAAGGGGCTGGATCAGGCCGAGTTTTTGCTTTCTCTGTAATGCAAATGATGAAAATGTCCAACATTTATTCTTTCACTGTCCAATATGGAAGAATGTGCTCAATATTTTGTGTGATCAGCACCATATTGCACCACACTTTCAGTCTAATAATCTCTGTGATTTTTTGGATTCATGGACTGTCAGTTACTCGGAGTACACAGTTTGTTGTTATCTTCCATTCTTCACCATGTGGATCATATGGAAATCTAGGAATCTCTGTATTTTTGAAGGGAAAAAGGTGTCTATCCTCAGTATTATCCAGCAGATTGGTTATCTCTCACAGATGTATGGTCCACCAGCAAAGAAGAGAAAAACATCCAAAGTTTTGGGACCTGGGCCTAATCTTGTATATCCTTGTGGTTTTTTTGATGGAGCATCAGCAAAAAATATTGGAGGAGTTGGTATCTGCTTGTACTTGAATGAGACACATTCCTTTGAATTTGCTGTGGGGACGGGACAGTGCACCAACAATAAAGCAGAATTGGTCGAGCTTTGGGCCCTTCTGCTTATCACCCAAATGATGGGGATTCCCAATTTCAGGGTTTTTGGTGACTCATCAGTCATCATAAATTGGGCAAAGGGTACTGCCACCCTCTCTCCTCCTGAGCTGCACTACTGGTGTAGGGAAACTAGAAATCTCTTTTCACACTTTCTAGAACTGTCTTTTAGTCATATCTACCGTGAGTATAATCAGCATGCAGAACGTCTATCTAAAACTGCTCTTTCTTTGGCTTCGGGATTTGGCACTTTCTCTGAATTTTTTGATGGTCTTCTGATCACTCAGGATACTTTCAAGCTCATTTGAGCTGGTGCTTGGAGCATGATCTGCATTTTTCATTATGCACCCTGTATTGTTTTAGTATTGGAGCTGGCACTTTTAGATTGTAGCTCTGTTGCTCTTATCGTACACAGTAGATATGGGATTGAATTGACAATATTTTTACTGATGGGTATTTTTCGTTGGATTAGCACTGATCCCTCTCCCTTGCAGAACCATTGAGTTGTGTCTCTTCTTGATGCCAGGCGGTATGCCTCCTCTTATGTACTACTCTATGAATGTAGCCCATTTATTGGGTGGGCCCAGCAGATGCCCTTTGATTCAATATAAATAACAAGGACAAGCCTTTTTCTTTCTGAAAAAAAAAAAAAAATTCGTGCATGCTCATGATGTAATTTATTCTTTCTTTTCCATAATTATGGATTATAATATGTCAACGGAATTGTACAAGTGGGTTGACCCCACAAAATTTCACATTACCAATTACCAACAAAAAATATATCGTTTCATTTAGTATTACCAACAAAAAAATATATCGTCTCTGTTTTTATTATGGTCTAGGAATATTTACCTAGAATTCCAAAAAAGTTACAAATAATGTTTAATTTATTGAAAAGCCACTCACATGTTTTTTACATGTCTATTTGCAAAGTGTGCCCTTAATTTTTTATTTTTTTTTAAATTATACTTAATACATATATAAGGAGGTCACTAATAATATGTTTAAATATATTTTTATGGAAACAAAGTTGCTAACATACTTTATATTTATATTTTTACATGGAAATATGTCATTATTTTACATTTATATAAAATCAAACTCATTTATTTAAAATCTAAAATCAAGGTATGTTTAGATTACATAATCCATACATTTATAAAATCAATGTATGTTTAGATTACATAATCCATAAGGTATGTTTAGATTCCATAATCCATACATTTATATAATCAATGTATGTTTAGATTACATAATCCATAAAAGTGGCATGTTAAAACTTTTATAGATGTTATTTTTTCTTATAGCATTTGTGTTATAGCGATAGCTACTAGCAACTGTGGTGACATTGCCACTTAGTGGCTGGCTCTTGTTATATTTTCCCATGTTTTTCAGAGCTTTTTGTTATTGAATATCGAGATAAGAAAATAAAAAGTAAGCTCTGTTATAATAAAAACAAACACAAAAGTTTAATAAGGATTGAATGGTACTATTAAAAGCAAAAGTTATGTAATCTTTGTAAAGTTTTAAACTGTTAGTGATTTTTACAGAACTTAACCTGTTTAAACTGTTAGTGATTTTTACACAACCTAACATGTTTAAACTGCTGTTTTAGAAAATCATAAATTATTAAAAACTGATTTAAAGCAGTTTTTACTTGACAACTATTTTTAAGAACAGAAAACACTTCTTGATAGGGGCGTAACCTAGTTTCCAACAAGCAAAGAAAGTTGAAAGTTGCAGAAACAATGAAGAGACGGAGCTTTAAAACACTTTTTCTATCCGAGAAACCTGGCTAGAAAGGTGAAGCATCTAGCCCTTAACTTTTATAAAGGTTAACTTGTTCACAAAAAAATCTTAGGAATTTGAAACTTAAATAGCCAGATAGTTTCGACAACTTTGTAATCCATTTTGAAAATTTAAAAACAGAATAATAACAATTTTTTTAGTATTTTTAATTATATATAACAAAAACAAATAATCTCATGACAAATAATTTACATATCAAACAATTTACAATTATAATAATTTGGTTGGGTTTAATATTGTGAATTATTTAAGATTGTATTATTGAAATGTTTAAATGTAAATATGGAAAGAATACAATTACACTTAATATTTATATTTATAGGTATTTATATTTTAGAATATTGATGGATTAGCAAGTTTATTTTTCCTAGATTTTATAAGGATGAGACAAATGTTTTGTTCACATTGATTTTATTAGAGTTGTTCTAAATTGTAGATAAAGAATTATCCATTACTAAAGATGATGTATGGATAACGGACACTTTATGACAAACAACTCGTTTAATTAGAAAAAAATACATAATAATAGACAACTCATTTAATTAGAAAAAATGGATAATAATAGATAGCTCAAACAAAATAACAAGTTTAAATAGTTATACTAATTACCAGTATAGATCCATCTTAACTATGGCTCTACCAAGCACCGAGAGGGATCAAGTTCTCTTGAGGTGCAAGCCCTTTTTAATTTACAAAATGTCTAATAAGTATTCCTACTTGGAAGGGAAATGGCCAACTTGCTTAAGTAATTTCAAAATAGGGTAAATACTAGTAGAAGAATGAGATGAGTCACATTATTAATCATATAATCAAATAGTTTTCCAAAAATTGCTTTACTTGTCTTTTTTAAAACTAATAATGAATATTAAGATTAATTAATGAGTAAAATAATTCATATAAAATTTGAAAATCTAGATTTATTGGAATTTGAAAAACATTTTACCATTAAATCCAGATTTTAAACATTTATCCAAATGTTTTGAAGAAATGACTTGTTTTTCTCTATAACTAAAAATGAACATTACATGTTAGGGTTAACCTTGACTTGGGAATGAGTAAGGATGTAAGTGGTTTAAGGCACATGGTTTTAGTGGCCCATGGTTTCTTGCTAGTTGTATTTGCATTAAAAAAACCTTATAAATATGGTTGTAATATTTCATTGTAATCGCTGCTATTATTATGTAATTTATTTCTATCACATATTTTATTCTTAACATTATGTTTCCTTAGGTTTCAAGTCAACTAAATTTTAAATTGAAATTTGATATATAATTACATAAATGTGTTTTATTTTTTTAGTAATAAGCCGGCATGTTATAGGTTTTTTTATTATTTACTTTTTATTATTATTATTTTTATTGAGCCTACATGTACCACATTAGCGTTATTGACTGGATACATCTCAGCCATTTGAGTTGTAGAAATCACCTCTCGACATAATAAAATATAATAAAATTATTTAAATAAAAATTAAAATAATTAATAAATATTCAATAATAATAAAATAATGAATTATATTTATGTTAAAATATATACACCATTATATTTTATATTTGAGATTTAAAGAATGCAATACTATTTATTTAGTATTAATGTATACTATTACTGTAAAGTAGAAATGTTAATGTTCAAAGATATACAATATCGCATTAATTACTTTAATATGAAGTATAAATGTTAACATTGTACAAAGATAATAATTTAACCACATTATATTAATTACTTTTCAAATGATTAAATGCTATGGAAGGTACAAATGTGAATTGATCACAAAGATATTTGCAGAGAACAGAAGCATGCCATATATTGATCAAATTTGAAGGATATATTATATATATATATATATCATTTTAATGTTGAAATGTTTAAAAAATAATTATATTTTAATTGAAATAATATAATTAATTATATATTTAAAAAAAATTAATAAAATATTAAGATTTCAAGATTAATAATGTGAAAAAGGTGTTTTATAAAAGTAGAAAGGTGAGCCATCAAAATTTGTAAACTGAAACAAGTAGCACTTTCTCATTAGACTGGGTGAATATTTACTTCCTTTCATAAAGCCCTCTCATTCTTTCTAAATATGACTTAGGCCTCACAATGCTAATCTCTATGTTTCTTTGTTATTGTATCATTTTATTAAGGAAGAAAAAGTCTACTTATTGATTATACTATAACCAAAATTTTTAACAATTTGCAATCCCAATTACTAAATGCAGTGACTAAGAATATAATGTAGTGACATACTCTTTAAATTTAGAATCTCAATTTTAATAGCAATTTTTGTTACATCAAAATGCATCAACTTCATAGATTACATTTTTTTTAATTTATTTTTTATATTGTTGTTTTATTTTTTAATTGGCATCTAATACTTTAGATTAATCTAGAAATAAGCAACTTCATAAATCAAATAAATTTAATCAAAACACAGTCCTTAAGCTTTTACAACACTTGGCCTACTTCATTAAGGAATTTATAGTCTCTAAAGTGTGGGCAAGACCTTCAACTTTGCATGCTAGTCTTTTTTTGTTATTGAAATCCATCCCAGCAGACAGGCTACATATGAATGAAAAATACTAAATCTTTGAGAAAAATGTATCTTTGAGAAAAATGTATCCTTGAGATCAATATGCAACTTACAATTTAATTCACATTGTGAGCCAGGAAATAATTCAAAACAATTTATTATCTCCTCATCTTTTTCAATAAAGTTGGACGTTGTCTTCATTATACACAAATTCACATAAAAAAGCCACAACACCAATCAACAATTCAAGGAAAAAACTTCTCTCCAAAATTCAAATATTAAAACTTTCTTTAAACATAAAAATCAAAGCCACAATTTGAACTAAAACAAACTATTTTCCAAAATTCAAATATCTAAACTTTCCTCAAACAAAAAAACCAATATTTAAATTTTAAAAGGTAGAAAGATGTATAACTTAATTAATTACTTGATATAGGTTAATTAATTAAATTATATGAACCTATTTAACAAAAATATATAAAAATTAAAAAAATATTGAAGAATTATTTATAATCTAATATTTCTTTTGAAAATTATACATAATTGTTTCCTTTAATAATAAATAATAAAGTTAGAACTATGAATTTTATGAAATTTATAAATAATTTTTTCTTTAATAATAAAGGATAAATTTAGAACTATGAATTTTATTTAAAATGTATTTGAAAAAATATTGCAAGGGCAGACCTTTGGAAATCGACCTGGAATTTGATCACCAAACAAAATTTTTAATACCTAAGTTAGCTACTAAAACTTAGCTACAAGCATTGGTCATTGTGCTTGGTCAGCTCTTGTGCTGCTCTTAATTTTAATCCAAGAACACAGAAATGCTAGACTTCTCTATTTCTGTGTATGAGTGAATTTTAAAATTTACTTAATTAGTAAATTTCTATATAAATATTTTACTCATATTTATATATAATATAAAAAAATATTTAATTCAAACTTATATATAATATTAAAAATAAATTGACACTCAGTAAAATTGGTTAAACCGTCAAATGATAGGCACTAAAAACTTGAAACCGTCATTAAAAATTTATGGACAGGCAAAAAAAAATGAATTTCCAGTACTGCTTGGAAATACTAAAAAAGATTAAATTTTAATCACTATCTCAAGAAGGCCAAAATATTTTACATAACATACTTTATTTAATGCTGTGGTGGCAGCATTGAGATCCAATGGCTGGCAGTGCTGCAGCCACAGAATTAAATAAAGTATGGCATGCCAAATATTGTTTGCCATCTCAGAAGGTTAGCCATTTAAAAATAAATAAATAAAGTTGTAGACAATGACTGGTTGAGATCCAATGGCTGGCAGTGCTGCAGCCACAGAATTAAATAAAGTATGGCATGCCAAATATTGTTTGCCATCTCAGAAGGTTAGCCATTTAAAAATAAATAAATAAAGTTGTAGACAATGATGGGATATTTTTAAGCCCAAAAGCTGTCCATTCATTCATTCAGTTGCAGAACATTTAATACGGAACATTTAATACGGGTACAGCAAATTTGATGATCAGTAAACTTTGTCCTGAGATCCAACCGTAAACTTTGTCCTGAGATCCAACCGTCATCAAACCTACGGCAACCGTATTAAATGCTTATAGGGTAAATGGCCAGAAAGAAATATAAGAAAGTACTGAATGACAGCATTATAAACAAAACTTACATGATAGAATCTAACTCGACCGAAGGATTCCAGTGTCGTTTTTTTTTCCTGTTTCCCTCTCGTTTTCGTTGCGGATTTGGCGCCGGTGTGGTGAAACCTGAATTGATTCATGTATTTCCAAATCTTCCGATCTGTTTTTCTGACTCATGAACTTTAAAAACGTGACTGTGGCGGTACAATTATTATGAGATTTTGTGATGGTATTTATGAGATAAGATCAGAGATTTTGTGATGGTATTTAGGAGATAAGATCAGATGCACAGTGGGCGTTGGCAATGAAATAGTGAAGACAGTGACCAGACAGTAATGGATCCACGTGACGACAAGTAGTAGATGCATGGATCATAAAGAGTGCAGAGTCCAGACGCGTTAATAGAAGAGACAAATTTATTTAGTATATATTTATACGGCAATAGACAATTACGATTCACGAACAGGACATGTGCTCTGTGCAGCGACGCCATACGGATTTCACTGGAAGAGAATGTGAACGGCGACAATGACCAACAGGGTCGTGTCACAATTGATCTGTAGCATGAAATTCATGGCTACATAATTTCAATCCTCCTTGCCTGATAAATTAAAATCTGATGATTGTTACCTGTTATTTAAATCATTAAACTTTAATGTTTGTTTGTATGTGAGTGAGGTGTGATTGAACAAGACGTTGATGTTTAAGTTTGATGTGGTGTAAAAATTTGGTTCATTGTAATTTTTCAAAAACATAATTGGCAAAGCCAATTTTCATAATTGTGATGTTTGTATAGGTTAAGAAGCACCGCCAGACTAAACCAATAAACTTATAGCCTAGGCATGGTGCATTGCAACAATACTTTGCATTTGCATTGCATGCTTATGCCAAGTGCCTTGCAAATGCAAAATGCCAAAAACTAGATTGCAAATGCATGGTGCTTTTTGTATTTTTGATTGAACCATATTTCTATTTGTAATGTGGTGACATGGAGAAGTAATTAAAGTAAAAATTATATGCAATGTTTTTTTATTTTATTTTTCTTTCTATGTTGCAATAGGACATAAACACAGAACAACTAGCAAATTCATATGGAGAGGCGAATTAATCAACTTCATAAAAACCATTTATATCATGTGTCCAAAGAGGGAACACTCTAACACTGATCATATGTAAATACAAAGAATTCATATGGAGAGGCGAATTAATCAACTTCATAAAAACCATTTATATCATGTGTCCAAAGAGGGAACACTCTAACACTGATCATATGTAAATACAAAGACTGTAGTTGTTGACCATAGACATGAAGCAAATGCCAATGTCTGAAATATTGAGAAGGCATAGGTTGAGATATACTTGAGAAGGCATAGGTTGGGATATACTTGCAAGATATGAATAATATTAGAAAGACAAAATTGTTGATATATTTTAATTTTCAATGGTTATGAATCTTAAACTTTAGCTGGAAAAGCCATTGGTTATTGCTTTCACATAACTTTTGATCTTATATAATTATCTATGACTAATGCATATCATTCTATGTTATAATTTGATATATATATTGTTTGATGGAAAAGTTAGTGTTATTTATTACTTGTATTGTCTTGTTTTGCTATCTTTATCATTTGCTTTTAATGAGGAATAGTACTTAATGACTTCATTAGAATTGATGTAAAGTGTTTTTAGTCAAACTAATTTTGAAGGAAAATAAATGGGGTCATGCATTTAATAAGAAGCTAGGATACCTATCTCATTTTCATTTGTATTTAGTATATAAGTTTCCATCCAATTATGTGTGCCAATTCTAGGTGGAATTAGGATGCTGGTTTAATAGCTGGACTTCAATGTTGGATTTTGTGTAACTTTGGAAGTTATTCTTATTGAAATGTTTTGTACCTTTTATGGGAGATTATATTGATGTAATCAATCATGTAAACGATTCAAAGAATTAATGTAAACATTGAGGAATAATTACACAAGAAAAGGAATTAAATAAACCTTATTTTATCTTCCCCCAAGACAAGACGACCCAGTGGATCAAATTGCCCCAAAACACTGGGCAGTTTGACCCAAACAATGGGGAAAACTGTCAAGTCAACCCTAGTTTAGTTTTAATGAAAAAACAATATAAATAAAGGGTGCCCTCCTCATTTGACACACGCAGGACAAGTTCGCGCTCAGCTAGAGAAGTTCGCTACTGTAGCTAGGAGTCTATTTTTTTTTTCCTGGGGTTTCTCCATTGTTGAGAGGTTCTCTCTTATTTTCTTAGGGTTGTGTAACTACCATCTGGATATACATCGTTCTATACTGGAAGGTATGAGCTTGGGGGAGACAATAGTGTTGTATTGTCTATGGTTGGGAGGTGATAGTTCATCACCGTGGTTAAACGAGCTCCACGCCTAGTTTTTTTATGTTCTTTGTCTTTCTTGTAGTGATCTTGGTTTTGCAGCTGTCAATTTCTAACATGGTATAATTTAGAGCAGTTCTAGAAGAAGCCATTGTCGATAACTAAGGCTTGCTATTTAAAGGCCTTCCCTCAACATTTCCGGAGAAAAAGAGACTTAGAAAGTTCGCTCGAGGGGAGGCACATCTTCTAGTGAAGAAATAATCAAATTTCGATAATTTTCATTTTTGACATAATTCCGCTGTTGTAGCTACTGCAGAAATCAGGGTTTCAAGATTTAAGTTGACAAGTCCATAGTTTTGTTTCGACCTCACCTTCTCTTAACTCGCCTTGCTAGCACGCATCTATCTATGAGGTCAATTTCACAAAATTCCAATTTTCATTTTTGACCTAGCTTTTGCTAGGGTTTTTAGTTCAGATCTGCAGAGAAGATGATTGGAATGAAGGATGAAAGTCATCTTGATGGGGCTACCAACTTCATCTCTTGAAATTCTAGAGTTATTCTCATATTGAAAGAAAATGATCTCTTGAATTTTGTCAATGAGAAAGTTCTTGAACCAAAAGCTGAAGAAGACAAGTCTCATTGGAGGAAGAATGATGCCAGAGAAAGAAGAATCTTGGTGGTATCAGTCCAAGACATTTGGTTCCTCAAATATCACAAAAGAAGACAACTAGGAAGATGTTCCAAACACTAAAGAGTCTACTTGAGCACAATAGCATCAACGTGACTCTCACATTGAGGAACCAACTATCAAATATGAAGATGTCTAAGTCTGAACCAATTGCCTCATACTTCATGAAGATCACAAAACTAAGGGACAAGTTAAGGTCCAATGGATAACCCATCGATGATAAGGATCTTGCCATGACTACTCTAAATGGTCTTCCAACTCTTGTGAGTCATTCATTCAAACCATAACTGGTTGAACCAAGTTCCCAAATTTGACAGGCGATGTGCAGATTACACCCAGGAAGAAACGAGGGTTGCAACAAGATAGAGACTTCATGGCACTCAACTTGAGGAGAATCAATCATTCATGGCCCATGCCAAGAAAGGAAAGGAAAATGAAATAAAGTTCCACAATCACAAGCACCAAGAAAGAATATCAAGTCCTTCTCTAGATCAGAAGAAAAAGAAATATCTCTTAGATATACAATGCTTCAAGTGCAAGATATATGGCCACTATGCCATAAATTGTAGAAGTTCAAACAAAAGGAAGCATGAAGGGTTAATTGCTGATGTAGACAAAGATACTCCATTTAAGAGTGCGAGGAATGGTGATTCTGAAGGAAGTAGAGAGGATTGTCGAAAGGAGTTCTTCTTCTAGTTCTTCCCTACATTGAGGCGATGAGATAAAGATCCAAGTGGCGATGGACTCTCAACATATGAAGATCAATGGACTATGGCAGTGGGAGCCCACCCACGAAACAATAAAAGATAAGTAATTGATTTTACATGCTCTGGTAGATTAAATCTGATTGTTATTGAATATGTTTATGTATATCAGATTCCTAGAAATTGTTGAGCATGTACTATAGTCCTTTTATTGATAGTAGGCTCATGTAGCATGTATTATGATTTAGCTCGTAATGTTGCACAATAGTTCATGGATCCCTCTTGGATGATATCTCTTTCTAACATACTTAGAGTAGTGCACACTTTTGATGGTATGCTATAATGGAGACTACAAGCATACAAATAATAGCCATGTGTGTGTTGTACCAAAGAATTAGCTAAAAGATGCCTACATACCTAGACAAATTATTGTTGATGCATTGATTTGAATATGCAATGTTGCTAACCATCTGATAAGATTTGACTTGTAGGGAATGTTATGCCATGCAAGATGAAACTTGGTCTTAAGGACAAGTGATCCCATTGATATGTAGATAGATTGGAAGCGGAAATCCTCTATAAGCATGAATCTCATCCCAAAAATAAGGATGACTTCCCGTCGAAACAATTAAGAGAAAGTTATGACAACAGATAGATGAGGACCGAGTACATACAATTCATAGGCCTAGAATAATTTCATGTAGAGATTTGGCGATTAGAAGTGAAAGGATTCTATGGAGATCGGTATCTATGCTATAGTTGTTCGTCTCTTCGACGATTATGGAAAGAAGTTTCTTTCCAATCATAGTTGTAACAAATGGATTTTGGAGGAAAAAAGTTACTCAACCGATTTATGAGGAGACAAAGGGAGTTAGCCCTCAAGATGAGGATCCTGGCCTTTTGCATATGCGAAACCCGATGAAGTTTTCCTAAGTCAAGGAAGAGCATGGTTGAGATCCTAAGCAGATCGAGCATGATGACTGGGACTACACTAATGGCATTATTGTATTGGTTTAGACAAGATAGTTGAAGGATCCTTGATGAACCTGGTCATCAACGGGATAGATACTTACATCGTATCTATGAAATCCTCATAGAGGGAGAAGGGTGATCAACTACAAATGGAGCAAGATGCTCAAATGCAAAGGGATCATAATGCTCCAGCACAGAGGGAGACCTCATAGACACCTTGTAATGGGGGGGGGATACTAGTCTCTTAATACTCTCCCATACAGGTGCATGAATTTAGTTATGTAATTATTTCATTCATTTTCATTTCATGTTTAGAGTAGGGCAGGACAAAAATTTATGCCCAAATATATTTGATTCCTCTATTAGCTGATATGTGTGCAAAATTGGACCATACATTCTCCCTAATCACTACGAGAAGGAAAGGGAGATTAGTCTCTTGATTATTTCCCTTGCTAAGAGGGAATGGCGATTATACAAATACCATGCATTTTCTCGATCACTTCAAAAGAAGTGAGGAGATCTCTTGAACATCCTGAAAAGGATGAAGAGGTTGGTGCACACTGGTGCTTCTGTATGATACCGATACGATTTAGTGATGAGGCCCAACCGCATCGAGATTAATGCTCACTCACAGTTAGTTGTGAATAGCCCTGGAGTAGCCTTGTGCACAAGGATCGAGATGATAATGGCTCTTGTATGCAACATCGGATTGAATGTTCACTCACAGCTAGTGGTGAATGGCTTTGGTGTAGTCTTGCTTAGAATAGAGGTGCTGACATAATTCTCATTTAGATAGCATCGAGCTAAATGTTCACTCACAATTAATAGTGAATAGCTCTAGTGTAGTCTTTCTTAGACTCGGGGTGTTATGTATTGGCTAGTAGTGTGAGGTTCCAGACACAAAATTTCTCACCAAGTGAGAGTCTTGGTAATGATGTAGAATGTCCCCCTCACTAAGAGGGAAGGATGGTTTTACTCCTTGATGCTCTATGATGGAGTGGGGAGATTGGTTCCATTTTTATATCCCTCGGTAAGAGGGAAGGATCATTTTACTCCGTGACACTCTACGGTAGAGGGGTTAGTGTGGCTACCCCTTTCTAAAAGGAAATAAAGTTGATTCAGGGACATACATTTACCTTGCTTCTACAAAGGTACCTCTACTTGTTTAGGTTCTTAGCTTGGTATGAGAGAAATCTCATTGTTAGTGGAGACAGACTGGTAGTAGATGGTCGTTTACACTAGTGCCTCTGCTTGTCTTGGTTCTCATCTTGGCATGGAATAAATATCATCGACAATAGAAACAGACATGCAGTAGATGGTCATGTACATCGGTGTCTCTGCTCGCCCTAGTTCTCATCCTAGTATGGGAGAAATCCCATCGACAGTAGATACTAATGTGTAGTGGATAGTTGTGTGAAGCATGTCCAAGATCTCATCTAGGTATGGGAGATTCCCATCGGTAGTAGAGATGGACTAGTTGTAGATAAGACACTGACTACAACACTCTTCGATGGATAGTAAGAGATGATGGATTCACTGATGGAATGTGAGAGTAAGATATATGGTGATGACTCTTCGATGGACTATGAAAAGTTGCAGATCTTATAGATTCACCAATGGACTGTGTGGATCAGACATATGATGATGATGACTCTCTGATGGATTGCGTAGAGTTGTAGAAATGATAGATCTACTGATGGACTGAGTGGATGAGATGCATGATGACACCTCTCGACAAACTAAGACCATGTTGGAAACCTTTAGTATGAGACCCATATGATCGTGATGCTGAAGTATGGTCATGAGAAATCTATTGAACATCCAAGTTGGATGGAAATGCCATTGCATTCTTCGAATCACTCTAGGATAGAGTGAGGGGATCTCTTGGACATCTTGATAGGATGGAGAGGCCAACACACACTCCCGGATGGGAAGATATCTCAGACATCTTGAGATGGAATGAAGAGGCTAACATATACTTATACTCTTGCACTCATCGAATAACTGGTTGAGTTGGTGCATGTTCCCCGAAGGACTCAGTTGAATTGAGGCACAATGTACTAATGGTAGATTCTCGATGGATCAGGATGATGGAATCTTCGATGGACTGTGCAAAGCTGTGGAGCTAGTGCATGCTCTCCAATGGACCGAATTAAGCTGATGCACAAACATTGTTTTGTTGACACTTCTCATTGGACTGAGATTATGTTGGAAGACCTTCCTTATGATATAGAACCGTGATGTACATGTGAGATCTAGATGCGTTTCAGTATGATAAGACTGATGATGCCTCCTTGGATAAGAGGGAGTGTTGAAGTAGTAGCTGCATGAGGCACCACCTCATAGGTCATCCCAAGAGAGAATATGATTAGAATACCATGTCCAAAGAATACATTTCTTGTTGATAGGGAATCTTGGATTTTGTGCAACTTCAAAAGTTATTCTTAATGTAATGTTTTGTACCTCCTACGAGATATTATATTGATGTAATCAATCATGTAAACCCATGAAAGAATTAATGTATACCTTGGGGAAGAATTATGCAAGAAGAAGAATTAAATAAACCTTATTTTATCTTCCCTTAAGACAAGTCGGCCCAGTGGGTCGAGTTGCCCCAAAACAGTGGGTAGTTTTCCCCAAAACACTGGGAAAAACTGTCAAGTCGACTTGAGTTCAATTTCAGTGGAAAAATAGTATAAATAGATGGCGACCCTCCTCATTTTGACACAAAACGACTTGATCACTGCAAGACAAGTTCTCCCTCAACTAGAGAAGTTCGCTACTACAACTAGGAGACTGTTTTTCTAGGGTTTCTCCATTGTGGAGAGGTTCTCCCTTATTTTATTGGGGTTGTGCTACTATCATGTGGATGTACATCATTCTATATTGGAAGGTATGACCTTGGGGGAGACAATAATGTTGTATTGTCTATGGTTGGGAGGTGATAGTTCATCATTGTGGTTAAACAAGATCCACACCTAGTTTGTTTCTGTGCTTTTTCTTTCTTCTAGAGATCTTGGTTTTGTAGCTACCAATTTCTAACATGAAAGATCAATCAATCATTAGGCTAGTCTACAATGGCAAATGAACAACTAGTGTTTTCCATTATACAACGTTTTTTAAAGTGTACACTCAACAATTTCTATATAGTAGTCACGTTCTTTAAACTTGGAAGGTTAGACTATTATTGTATTAAAATTGTGTGTGTGCTAATGAACTTTTTTCAGTTTGAAAGGTTATATGATTATTGTATTCGATGACAAGAAACAAAAGTTTCAATTTCCAAGGTTCTTTTTGGTTGGTTTCGAGTTTCTCTTGTGTGGTAGAAGAAGATAGAAACGGTCATAGATTCAATGCAAGGTTGAACTAGAACTTGTGATGTATCTATGCTATATCAACAAATCGAGTATCTATTTTCAAGAAGCCATTCTATTTTAGCAACTTGAAATGTTTCATTTGGTCAAGGTAGTTCCAAGAAGCTATTCCAAATTAGGAGCTTGAAACTCTATGATGGATTCATAGCTCTTATTCTTTGTCTAAAAGAAGGTGTGTTTTCAATTACATTAGTAGAAATCCCAATGCAAAGACCTCCATCTGTTAATGCAAAAGCAATTGTTTAGAGCTGCCATTTCTAGAAGGATATTTCAAATTGCTAGTTTTCATTTGCTGTGGTTTAAAGTACCAATGATGAATTTTAACTATGGAAAAAACTTAATAGAAGATAGAGGATGCAAGTTATAAAAGAGACATGAGTTAAGACCAGGATCGGTATTACTTGGTTTGCAATTCCGACATTCACAATGTGGAAGTCATTTATGAAGTAATGGGCAGAAGTAAACCAAGGACTAACAACACGAGTGACCGAAATCAAACTAATAATTATGTGCACAATGCAGCTCCATCTGAACTTTATATGCTATCTACTGATACAGCGATTTTGTTTTTGAATTTTTTGGCACTAAATCATTTCATTTTGCAATACCAATCATTCTAAGAAAATTTATACATGACATTAATAAATTGAAACATTACTGTCATACATAGTGCTGTCAACAATAAAAAGCAATTGACATGGAGCAAATATCGATATTTGAAATGTTGAAAAGGCATCTATTGACATATAGTAGAAAATTGTAAATAACATTAGAAATGGTTATAGCTGAAGTGTTTTCAAATAGTCAGAAAATAACTACGTTGGAATAGCTTTGAAAATTGCGTATGTAAATTATTTTCATTTCCAATGGTTGCAAAAGAAAATTTCTAGAAATCTATTTCTGAAAATTTCTAGAAATCTATTTCTGAAAATTGCGTATGTAAATTATTTTCATTTCCAATGGTTGCAAAAGAAAATTTCTAAAAATCTATTTCTAAAAATCTTTTGACTTTGTTCTTGAGCATCCAACCTATATTTGTTTTTAAATACAATTTTAGTTGTGTTTGCTTTGTCAAAATGAACCACCAATCAACATAAGAAAGAAATTGCAAATAGCGAACTTTTAACAACAGATGCGTTATTGTCTTTGTCAAAAAAAAATTCATAGGGAATTTCACTTAATCCTGCCATACAAGAATGCATGTAGAATGCAACCTAATAAATTTGAAGATAAATGAGTGAGACCAGGCATTCAGTAAGACAAGTGTAGATATATCAATTTTATTTTTTAAGAGGCAAGTGTAGATATCTCAATTTTATTTTATTTTTAATTTCTTTATAATAAAAGACTCAATATAGGTAACTAAAAAACAATTTTTGCCCTAGTAAACAAGTTTGCATTCAATTATATGTGGCAACACCACATGAAGTTTGTAGGTAGGTTATTTTTTATTGTTTTTCAGCTTCCTTGAGCTGGTAGGTGAAGATACAAATTGTTGCAGATTCACTATGAGTTTTGAGTTTGGGCAATTCCCGATGTAGCTATCTTAGGCTAGCAAGTTGAGACTTTATTTTCAAGTTGATTTAATTGTAAACAGATATTGACAATAAATGTATGCAAATAAAATCAACAAACACTTCAGAAAAGGAGAAAATATCCATCGAAGTGGTGAATTTATATGTGATCAATAACTTGTTTCCAGTTTTGGCTAGAAAGTTTTTGGTTATGGAAAAAAAATGGCAGAAATTTTTTCTTTGATGATTACAAGGCTGGGAATCAAGAACTTGACTAGATTTTTTAGCAAAACTTTCAACATTTGTATGGGAAATTCCAGGAGTTCTTATGGATAGCTATGTTGGAAACCGATGACACAATGAATAAAATGAAATTGCGGTGTGCAAAAGACAGAAGACACACTACAACAAATCCTAGAATTAACGTCCCATTTAGCGTCCATTTTTAGTGTATTTTTTTTACATTGAGTGGTCAAACTAGATGCTAAATGGGATGTGTCTTGTACAAAACATAAAGCATGTCAAAAATTACTTTTTTGTACTTTCTAGATAGCATTCTTTATGACGTCCAAAATAGTGTCCTTTTTTTGCTTCCAGAATACCGTCGAACTTTGCTTCCTAAACAATGTTGAGGTTTGCTTCCTAAATAACATCTTATTTTTCTTCCTAGATATCATCCACTTTTGCTATCTAAATGACGTCCCCATTAGCACCATATTTACATCCTTAATAACGCCATGTTAACATCTATGTTCGCGCCATATTTGCATCCAAATTAACATCCAATATTGCATCCATATAACCACTTATACTATGAAAAGAGAACTTTATACTAAGAACAAGAACTCTAGCCATAAAAACGATGATTTTTGCATAAAAAATACAAAAGTATTGATATTAGTATACACATTTTTTTTCAGGGTAAAAAGTAGAGTCATGGCCTAAACATCCCATACCGTTGTTTACAAAAACTTTAAAATCAACCCCTAAATTGGAAAAATATTTTTTTCTCTAAGAGATAAATTACAACTTTTTTGAAACTTGCATATTAAACAAACAAAAAATATTTCATATATAATTTCACCACTCTAACCATATAAATACAAAGAAATTATGATGTGATTCATAATGAAATCATATAGTAGACCATACAAGAACAAATCATTCATATAATATTTAAAATCTCCTTTAGAGTTTCAATTAAAAACATCATACTAATAAAAAAGTTCTAAAATATTTCATTTGAAATTATTCAAATTCATCCATGGATTCTAACACCCCATCAGAATCTACATTTTTTGCAGATGAAGGACTAGATGGAGATGTAGGGGACCCATATTCTTCTCTATTATCAAAGGGTGCACCCACTAGTACATTTTGATCCAAAATCCGACGGTTTTTTTCGACGACGCGTGGATTTTTTCTTTTAACCGTGCCAAAAATCAGAAAGATTAATTTTTTTTTTGAAATGGTGGGGATAAGTGTCGCTTAAGCGACGGCAAGGCTCCTAAGTGTCGCTTAAGCGACGGTTCTA
>LPNX010608932.1:6013-46586 GCA_001517045.1 Pseudotsuga menziesii
GATATTATTGGAAATTCATTAGACACAACTCTAATACTGCATACCCCTTGGAAGAACTATTAAAAAATTCAAGAATTCCAATTGTCGCATGAATGTGCGGAACCCTTTAAATTTCTCAAAAGAAAAAGAAAATTAGTTGAAGTTCCTATCTTTGTTTTCCAAACTAGTCTATCAAGTTTCACATACACATCGACACTTCTAGATTTACAGTCATTTCTATTGTCACTTAACCTGGAGACAACAAACATTAGAGAAAATTTGGGGTCTAAAGTGGTCCTTGTAAGAAAATGATCATTAATATAAGAAAACAAGCCAACCATAATTTCTTGATGAGTTGGAATTCAAGAACAATTAAGATTTTAATAAAATTAGTAAACCAAAAAGGTTGACTTGATATATTTCTCATAAAAAATTGTTTTGTTTGCTTGAAATTTCAACATATATTTTTCTACTTTTCCTCAAATTTTAAGCGAGAGAACTAGTTGGATGCGACATTAAATTATGCATCCAATGAGTTCATCCACTTGAACTTTGATTCAAAGCACAGGGAGATATGTTGAAAATACAAACAATTTTTTTTTATTTCTTCTTCTAAAATTAACGAATATTATTTTATTATTTTCCTCGAGAGGCCCATTTTAGACCTAAAATTTCCTCTAATTATGTACTATTCGAAAGCATATTCCAGCAAAAAACTTAATAAATTTTAAATGAACTACTCAATCATCGAGAGAGAGGATCTGGGCATGATATTTGCACCACATAAGCATATGCATTATCTTTTGGTTAATCCCTTTGTATTATACACCAACTATTAAGCTCTAAAGTATTTAGTGAAGAAACCTATACACCATGGCTGGATATTCCATTGGTTCCTTTTGTTCTAGGAGTTTAAATTTGAAGTAGTTATTCGACTAGGGAAGGAAAAAGTCAGTCCCGATCATCTATCCATAATTGAAACAGACAAATAACCTGATGGGATCGATGATGACTTACACGTTTCTCATTTATTTCAAGTTGAAGCGATCCCAACAAAATTATAGGATAAAACACAATTCCTACATGAGGGTTGAGCACCAAAAGGAATGCCATAAAATAAATAAGGTATTAACAATGAAAGCTATGCCCTATACCATAATCAATGAATTATTATACAGTTGGGACTAGACGAGATTCTTTGAAGATCTGAATTAGAGAATGAGAGATAAGATATCATCCATGGGACACTTTTAAGTTGATGCAGCTACAAGAAAAAAATTGCAATAGGTATTATGGTGGATGATGCTTCACAAGGATTGTCAAACACAAGTAGCTAAGTGTGACAAATACAAAAGGATGGGTCAACCATTGTCTAGGAATAAATTTCCCTTATTATATCTCAACGCGATTCTTAATTTTGAAATCTTGGAAATCAAATTTTTTGGGATCTTCCCTATCCCCGATCAAAGGACAAGACCACACCACATAATCATAGTCATTGAATATGTCACCAAAATGGTAGAGGTTGATCCAATGCAAAGATGTTCAAGTGAAAGAATAGACAAGTTTATTTATGAAAACATTGTCATCGAATTTGGTTTCCCTTTCATGCTAAGAACCGACCAAAGCATAGTTCATCAATAAAACTATAAAAGTGCAGGTAAATGAATCTATGATCAACTGTTGAAAGAGCACAATCTATCATGCACAGTCAAACAAAGAAATTGAAGCATTCAATAAAAATCTAAGGGACTAAGAAAAATTTGCAGTATTGAGAGAGGTGATTGGGATGAAAAAATACCTATTATTCTATGGTCCTGTCCTATCAGAGGAGATAGACAAGGTCGATAGCATAGACACCTTTCAAGCTAGTGTATGGACATGAAGAATTCGTTCCTCTACATTTTAAGAAAAAAACACTAGTTATAGCGGATGTGATTCACCTAGACATTACTAGAGAAAGAGAAGTCAAAATTTTGACTTAAAAAAATTGAAGAACACTAACAATTGGAAATCCATACTCAAGAAGTCTAGAAACAACAACAGAAATCATGACATGATTGACACACATGATGAAATGAATTTGTGGTCGGTGATCTTGTATTAACATATGATAGTTGGATTAAAGGGAATCCCAAGAATTTGCACAATACTTGGTTGGGGTTGTATATAATTGAAGAACTAAACAATAATGGGTCATTCTAACTAAAGGATTTACAGGGATGAGTTTTCTCCAAAATTTTCAAAGGAGCTTGACTAAAAAAATATAAATTTTAAGATGGGTTAAATTTCGATCGATAGTCATATCGATATATGGTTGAACGTAGCATCCCCAGGTTTGCGCCCAAATGTTTACTTGTTAATTCAATGTAACTTCAGAAAAAAAAGAGCGAAAATGTCCAAAATGGCTAGATAATGTCTTATCTGAATATAAAAATGTTTCTTAGAAATGGTTAATTGAAGGAAGATGAAATGAAATGACTGTAGACTAGAGAGAAGAGAATCAGGAAGAGAAAAGTATGAGGAGAAAACACCAAACCCCACCTATATTTCATCGATGGGAAGGAGTGACCAGTCAATCTATAACCGAATAGTTGATGAAGAGTGAGATTAGTTGATTGTTTAATCCAAAATCACCCATAGTACAAATTAATGACTAATCGTGCCTCCAAATACATGAAGAATGACAAAAAAATATTGACGAATAATATGTTTTGCACATGAGAAGTAGTTGGAACACATAAAATCTACAATTAATGTCTTCACCTACTACTTGAAATTGACCATTGAGCTCTCCATCTATAAATGTACACCTTAAACATGACTAATATAACTTATGTAGAGAGAATGAACAAGTTCATTTACCAAACACTATGTCCAGAGCTAATGGCCCTAATCATATACCAGACACTACCATGGCACCTAAGCAAAGAACTACCACCATAAGACGAATGAAGAAAACCATAAAAATATGCCAGAGCCAAATGATATTACAATGTCACCATTGAAGGATTGTCTCCTGACAATCCAGAAAGCACGAACTGAAGAGAATAAGTGGAAAATATATTATAAATAACTGAGAGACTGGGGCATTCAAAAATTTAAATGGAATGAATCTATAGAAAATTCTATCACCACAAAAGCTTCCATTATTTGAGTGCCCCCCTCCTCAAAAACATTCACGTGTTGAAATATTTGATTGCTCAATACATTGTGAGCCGATACCATAATGAGAAATTATGGTTGGACCAGGTAGTAAATATCAATTCTCAAGTCATCACAATCATGGAATCATTTCCAAGTAAAGCACCCGTTGTACTATTAAATTCCAATCCATTTCTAGTTGAAGAATTCACTGGATCACTGAAGGGGACAACTCTAAAGGACTACTTGTCAGCAAGATCCAGTATACTGGTTATAAATATGAAACTAGAATCATTTCATTCTTTCGAACAACATGATTTGACCATCAAACATAAGGCTCAACATGTTGGAAGAAGTAAGAGCCATTGCGATAGAAGGAAAATTATTTAACTAGGATGACTACTTGGATGAAATATTTCAGTTTAGTGCAAAAAGTGTCAGTAGATATGCATGACAATTTTCTAACCATCTCTATTTATCTATATGGTAATGTAAAAAATCACACTTTAACTATGTGCAATTTTAAAGTTTCCAAACCAAGGGATTCCCCAAAGGCCCTGCAGTCATGAAAATGTGTCTTGACAACTAGTTTTAAGTCCTTAATGCCACCTGTCTGAGATGGAAGTTCCTTAATAGGTTCATTAGAATTTACCTCCAATAGTCCATATCAAGTTGGAACTTGGTTGCACCAAAGTTTGGTAATGCAAGTAGCCTATAACAATACAGTTGAGCTCAACTTCTACCCATTGTTTCAACACATATTTTCTGACATCAATGCCCAATCAAACATTATGCACCCAATACCTGCATCTACATGGAAGGAGTAGATAAGTATAGAAGAATGCATGACAGACGGAGAAAAAGAGGAAGTTTATGAATTTGGGCTATAAATTCATATTATTGGCCCCTCGGTTGTAGAAGAAAATTTTCTTTCTATAATACATGTTCCTAAACCAACCAACCAAGCAAAATCTTAGGAATCGACTAGGGAGACCATTGGGGATGACGACCATCCAAATGATCAACATTTGGATCCTAACCTATCTAAAGAAACATTAGATATTGTAGCAGAGTATATTTAAACTGAACAACAAACTTTCAAATAGAAAGGTCATCCAAAAGAAATTTTCCTTCAAACACCTGCCGAATAGTAAATCCTAGTGCTACACCCACAAGCCATAAATATTATTCAGGACATTGTTGCAAATCACATCATAATCGACGAGCAAATTTATCAAGTCATCACCATTCAAAAAAATCATGTACATGAAAATATTAGTTCTTACAAAAAGCCAAAAACTCAAGTAGCGTCAAAAAAGGAAGATCTTATTCAGGCTCCAAATAATTCACCACCTCTCTCCCTAACACCTAATGTCGAGAACCTACCAGTTTTTCATGATACTTTGCAAGATTTTTAGTTCCATTTATTCTTTGTTAAATTTTCTAACATATTCACTGTTTGGAAAACCATAGTAGCAACACGACCGGATCAAGAATTCAATGCCTATCCTGACATCTCAGCCCTTCCAGTCCTAAAATTCAACATTTCTTAAAAATCAGCTATTACTTCTGTAAATCAACCACCATTTTCATTCTATCAGACTACTTTTGAAAATTCACCAAACTTCTAATATATTCTATAAACACAAATGATTCATAATTCCCTTCTACTTGCATCATCCCCTCCTTAATAAAAATGTGAGTACTGTTGTCGCAACCCCTTCATCTACAACTAGTCTTGTGTTGTCAACAGTTCCTTTTTTGGTGACTGTAAATATGTCGTCAACTATGTAATTATCATCAACCATACCATTGTCATCCACCATTTTGTATATTCCCTTGGTGTCGACCATTTCATTTCCATCGACTTGAATATCTGCATCAACTTCCCCTCAGCATGATCGATGACTCTAGTTTTCTTTATTATTTTGGCTATGCCACATCCATCTACTAGAACAATGTCTTCTATCCCTCCTTCGATTTCATATCATTTTTCAACATATATTAGAACAAGAAAAATACAAGGAATAAGATAAAATATTCAAATGTAACTTTAAATCTCTAAAAGGACACCATAGAAGCACCAGTCACATTGAACCTTATGGTACCAAAATATCATGAGATGGATATCATCCTCAATGCAATTCACACTGAAAAGAATAAACTTTGGGTAGACGATAAATGAAAAGTTGACTGAATTGTAGATGAAAAGAACAAAACAATCTAGTGTTTCCAATACATCATCACTCAAGTGGTATCGACTCTGCATAGACCTCTGATTAATATCCATCTTAATCAAATCATTAATTTAGTTGGGTCTCTTACATCATTATACTAGGAGGTTATTCGACAACATGACTAGGAGGATGTCCAACAAAAATTTTCTCATGTTATTAATCAATACCATTTATTTCTTGATTGACATAAACAACAAAAGGTATATGGGGTTGAATCTCACTAGTCTACACCTGTTCTTCAGAATTGGTACACACAATACAACAATATTTTTATTGACAAGAAAAAGTTCAACACAACTTTGTCCCAAATTTTCCAGTAAAAGGCTACTCTGGACCCTACCACTCTTTAGAACCTTGAGTAACAAATTCAAATGGAGAAGACCCAAATATTTGAGCTTCAAATAAAATAGGAGTCGTGTTCTTCTCATGCACATATTGCAAATATGGAAGTCAAGCCACTAGCACCCTAGATGGATAACCTTCTTTGTGTGGCCAATAATTAGCACTTTCTCCTCGGACCCAACCCACACAACATTGAGTATATGTTCATTCCCAAAAAAAATAGCAGAATCTTTGATGTCACAACATTGAGTGTGGTCATGCATATTGTAGCACACACATGGGAATACTTTAAGCATCTACTTGTTATCTCAGATCCAACTATTGTTGTGAAATGCATCACTCTGGAACCATCTATAGCATCAACTAGTTTGTCAGGATAATTAGTAGCATCGTAACATATCATTGTTCTCTTTGGTATGAATACAAGTTTTGTTAGCGGGGGATATGTTGAAGGACAATAGTTGACCAATAGACTAGGTCTTTCGACCAACCTCTTCCAGGTCATTCCATTCAAATAGTTAAGCCGATGAAATATTGTAACTAATGAATTGATTGTAACTTATAGTATGTAATATGAAGAGCCATCATTCATTTAGTTCATGATTACTTTGTACATATTCTTTATCTAATATAATATAATTGTTGCTTCCATTTCCTCTCCTTTGGTTTATTCTTGTATTTATAATTTGAATGCTTCATCTTTTATACTTTTTTCTATTTATAATCATCTTTTATACTTCATGTTCTAGAGCACCTGAGATTGGTGTTGAGCTTGATGACTTTGAGAACCTAAAATGTGTATCCTCATTATGCATAATCATTACAATATGTAAAAAGACTTGAAGATGGGTCTTAATCTTTAGAACACATAAACTAAATGATGCTTGACTAAGAAATATTCTTTGAGAAAAAAAAACATTAAAGCTAGAATATCTTTCAAGCTCCATAATATTTAAGCTTTTGGGATCAGAAAAATTAGATATTTAAAGCTATGCGATATTGAATTCATAGGAAAATAAATATCAAGCTCTGCGATATTTGAGCTATCATGATCAGAGAGATTTTAGAGTATGTGATATTTGAGCTATCATGTTCTATGCTATTTTATATTTTAGGCTCCGATTTTATTGGGATTCGAATCCATGAGAGATTCCAGGATCTTTGTAGGAGATACACCGGAGAGCTGTAAAAAGATGAGGAAGCGTATCATCCTTGTATCAGATAAATCAAATTTATGTAAGTTGAGGAGGCTTGCACATGAACTAGTGGTTCCCTTAGGAGATGACCCTCATGTATATATACTCTATATCTTTTGAAAGAATATTTCAACCAAGAAATTCTTGGAACATCAATACCATACAAAAGGTATTTGAGTGAATTTTATGTTTGGTTATTTATGCATCATGATATGATGAAGGATAAATCATTGGATACAAAGTTATATATGATGTGAACCATCGAGTGAAAAATGTGATAAAAGAATTGTTTCTATGTGCATTGTTAATGTTTTTAAATTAGTATATGTTTTAGAATACATAAGAAAACTATGATTATATGCATGTTATGTTATTTTGATATGATTATCTATGTTTCCAAGGAAAGTGGAAATTATTAAAGGTACTCGAGAAGAAGTGCCACTATACCAGAGGTATGGACAAAAACGTTATGAGCAGAAAGTTATGTGTCATGAAATGAAAATGCACGAATGAATTTTGAAAGATAATGGTTTTTATATATGTCATGTTCCACGAACAGATGTTGTAAGTACATATTTAAAGGTTAAACTATTCTTTACAGATTTGTCATGAAAAGTGGCAACAATATGTTCCAAAGGAAGTTGTTATTTATGTTCTCTTGATTTGAAAAGGATTGTATCTATGCATATGTTTTGTGATAAATGTTGGAAATAAATTGTAATGTTTGTGAAAAGAACAGGTTGCGAAAGACAAGAAACATTATAGATATCGAAAGAGATGTCAAGGAAAAAAATGATAACTAAAGAATGATGTTGAAAACACCCTTGAAATTGTTAGGGTATTTAGACACTTAGGAGTTAGTTAAGATCAACTTGTGTAATATATATGTTAGGTAAAGTGTGTTTCTTTAGTATGCATTTGTAAATATTCTAATTTGACGGTCACGATATGTTCTAGACATAAAGTGATCTGATGGTTCAACTTCTCTTATATCATACCTACCATTGCTTCGTGGCTTAACACCCGATTGGTCCATGATATCTATTTAAAGAGCATGGAGAGTGCTTGGCTAGTTGATCGATTATGAGAAGCTCATGTAAATTTTTTTTTTTGCATAATAAATTGCTCCAAGTAATTATTTGGTTGGGGCCCTGGACTATTTCCCTCTTGAGGGTTTTATCCACATGACAAACATCGATGTGTTGATCTATGATTCATTTGTGTGAAGTGGTTTCTCTATGTGTTCGATCTTTTTGGAGTACCCTGTGAACCCAAACATGGTATTAGAGTGTTTATGAAGATCTGCTTCCGGTTTTGTTCAAGATCTGGAACCACTATTGTCAAAAATTTGAAAGAGTTTATTGTTTTAGAGTTTCTATTCATTTATGGCCAATGGGATCTATTCCAATGCGTCTGAAGCACCCTTTCCATTAGGAAATAGCTCTCGTTTCATCGAAAATCGTTTCTGTTTGATCTAGAAACACCCATTTCGGCAAATCTGAACGTATAATGTTACAGTGACGGATTTGTTTAATGTTTTTTTAAAATTTCTCATATTTTATCAGTTTTATTATTAGATATTTATTGTTTTAGTCTCGGGCTATTACCTTCCCTGGATGCGTATGTTCTTTGCCGTGCACCTTGTGTGATCGCGGTGAATCAGAAACAGAAAGGGAAATTTTTTTTTCTTCTCTTATCAGCTACGTATGCTCTTTGCTATGCACCTTGTGTAATCACAAAAAATCACAAACAATGAGAAAAATTTAAAATGTATACTTTCTGGGTAAGCTAACCAAGATCTAACCCCGTTGTGTCGAAGTTTTTTTTTTCATTTTTTTGTGATTTGTAGGAAAAAAAGACAAGCACGGAGAACGAGAGAGAAAAGTAAAAAAGAAAAAAATGCCCCCTTCCTCTTTCCATTCTTTTGCGTTCCTTTAAACATAGTTCACTTGCTCCAAAGTTGCTTTATTCCTTAATAGGTCTTGAGTTCAAGACTTATTAAGCTACTTTTTAGTGCATACAATTTCTATTTCAAGTTAGTTTATTGTAAAAATACATCTCACTTAAATAAAATAAAAGAAAAAGTGAATCGCTTAAGTCTTTTAATTTATTACCACACTATTTAAAGTAACATTATTGTAAAAGTGAACATCACTTATTCTACAAAAGTGATTCACTTAAAAACAACTTTATTGTAAAGTGATTGTCAAAGGTTGATCTTGGGAAGAGGGGGGTTCTTTTTTTTAGTTGGTCAAGTTAATATCTGCCACGTCACTATTGGGGATACCTTCAACATTTTCTTTTATCAAGCATAAATTCATCATTCTAAATCATTTTTTAGTGCCAATTTTTTAAAACAGCCTAATTTTTTTATCTCTTTTCATCCAGATAGTTAGCTTCTATTTTTTCAGCCATTATTTTCAAGTATGGCCACCCCTTGTGATATTATACTTACCACTTCTAACTATTTCTCATGGAAATATCGTATGGAGGATGTTCTATGAAGCAGGGGACTTTTCATAATTACCTCAGGGAAAGAAAAAAACCACTGATGATGATAAGCAAATAAAATGGGTAAATAGATGTGATGAAGCTCGATGATTGATTGGGATGTCAATCTCTACTGATTTGCAATTCCACATATTTGGAATTGATGAACCTGATAAATCTTGGGAAAAGTTGGAATCTATTTTTGGTAAACATAATGAAATTTGAGGTCATCAACTTGAGAATGAGTTGATTTCTTTGAATCCAAGTGATTTTTCATGCATTCAAGATTATTTATCTAAGTATAAAACTCTTAGACTCTTATGTGAAGAATGCAAGATTAAGAAAAAATACAAACAATGTATTTATCATATTCTTTCCAAACTTGGACCTGCATATTCTATTTTTGTATCTACTAACTCCATGAAACAATCCTTGACTATAACTAGCTATCAAGAGGCTAGTCTTGAATCCTTTTGTGATTCCTTAATTAGAGAGCAAGATAAGCTCATTCATCTTGGAATAATTAACAATGCAAGTACAGCTGAGAAATACTTATTCTCCTAATCCTCCAAAGAAATAAGATTTTCGCAATAATAAGCTAAACAACAAGGGTCCCAAACCCTCTCAGTCAACTCCTTTAAAAAATGACAAAGGATCCAAGCAAAAGGGAAAGAAGACTGAGCGTCATTGCAATTTTTTTAGGAAAGATAATCATGATGAATCTAAGTGTTTCAAAAAGATGGAAACCTTGGAAGCAGTAATGAAAAAACACCACACCATCCTAGATTCATCTTCATAATCTAGGTTACTCATGATACTGCATCTTCTTCTACTTCAAATGAATGGCTCATTGTTTCTGGAGCATCTTATCATATGGCTAAGGATCAAGCCATCTTCTCTACTATGCATGAATGTAACACCAAACAAATATTTGTTGGTGATGATAGATCTCTAAGTGTTGTAGGATCTGGAACAGTTCCAATAGAAAATGGTCATTTCAGTGATGTACTATGTGTTCCAAAAATTTCCTGCAATTTGTTATTAGTCTATCAAATTACTCATTTGGGTGAAGGTAAAACTGTAACGTTTACACCTCACAAAGTTGTAATCAAGGATTTTAAAAATACTCAAAATATCCTTACTACTAGTACTATTGATGACATTACCAGGTTGTACAAATTTAACAACTTTGGGTCATCACCTTTTCTTTCAGTTTTTGTTTCTCATATTGATAACTTAAGCAAACTTTGGCATGAGCAATTCGGTCACTTAAATTATCGCTCATTGCAACAACTATGTAAAGACAATATGGTTACTGGTCTTCCGATGGTATCTTGCAAGGATGGTGTTTGTTCCGGTTGTGTACTCAGAAAACATCATCGGGACAGTTTTGAAAAACGTGCCTCTTGGCAGGCCTCGGTTCCCTTGGAGCTTGTGCATAGTGGCTTGTGTGGTCCTCTTCCATTTTCTTCCTTTTCTGGTTTCAAATATTTCCTAACTTTCATTGATGACTACTCCAGACGCTCTTGGGTTTACTTCCTAAAACTTAAGAGTGAAGTATTTAACATGTTCTTGTCTTACAAGACCCTTGTTGAAAAACAATCTGGTCATCAAATTATTAAGTTAAGATCTGACAATGGAGGAGAATATGTTAACAAAAAGTTAACGGATTTCTGCATAGAACAAGGAATCCAACAACAACACACTGTTCCATATACACCACAACAAAATGGTGTAGTTGAATGGAATAACCGCACTTTAAAAGAAATGGCTAATTGTATGATCCAATCTAAGGGACTAAGTCTTCAATATTGGGCCAAGGCCATAAACTGTGCAAATTACAGAGTTAATCACACACCAACTAAATTTTTACAAGGTATAACACTTGAAGAAGCATGGAGTAAAATTAAATGAGATGTAAGTCACTTCTGTGTGTTTGGTTGTGAAGCATGGGCTCACATTCTGAATGAAAAACAGAAAGCTTGTAACCTAAAAGTGAAAAGTGCATATTTCTTGGATATTTAGAAGATGTAAAAGGTTATATACTTCTTCAGCCACATTCTCATGATATAATCATTAGAAGAGATGTTAGATTTGATAAAAATCTCTTAGCCTGTGGGCCTAACTTGGCGGGTGTGCCATCTTTGGCCTGCGAGCCTGATTCGGTAATTATGGCTTCTTCTTCTTCCAAATTCCTTGACATGTTTCCAACTCCAGTTTCTGATGATGACAGTGAGGATGAAAATCCACCTCCACTTGCTCATGTTCCTCCAATTGCACCATCACCAATGCTTCCTCGATGGGTCTGTTCAACATGTGAATCACCTAGTGATCTTGACGGTGATCCTAGAGATCAACGTTGGACACGTTCTCAGTTTAAGAAAGCCTCTTCTATTTTGGCTCAAGTTTTCAAGAATCATGATCCAGAAACTTTTACAGAAGCTTCAGGAAATCCATATTGGGATGCATCTATCGATGAAGAATATCGTTCCTTAATGGCGAACGATAGTTGGGATCTTGTTCCTCTTCCAAAAGGAAGAAAACTTGTCAGATGTAAGTGGGTCTACAGAACTAAGTATGCATCAGATTGAAGTATTGAAAGACTTATGGCAAGGTTAGTTTCAAAAGGTTTTTCCCAAGTTGAAGGGATTGACTACAATAAAACCTTTGCTCCTATCGCAAAAATGAACTCCATCTTCCTTGTTCTTTCCCTTATAGCCTTACATAATTGGGAACTCCATCAAATGGATGTCAAGTATTCCTTTTTACATGGTGATTTATAGGAGGAAATTTACATGGAACAACCTCCTAGATATGTTCAGGATAACTCTAGCCTTGTACGTCTCCTTAAGAAATCCTTATATGGCCTTAAGCAAGCTGCTAGAGCTTGGTATGCTAAAATGGATAGCTTTCTCTTTGACACTGGTTTTTCTAGATGCCATTCTGACCCCAATGTCTATACCAAGAAAGTAGGAAACCATCTCATCATACTTGTTCTTTATGTTGGTGATCTTATCCTTATTAGTAGTGACCCTAAACTTTTAACCCATGTGAAATCCAGTCTTAAGAAAAAATTTGAAATGTCAGACTGAGGACATTCGCATTATTTTCTTGGTCTCCATGTATTACAAACCAAAGAAGGAATCTTTCTTTCCTAGTATAAGTATGCTTGTGACCTTCTTCGTCACTTTCACATGGAAGATTGTAAACCAGCCCCTTCTCCCTTCTAGTCTAAAGTCAAAATTTATGCCACTTGTACTTCCCCTGAAGTAGATGCCACCTTGTATCATCAGTTTGTTGCTAGTCTTTTATACTTGACTCATTCCCATCCTGACCTTTCCTTTTCCATTGGTCGTGTTTCCCGTTATATGCAAACACCTCATGAAAGTCACTTGAAAGCAGCAAAAACAATACTTCGATATATTCAAGGTACAATTCAGTTTGGGATTCATTATAGTACAAGGGGGAAACCTTTGTTGGTTGGTTTCACTGATTCAGATTGGGTCGGTGATCCTGATGATCGAAATTCTACTGCAGGTTATGTTTTCAGACTGGGATTTGGACCTGTCACTTGAGCTTGTAAGAAACAACAAGCTCTTTCTCTTTCTTCAGCAAAAGCAGAATATCGAGCCGTAGTTAATGCCAATCAAGAAGCTTTATGGCTTCAATAGATCCTTTTAGAGTTTGGATTCGAGCAGCAGTATCCTACTCCACTTTGGTGCAACAATCAAAGTGCCATCAATCTTGCCAAATATCCAGTTCTACATCAATGCAACAAACACATTGAGCTACACATGCACTTCATCAGAAATCTTGTTCATGATCATGTTCTTGAACTGCTCTATTTCCCTACAGATGATCAAGTTGTAGACATCTTCACCAAGTCTCTTACAGAAGTGAAGTTATCTAAACTTCGATCTATGTTAGGAGTTCAGGAATGTGTCTTTAAGGGGGGATATGCTCTAATGCCTCCTTCCTTCTCCTAATAGTGTCACTTTTGTAAATCCATCAATCTTATACCAAGTTGTTCTTAAGGGGGGGTGTTAGGATATTTATACACTTAGGAGTTAGTTAAGATCAACTTGTGTAATATATCCCTTAGCTAAAGTGTGTTTCTTTAGTATGCATTAGTATGCATTTGTAAATATTTTAATCCGACGGTCATGATATGTTCTAGACATAAAGTGATCCGACCGTTCAACTTCTCTTAGATCATACCTACCATTGATTCGTCGCTTAACACACGATTGTTCCATGATCTCTGTTTAAAGAGCATGGAGGGTCCTTGGCTAGTTGATCGATTATGAGAATCTCATGTAACTCTCTTTCTTTTTCATAATAAATTGCTCCAAGTATCTATTTGGCTGGGGCCGCGGACTGTTTCCCTCTGGAGGGTTTTAACCACGTGACACACATCAGTGTGTTGATCTATGATTCATTTGTGTGAAGTGGTTGCTCTAGGTGTTCAGTATTTTGGGAGTACCCTGTGAACCTGGACAACAATTGATAAAAAATATAAAACAAAATGAACACCAAGGATGTTGTACCTTTAAGCTAGGAAGTATGTAAATCCTCTCTACTACCCCAATTCTTTTGTCACAGAAATATAAATAAAATGTACAATCTACAATATCTTGGTGAGATGCTCAAGGTATATTGATAAATCATTGTAAATAATGTTATGTGAATTTGCAAAGTTGTAAAATTATTTGGTAGACTTAGGAGACTAAAGGGATTGGCTCAACTAGCCATTCGGTGAGCATATTGATTAGGGGGAGATGTAGATAGTTGGGAATCCATGAGTTTGATGGAATGTGTCATCGTGGTTCTATAGGAGCTAGAATAAAGGTGAACTTTGGATTCTCACTTGATCACCTAAATATTTTAGGCATTGTTTTAAGAGAGTGGCGACTAAGTTATTTATTTCCTCTGATAAGATAATGATTTTTTACATAGAGTAAGGATAATTATTATTTTGAGGGAGAGCCTTTCTAAAACTAGATTTTTTCAATGCATAGTCAAGTATGGGAAAGAAACTAGGGTATTGCAATTCGAAAGAATTATATTAAAACCACTTTGAATATAAGTGGGAAAAAGGTAATTTTATACAAATTGTTGTTTTTTAATATTAATACAAACATGTTTTTTATCCTCTAATTGAATTATATATATATATTTCCTTGAAAAAAATTGTAATTTTATTTCGGTATAGAACAAAATTACATTCATAGAAAAACATAGATAGCCTCCATTACTAACTCACTGTACAATTCATAAACTAATAGTTCCACTATAACTAGAATAATATCAAGTTCATATACTTGTATCCTAGTATATCAGATCTAATACATCAAAAATAAAAAATTGTGTAGCTGAAAAGTATTTGTGATCATAGCATCAAAAATCATAGTGCAGGCTCTAGTACTTCATGGAAAGGCCACTGATAGTATCTAAAGACTTGATCTTGATTGTCTTATTCAATCTACCAAGTGCCTAGTTAGAGTTGTATTCCTTTTTTGGATATTCGGTCTGCCATCTCATTTCTTTCCATATAAACATGGGTTAAAGTAACGCAATCAAAATAATGCTTTATAGCCAAAGCACTAGAAAGTATAGGAGCAAGGCGGATAGAGTGACATCGATGTAATTTTTTTATCCAATTTAGTAGGATCATTGAGTCCCCAAAAACCTGAAGCATCATACAGCCCCTTTCCAATTCAAAAATCAATAGTAATTTTAAAGTATAAAACTCCACAAAATTATTTGTACCAGCCCCCTAATCAAGTAGAAAAATAGAAATAGAGATCATCTATCAAGTATAAGACAACACCCCTCGATAGACATCACAGGTTGTTCCTATGAAGCCCCATTAAAGAAAACCAACAAACTTCCCCCATCAATCTCCTCTGGTCGGATAACTCGCCCACCCTAGCCCTGCCTGGTTGAGGGAACAAACAAAACATAGATACATTTTTTGTAGCGATCACCTCAGGGATAATGAAATTTTCTTGAAATATTGTAGCATTTATAGCCAACCAGATGCCCCAAGAAACAATGAAAGGTAGCTCCCCAAAAACCAAGTGAAACAAGCAACTTCTATCGTGTTTCCCTACCAAGACCCAACCCCTTGTAATGAATGTGTAACAAAACTCCAAACATGTTGAAAAAATCTACACCCCATAAAAAGGTGATAAGAATTTTTAGAAAACATCATGCAAGAAACATAGTGACTCGAGCCAACAAATTTGTGTTTCTATAGCACATCCCAGGTAGGAGCCTTATCTTCCAATATCTCCCAAAAAAGAGGTTTTGAATTTTTCAGGCATTGGATTTTCTAGAGACGCCCCCACTACCAAAAAAATATCCATGTTCAATCAGTCCGAATTTAATTGTATATAACCTGCCTTTGGTGTATAAATCCCAGATGGATGCAGATCCCATATTAGTTCATCATCCCCTTTTGTGATCCTAGCATGAGAAAATTTTACCCCCTGGATATATAAGTACCAACTTTCCCATTTCTCAACGAATAATCCCAGCCAGTCACCCCTAGCTAGCCCTGGCACCAGATATTTGTAGTATCTAGATCCACCACTTGTGATAGGAAGAGTATCCTCCTATAGAATAGAGACAAACACACCTCCTCAGGGAGTAGGTGAGATATACCACTCCCAAGCCAAGGATCCATACATATCCTCACCCTACTTCCATAACCCAACCTTCACACCATCCCAATTCCAATGAGGTCATAAGCTTGAATGTGGCATCCCTGACCCTCTTACTGGCGAAGAGGACGCTACCATAACATTAACTATCCGAGAAACTAGCCCCATGAATATACACACATAAAATTTGAAATGCTTTGAACTAAAACATGCATACATTATCACCATACAACGGAATCAAACCATACATTCAAGCATTTAGCATTTTCATTGTAATTCATTATCAAATGTAAATTGCAAGGATGCAACACAAGAATAATTATCTTATAAGGAAGAATTCCCCGCAACCAGCTATGTCACTGCAACGTTCCACCAAACCATAGGCCAGTGTGCTCCTTAATCTCTCAGCAACAATGCCACCCCTGAGTTGGGCATGATTCCCCAAGGAATAAGGAACTAAGCAGGTTCACACATAGCCAAAGATACACAACAGTACATAGCCAAGCCAATGTAGTTGGGTTTATTAGGCCATCAGGGAGCTGGAAAAAGATGAATGCTAAGCTAGTGGGCTCACTGAAGAGCTAAGGACACCTGCACCAGATCTATCATGACTTCTACAACACCCACACGCACCCAACACAAGGAATCAGTCCCTTCTTTATTGCACAGTCCCTCATACCTTGACTTCCCTTCCAGTGCTTTTCAGGGGGTGTGGAGAAGAAAGCTATCCCTCTAGCTCTGTCTATGAGGCTCCTGAACACACCAAGTTTATCAAGTAGATCATTCCTTCATTCCCACTCAAATATAGTCCAAAGACCAACCACTGCATACACAAAACAAAATCGAGCAATTCATAGCTCTAGGGAATAAAAAGGAAACATTACTGCAACCGAAAAAAATGGTGATACATAGCTCAGACTAAGAAAAATGATCTCAAAGTTTTTCTTGTCCCTATCATGGCCAAAACAACTCAGAAAAAACCCACACTCATGGGGGAAACAACAGCCACGATCTCACCACTGAAGCAATGGGAAAGACATAGCCTGAAAATGGAAGAGGAATCAGATGCAATAGACTCTCAGACAGGAGATGGATTTTGTATACATAGAACCACAAAAAACGGTAAGGAAATTGCATGCACAACCCAAAATTGGAAAAAGAATACTGAACCAATCGCTATATGCATGAGTGAAGATTGAGTGACTACGTGAGGGAAAATCCCAAGCCTGCACGTGAGGAGAGAAAACTTATCATCTCTGTGTGAGGATGAGCAAGAATGCAAGAATGGGTCATCTGGTCTCCTCCTTCCCACGTGAGGGTAAACGAGTCTCTTGGTGGAGTGTGCGTGTGGGAAAGGACTAACAATCCTGCCACACACCACTGCCCAACAATAATTTCCCAACTAACATCATAGGCTTTTAATTTCGTCGTTGAATAAGACAATGAAATGTGAGTAAGTCAAAAGGGTGGGTGACAACTAAATGGGTTTATCAACTAACACTTGGCTTTTCCCCATTGGCCCCAAGGGTTAAATAATTTCCCTCCCTATCCTTAGGAAAATCATGCCTTTTTCATCATGGTTTCATTGACATAACTGGTTGGGGTTCATTTTAATTAAAATTCCTCTTTACATGATGCCAAAATTAATATGTGCTAGATAGCACGATATACCATAGGCAACGATTTTAATCATTGTAACATAAAACAACTAAATCGATGGTGGGGATTTTTCCTTTAGCTCCACACCACGGTTAATTACAATATATATATCATATACATTTTAATGCAAACGGGGTCAAAACGGGGGTGTTACAATGAACCAATTTCTTCCATATAATATAAGCTTATCCCCTTTTATTGTTTTCCAAATTGAACCACTAAAGAACTGATAGAGGAGCAATACATTTCTGAATCACAACCTGGGTCAATAAACTTGTAGAAGAAATATACCTCCATGAGACCTTTGTTGCTAGGTATTTTGAGAATAAATGAATTTTTTTGAGCCCCCATTACCCCATGGCTTTTGGAATTGCAATCCTGTCCCATCTGACCCATACTAGAGAATTTTGATCCTTATTTTCCCTCCACAAATATGAAAAGCAGATGTGGCTAATATTTTTCAATATACCTTTTGGAATCCAAGAGAGGGACATCCAATATACTGGAATGGCCTCTACCATATTTTTGACAAGAACTAGTTTTCCTGCTCTAGACAACCATCTATGACTCCATCCCCAGATCCGTTTCTCAAGTTTCGCAATAAGACAGAACCAATCCCCTTTCAGATAAGAATTTGGCTTTAGCTGAAAGCCCAAATATTTTAACCCTACATCCAGCTCTCCCACCTGAAAAGGAATTTTACTCACCAGATATTGAACCTCTACCTCTCATATATTTGAACAAGTAATAATTGATTTATGTAGGTTAATAACCATTCTTGTGGCCACTTGTAAAAGGTCCAAACCTTCACAAATTTTATCAGTATCTTTGTGAGATCCATCACTAAAAATGAGAATTTCATCTACAAAAAGAAGATGGGAGATGAATAAGACATTCGAAATAGGAATCCCTTTGAAACCCCCTCCCCTCTTTTCCTAGTGGCTCAGTCCTTTCACTGGAAACAAAAAAAGTAAAGGGGATAATGGTCATCCTGGTATCAACCCCCTCCCTTCCTGAAAGAATGGGCTAGTTGAACCATTGATTAAAATAGAAAGAGATACAGTCGAAATACAATCCATAATCTATTGGATAATATCAATTCCAAATCCTAAATGTGTCAATAACATTCTCAAATATAACCAACAGGCTCAGTCATAAGCCTTGGAGATATAAAGTTTTATTACAACCCCCTTCAACTTCCTAGTATTTAAGCTGTGTAATCCCTCCTGGGACACTCCAATACCATCATGGATTTGTTGACCCTCAAGAAACCCAAATTGTTCACAATAGATGCACTTTGGAAGCACCGCCTTAATCTTCCTTGAGATTATTTTAGGAATGATTTTGTAAATACTGTTGCATAGTGAGATCGAATGGTACTCATCCATCGAGTCCAAATCATCTACCTTTGCGATTAATGGTATGAAAGTGGCATTACAATCACTATGGATAATACTAGCCTTCTTGGACTCATTAACAACATGTAGAGCCCAAAGTATCCAAAAACCCCAAACAGAATTCAATTGTCTAGCAATATGGACACTAACTCCTATCTTTTTTAAAAGAGTGAAGAACCTCCATTAACTCTTTTTCCTACACCTCCGCCATGATAATCCTGTTGTCCACGGGTTCCACAAAATGGACGAAAAATTGTGCAAGCTGAACCACTTATACAATGCTAGCTCCCAGCCTCTCCTTAAAGATATTACTAAAATTTTGAACCCCCACATTTTCTATCCCATCAAAAGGAGTAACCCTATCTCCCTAATTGTTTGTCAACCCCCATATAGTGTTTGTAATCTTCCTTATTTTTGCAAATTCATGGAAAAATTTGTGTTCTCATTGTCACACAATAGCCATAGGTCCCATCTCTTAAACCTCTAGTTCACTTCCATTTCATCTAGAATTTGTCGACGTCGTCCTTCCAACATTAATACTTCATCCTTTTTCTCAACCATCCAAAACCCAAAACCCACATTAGCCCCTTCCAGGAGGATTATGATTTTTGTCTCATAGTCCCGTAACCCAACCACTTCCCTCTCCTTCTTTAAACATGCCCACGTAATAGTGTCCTTATTCACTCTGCCCAAATTTTTCATAAACATTGCCCCACAAACCTGTCCATCTCTAGAATAAAAGGAACCCACTCAAACTTCACAAGCTCCCTAAATAACTTGTCATCCGACCACCCTGGGTTAAAATCAAATGGGTTGGGAGGCTTTTTCCCACCCCCAAAAAACTGCAGTATAATCGGGAAATGATCAAAATCACCACCATTAGTGACCCACTTCCTTATTAACTCCACCAAATATACAAAACATTTTGCCACCAAAAATTGATCCAAACCCTTCGCCACCCAGTCCTCACCAGATCATCGATTCCTCCAAGTTGGTAGCACCCTTATAGGATTAATATCCAACAACTCCTTCTTGTTGGAGACATTTACCATCATACACACTTTTTTGGTCAAATTGGCCTAGTTAAACCACTATCCTAAGTTTAATTGACATCAGTGGAGCACTAATTGCCATCATTTAGTCACACCCACGCTTACCTATAGTCAAAGAGGCTAACTGGAGCATTCTAGGGGTGATCTATGTGACATTAATGCACCTAATTTCTAACTGGTGGTTACAATCAATTCAACCAGTCAGTTACAGTCAGTTAAGGCACCTCCAGTCATTAAATATATTATTTAATGATTATTTATTATTATTTAATGAAATGGAGTCAACAAGGCTCCTCCACCAACTTTTGATGGTCAGTTCAGCTTCAGTTAACCTCATCGGGGTTCATTGGAGTCATGGAGCACTAGCACTTGATGATTGGATTTCTGTGCCATGTGTTTGATCTCCTTCAGTTGAGATTCAGTCATTTATTACACTTCGACTTCAGTTAGGGTTTGGTGAGTCAATTAGGGTTTTGGTCAAGTGGTTAACTGAGTGAGATTGAATGGTTGAGATTCATTTAAGCTAGAATCACTCACTGAATTCGAATTGTATCCTCAAGTATTCGAATTCTTCATGGATTTAAGCCATTGCTCAGCATTGGTATTGTAACCCTTTATTGTTTATTAAATATACAGAGAGGAAACCAATTCTGGTTTCGAATTACCAATTCATGAGTATTTGTTAATTATTCTTTGATGATTTTGATTCCAAGTTCCTAGATCATGTGCAAGAATTAATATGGTATCAGAGCATACAGTGGGACGAAGATCAATCTCTGAAGAACAAAATTTTTGACAGATTTCTCCATGGAAAGTGAGCAATAGCTCAAAATTCCAGCATTGCACCAGAAGCCAAGCATTACCACTCAATATTCCAAGTAAAGAACTTGTTGATCAAGCTTGCTTGATTAACTATGCTAGGTGTGATGAAAGCCTAGAATGTGCAGGCTATCTGACCTTATTTTTCCCTTTCTGTTTTGATTTTCAGGTTTCTACAGGTGAAGCATTCGCTACAGCATATCCAGATGGCCTCCTCAGTACCTGTGTTAACTCCATACAATTTCAACACATGGAAAAATAAAATGGAAACTCAGTTGCGCTCCAAAGGACTCTATAGAGTCGCCATGGACACTGAAGTTGAGCCTGGATCCGCCATAGAAAAATCAAGATTCTTGAACAAGAAGGATGAAGCCTTTGGTTGCTTGTGCCTCTCTATTTCCGATGACCTTCTCTTCCATCTTACGGATCTGAAGACACCAAAAGAAATATGGGACATATTGGAATCTCTGTATGGAAAGCATGATGACTTGAGATTTTACCAACTCGAAAATGAAGTCATGTCTCTCCAACCTTCCAATTTCGAGACTCTGAATGATTTCTTTACAAAGTTCAAGCATACTGTTTTTCTCTTAAAGCAATGCAAAGTGGAGAAGGAGGATGATCAGCTCATCCTATCCATCCTCTCCAAACTCTGGGCTGATTATTCAGTTTTTGTTTCTACATTCTGTGCGGGGAAGCTCACAACCCATAGATGGAAGATGCCTACACTCAATGCCTTCATTGAGTCCCTAACTAGTGAACATGACAAGCTTGTCCAGATGGGGATCATCCGATCTTCCCATGATCAATACCTCCATGCCTCGGGGCCCAAAGATGTGAAGCGTAAAGGAAAGCAGCAGAAAAATCAGAAAACTAAATTTGATGCTCCCAAGCCTAGAGTTGAAAATCAGCAGCATGATGAATCTTTCGGCTCAAGGAAGAACAAAGGAAAAGGGCACAATGGGAAAGAAAAATTTAGGTGTTCTTACTGCGGGAAGGGTTTTCACCCTGAACATGCTTGCATGAAGAAAAATCTTGATGAATCAACCTCTCTCCTTGAGAGGAATCACATCAATCTTTCGGAGAGCTTTCGGAGGGGAGATCACCAAGATCGGGAACCACAACATGAGAAAGGTCATGCCCTCATGGAAATCACTTCGAAGTCCAAATCACTACTGATTGATGGTGGAGCTTCGAATCACATGATGGCTGAAAAATACTCCTTTTCATCCTTGGAGACTGGCAAATACATCCCCACCCACATGGGATATGACTCCACCATCATTTCCAAAGGACAAGGTACTGTAGATCTAGAAAATGGTTTTTTTTCTAATGTTTTTTATGTACCGTATATAGCAGCAAATATGCTTAGTGTCTATCAGATGACACATACAGGAATGCCTAAGAGAGTCGCTTTTAGCCCAATTGATGTTGAGATAACAGAAATTGCATCCGGGAAACTCATTGCAAAAGGCCATGCAAATCATCATGCAAAAGCCTATGAGTTCTCTCACTTTGTTGTGGATGCAAAGCCCACCGCTCTACTAACTCATGGAAATGACGTTAGTAGGCTATGGAATGAGAGTTTTGGCCATATTAATTTCAAATATTTGCAGAAATTACAGAAAAACTCCATGGTTGAAGGCCTCCCGGCCATCAAGGCAACCACGGGAGTCTGCAAGGGCTGTGTGATTGGAAAACACCCTGAGCACAAGTTCGATCAGGGGAAGGAAAACCGAGATACAAGCATATTGGGGCTGATACATTATGATATCAGTGGTCCAATGCCTATCACATCCATGAATGGATCAAAGTACCTCCTTACTTTTATTTATTATTTTTCAAGGTATACATGGGTTTTCTTTCTCAAAAAGAAATCAGAAGTATGTGAAATTTTTTATGAATTGAAGGCCTTGATTGAAAATCCCTCTGGGCTTAAGATCAAGATCTTGAGATATGATAATGGAGGGGAGTATGTCAATAATTAGTTTCTTTACATATGCTCGCAAAGTGGTATTCAGGTCCAACATTCAATTCCCTACACTTCCCAGCAGAACGGAGTAGCGGAAAGGAAGAACCGGTCTCTCAAAAAGATGACCACCTGTATGTTGGAGTCTAAGAAGCTTGCTGCAAATTTGTGGGCTGAATCCATCCATGCTACAGCATACATTCAGAACAGGGTGCCACATTCATCATTCCAAGGAAATACTCCTTTCGAAGCATACTTTGGACATAAGCCAGATGTGTCGAACCTACGGGTGTTTGGGTCCACTGCATGGGCCCGAATTCCGCTTGATAAAAGAAGGGATTTGCAACCGCAGAGAATAGAATGTCTGTTTATTGGGTATCCTGATGAATCTAAAGGATTCAAGCTGCTGGATATCAATACCAAACATATCATCATCGAGAGAAGTGTCAAGTTTGATGAGCCTCTTTAGGAGGTGGAAGTAGTGAAGGAGAAAACTGCTGAAATTCCTTCCTATTCCACTGAATATTTGAATGATGAAATTGGGGGTGATGACCCTGATTTGGATCCTCTGATTTCTGATATTAGTGTGCAACAATCATGAGATACTGAATCAGAACCTGAAGTGAAAAATCATCTTCCTACGTGGGCCCAAAAGACACTCTCCTCCACAGGAGACAACATTGGAAATCCGGATGATCCAAGGAGAACCGGGTTTGATTTCCAAAGAGCAGGTATTGTGCTCTCTTGTTCTAATAATTTTCTGTCTGAAACTTTCTATTTGATGATTAGTTCAGATCCAAAATCCTACTACCATGCTTGGACTTATCTGAGATGGCAAGTTGCCATGGATGAAAAACTCTACTTGGGAGCTAGTTTCTCTTCCTCCGGGAAGGAAATTGGTTCAATGCAGGTGGGTGTTTCAGACAAAGGTTACTGCTGATGGAAGCACCTGCAAATATAAGGAAATTATAGTAGAAAAATATTTCTCTCAGGTCCAAGGAGTGGACTACCATGATACCTTTGCACCGGTTGCAAAAATGGACTCCATCCGCCTTGTTTTGGCTATTTCCGCATCCAAGCACTAGGAGGTGCATCACATGGATGTTAAGTAATCTTTTCTGCATGGAGATATTCATGAGGAGATATACATGAAGCATCCTGAGGGCTATATCACTGATCCATCTTTGGTTTGCAAGCTAAAGAAGTCACTGTACGGGTTAAAACAGGCCCCAAGAGAGTGGTATTCCAAGATGGATGCCTTCCTTCTCTCGCAAAACTTTCAGAGATGTAGATCAGATCCAAATGTGTATTTACAGCAGCATGATGGTCATATAATTATAATTTTTTTATATGTTGATGACTTACTGATCACAGGTAGCACAATTGCCTCCATTTCAGCCATCAAAACTGCTCTCCACAATGCCTTTGAAATGAGTGATTTGGGGCTTCTAAAACAATTTTTGGCACTCGAAATCGAGCAAAATTATGATGGGATTATGGTCACTCAGTAAAAATACCTTTGAGACCTGTTATTCAAGTTTAACATGGTTGAATGTAGGCCTGCACCATTCCATTTCCTTTCAGGGATCATCCTTGAAGAAGGAAAAAGCACACCTCCCATGGACTGCACTATCTATCGACATCTTATTGGTAGCTTGTTGTACTTGACACATTCTAGGCATGATATTTGTTATGCCATGAATTATGTATCAAGATTCATGCAGCAGCCTCATGATATTCATTGGAAGGCAGCCAAGAGGATCCTCCAGTACATTCAGGGAACCAGGACCTACGGCATTCACTATGCTGTAGACTCCGAGCTAGAGTTGGTTGGATACACAGATTCCGATTGGGCGGGTGATTCTATTGATTGGAAGTCAACTTATGGATATGTATTCATGTTTGGTGGTGGCCCTATTTGCTGGTCAAGCAAAAAGTAGGCTGCCAGAGCACTATCTTTAGCGGAGGTCGAGTATCGAGAAGCGGTGAATGCTTGCATCCAAGTAGTTTGGTTGCAAGGAATTCTTTCAGAGTTTGATCTTGGTAGTAATTTGTCCAATGTCCTCTTTTGTGAAAACCAGAGTTCTATTAAGATATCCACGGATCCAGTTACCAGGTAGAGGACCAAGCATCTAGAGATTCACGTGCACTACATCAGGGAGCTAGTGCATGACAAGACTATCATTCTGTAATACTGCCCGACTGATGAGCAGATTGTAGACATCTTCACCAAGAGATTTTCAGAAAAGAAGTTCAATTACCTCCGTTCACTGTTGGGGGTGAGTTCATCAGGGTGATCCAGACTACTTTCAATGTTCAGCTTGAGGGGGGGTTTTTCCCACTGAGTTTTCCCTCTTTTCCTCACTTAGTTTGTTTTGAGCATTGTTTCAGTTTCAACATTGTACAAGGTGACCTATGGCCTTATTTTCCAGGGCCCTAGCATTTTTATGCATATATGTTTTCTAACTCTTCCTGAGTATAGCTTAAGGGGGGGTGTTGGAGACATTTACCATCATACACACTCTTTTGGTCAAATTGGCCTAGTTAAACCACCATTCTAAGTTTAATTGACATCAGTGGAGCATTAATTTCCATCATCCAGTCACACCCACTCCTACTTACATTCAAGGAGGCTAACTTAGCCTTCTCCTACAGTCAAGGAGGCTAAATGAAGCACTCCGGGGGTGATCTATGTGACATTAATGCACCTAATTGCTAACTGGTGGTTACAATTAGTTCAACCAGTTAGTTACAGTCAGTTAAGGTGCCTCGAGTCATTAAATATATTATGTAATGACTATTTATTATTATTTAATGAACTGGAGTCAACAAGGCGCCTCCACCAACTTCTGATGGTCAGTTCAGCTTCAGTTAACCTCATTGGGGTTCATTGGAGTCATGGAGCACTAGCACTTGATTATTGGATTGCTATGGCATGTGTTTGATCTTTTTCAGTTGAGATTCGGTCATTTATTGCACTCCGAATTCAGTTAGGGTTTGGTGAGTCAATTAGGGTTTTGGTCAAGTGGTTAACTGAGTGAGATTGAATGGTTGAGAGTCAGTTAAGCTAGACTCACTCACTGAATTCGAATTGTCTCCTTAGGTATTCAAATTCTTCATGGAGTTAAGCCATTGCTCAGCATTGGTATTGTAACCCTTTATTGTTCATTAAATATACAGATAGGAAACCAATTCTGGTTCCGAATTACCAATTCATGAGTATTTGTTAATTATTCTTTGATGATTTTGATTCCAAGTTCCTAGATCATGTGCAAGAATTAATACTTCTTGACCAGTACATTCAATAAGTAGTTTTCCAAAACATTACGGACAACCCGTGGTCCCCAAACCTCTGCCAATCCTAAGGAGAAATTAAAATCCCCTCCCAAGATCAGTTCACAACGATCCAACATCGGATTGTTAAAATCCTTGTACCAAAATAGAACTTGATTCTGATAAGGCCCATATATATTTAGAATCATTATCACTCATCCCATATCTAGAAAAAAACACCTCCAAACCAATGCAAAAATAAATACCCCACATATTTTCACACCTACTCACCTTCAACCGCTAGTTAGAGGATAGATACCTCGACATTCCATGAGCATCAATAGAAGCAAAATCCCATCCAAGAAACAATGTTTTCAAAGCTCCCACCACAACCTCATAAGCCCAAGTAGTTTCTTGTAGCAGAATAATATCAAGCTCCAAATTATCAATCAAGCACTTTAGTGACGATTTTTTGGAAGGGCTTGGCAACCTTTGACAATTGTAGGATAGACTTTTCATGAAAAAACCCCCTCCACGACATTCTTTTCTCTAATTTCCCAGTGAATTGAACTCTAACTACCACAGGAAACTTCCTCCTAGATCGTTCTTGAGCCACATATAAGTGTGACTTTTGTCCACACCCCCGAGAAGGACCTGAGGACTTATCCATTAGAGATGACACCCTGCAACCTAAGATATATTCATAGTATACCTTTGTATTCTGAAGAATGTAATGAATGTTATGACCATTTGATGTACTTTTCAATGAGAAAATTGGAGACACTAGGGAAGGGGGGTACATGTAGAAAAACTCAGGTAACGTGCATGCAGCAGAAGATGGAGTAGGGAGCCTTGTTGTAGGAGACACATCACCGATCCCACCCATAACAAAACTCATAGAGAAATTATCAGAACATAAAACAACCGAAATAGAATAGATATTAAACATACTCGAAGATTTCGTAGCCACAGTGGGTTGAAAGAGTACCAGAAGCTTGGTCTAACCCAACACTATACCAACCAAATCATCCCTTGGAGATCTTGTCGCTTCCACTCATTTCATCTCTTATAAACCATGCGCTAGAGCATTCCAATGTGCCTTCTCTTGTGCAATCTCGACTACCGTCGCATCCAAATAACCTATATGATTCCCCTTAAAAGAGAGTGGTAAATCTAAAACTAAGTGACCATATTCACAACATTGATGGAAACGAAAAGGAACACCTTCATAATCAAACAATTAACAAAATGGACCATAAGGCATTATTATCACAAATCCTGTAGTTTCCCCTAAAGACAAATCCTATACAAGATGGAAGAGGGGACATGAAACCAAAGTTGTGACCTACGAAAACACTAACCCCCATAAGATGGATGGTTTTCACACCGGTTAAGGATTCCTCCTCTTTATGTCACTAGATAATCCTAAGTGATAAAGGGGGAGACACAGATTAATCCTAAAAGGAAAGACCCAAGACAAATTACCAGATCAGACTCCTATCAGAGAATTCGTAAGGTGAGTGTCTACAACCCTAGATTTAAGGAAAATCCAAAAATTAAGGATATTTGAGTGTGGTGGTTATTCGAGGTTCGAAATGTCACTCAGGTGATTAAAACAGATGGCTTGCAAAAATTGAAGTCCGATCTAGGATTTTAGTGTGCTAGTTCAAATGATCAAATTCAAACTCTAGGGGATGTAAAAAAAAAATTGATAAATCCCTAGGATGAAGCCGATATCGACAATTATGTCTTCATACACACTGACTACGATAGAATATTTGATAAGGAAAAATACCCAAAAGAAACCGAACAAGAAACAAAGGGAAAATGATTGACTTGTTGAAGAAGGGAATTTTCTACCAGATAGAGACCAGTGCCTGGAGAGGGGAAGATCATTCTAAGATATATTTTTTTGAGGGAGAGGGGGTTTTTCTATATAATTCACAAATTCTAGATCACCGAATTTTCATAATCCCAGTGAAAATTGGTCAGGTGATTTTTCCTAGTGTTAAATGAGGGTTTTTTCAATGAAAAATATTGATGGGCAATGCATGAAAATTTAAAGGTGGAGAAATTACCTTAGAAACATACCTGAATCATTGTTCATGACCTCCTGGATGATGAAAAACTCCTTTCTTGAGATCAAATAATATTTTCGGACAAGATTTTGATGAAGTGATGCTTCTGCAAGTGACCCTAGCGCCCCTGTTTTCCTGCCACATCAAGGAAAAACAATCATAATGGAAAATAAACGGGAAATGTAAGCTGAAATAAGTACAAGAATAAGAAATCATAAATAATTTTAACTCCCTGATAACCAATTTTTGAGATCGAGCAACAAGGAAAGGCCCCCCACCAATGCGCCTCTCTCAAAATCACCTCCTTCAACCTGCAACTTAAACGAGTACAAGGAAATATACAAAAAATATGTTGGATATATCCTATTGCAGAAGAAAACCAGTTCCAGTCATCAACTCATTCATTCATCAAGCAAGTAGGAAAGAGTGTAATCCCAAACAAAATCTCTTTATTACAATTTCGGTTCCAAATCTCATGAATTACAATGGGGGGGGGTCACCTCTCTTAAATAATTTGAGAGAGACATAAAACCTAAATCACTTTATCATCCAACGGTTGATATTATAACATCATCAACAGTGTAGATGAAAATATATCAAACAATACATGGATCAAGTGAATAAGTCAAAGAGGAGGCGGAATTTGCTCAAGGACACCCCTCTAAAGTGAAATGTCACAACATAACATAAGATATGACATCATACATCATAGGAGATGGTCACTAGGGTATTAATTCACCCTAGGTCCCTTTACAACTTCATAATATAATATATAACAATGAAATACATCAATAGCCAATTACAGGGGGGACCCCTTAAGGGGATTTCCTCATTGGCTGAGCCATAAATAAATAATACAGACATCTGTTGACTGAAAAATATTGGAGGACTATATGAGATATTGAGAAAAATCATCTACCAAAATTCAGTGATTTTCTAGTTTATTTTTTGTTGGGACAATCTATGGAAATTGATAAATCCATCATAACTCCATCCAGGGTGCAAAATGGGGAAAAATAACTACTTTGGATGATCTGGAGACATATAATAATCGTATAAGTGAATAATCATACCTCCTGGAATAATGCTCTGATCTAGGAGGACCAATCATACTTCTATCTGGAATAAAAAATGATCATCTAGCCAATAAATAAGTGATAATAATCACTTTTCTGGAAAACCAGGGACAAAATATAAAAACTGAGAATATAGTATTGGTCCTATCATATTTGGAACAAATATTGACCATGTTGTATTTTTGAGTCACTGCCTTAGGAACCGTGATTGACTTGGTCAACTAGGTTGACCACGTCAAAGTAGCCAAAATCAAGGTGAGATACTGTACCAATATGATCCTGCAATATTCCAATGTAGGAGATGCTCCAATGGTGTATATAAAAACCCAACTTGAGTCATTTATTCATAATCATGGTGACCAACAATAATAATAAAATATACCTTAGCTTCTGAAAAATCTTAGAGTCCTCTAGAAATCTATTTGTACATTGCATACTTACAAAGTGTAAAAGATGTTCTATAGATGGATGATTATGGAAGAACAAGGATAAGGAAAAAAGGGAAATGACTTTGACTGAATTTCACTCAGTGATCTATCCGACTGATAACAAATATACTCTACCAAGGTGACATATGTATGACAAATAGCAATAGGAGACAGAGGTGCCTCGTAGATGGGTGAAGTACTTAGGTATGCTTCTCTCAGACTCTAAAAAGTTTTCCTTTGCAACTTTATTGCAATATAGGTCAACCTTCAAAGGAAGGTGCCCTGAATATGTTCTGGGCTCCAGTACTGACAAAGACCAAGTATTTTGAGACTAGTCTCACCTTCTGTCCCTATGGTAACCATTGAGCCGAACACTATACAAAGAGTGAGTGCTCATCCTTTGACCATAGACCTCTTCAACATTTTTCTCAATTCATAAGATGGTAGCCAGCTTAGAAGAGTAGGTGTCCTGAAATCCTTCCGAGATTCTAGTAAATGACTAAGGCATAGACCCTCTTCCAGGGAGCAGTCCATAGCCCCAACAGGTTTTCCTCTCCCTGGAGCCCATAAGAGGAAAAATTAAGCCTTACACTATATAAGGAGTGTTTTCTCAATACCTTGGCAAATAACTACCTTTTTTTCAATATTTTATACTTTTTCATCCCTTAGATATAACTTTTATGCATTCTGATGCTTTAGTATTTAGCAACACTGTTATGGTGGAGCATTTGTTTTGAGGACATAAGGAGGACAACCCTGTGAACCCATCCACACAGGCTAGGACACATAATTCTTAGCCCGAGACAAATAAAAACATGGATTCTATCATACATGGAGGTTAGAATGGGGAAAGGGTCTTCAATCTCACAAGTCTCCATCAGTCTTAGTCATGGGTTAAAAAAAAGTGGATGAACTAGATGGACGAGCAAAGATGTTATTGATCCAACCTAGCACTAAGGATTACATTTTTGTTTAAGCATGGCATGGCAAATAATATTCACATTGTATTCCTTGATCAATCATAACACAGGTTAGAGAAATATAAAACATATAAGCATAGGTCACCATAATCATCCTAACATGACAAGCACAGGTGTCTGAGATACATCACAGAGAAAAACTAAACCAAGGAAATATACCTAATCTCACCATGTATACCTATCTCCAACTGATAATGTCGTATGTGATTGTGTGTACCAACTCATGATCTGTTGCTCTACTCTAATGAACTAGATCACCACAAAAATCATCTCAACAGACTCCTGAATCTCAGTCATGGCAAGGAAAATATCAAGAACAAGGCTCTAAAGTGGAATGAAGCTGTAGATATCCATGCTAATACCCCATGTTAAAGTATCTCAAAATAGAAAAAGAGACAAGTCAGCATGATGTATCATGGAAGCCTAGCTGAAAATGTATATGTGATAACATCTGGCTCCAACTGGGACAAGTGTTGTAATGAAGAGAGTGCTTGAGAACCTCAGAGATTTCTGGACTGTAGCACCATCAGCAACAAGCAATCCATCATATCCTAGCACATCCAACATTCTACTTCCTCCCCAAGTATTCACATGTGACCTACACACATGGAAGCAATAACAACCAAAGCAACATGTATGGGAAAAATATATGTGTAAAACAAAATGATAGGAAATAAGTGCTGAAAGTAAAATGATGAAATATAAATTCTAATCTACTTAATTTAAATGTAGAAGATAAACAAATAGCGAAAATGCTCAGAAACTAGAAGACTGATGCATCACTCAGACATAAATACAAACTCAACTACTACTCAAAAGAGCTTTTTATCCTACTACCCTACCCTAACCAATTAAGCAAGTGCTAAGTAAAATGATTGATCCAATGTAACCACTTGCTAAAATGATCGATTGTTCTTTCTTTACAATTAATGACCCAACAAGCCAGAGATGTTTTAGACGCAACATATATGAAAATTGAAACCATTCTAAGTTATTGTTTGAAATTCAAAGAAAGATATGGAATGAAATCCTTCCAAGGCTGAAATTGACTTTTGGGAACCTTATCCATCAAGATACCAATAGGGTCATAAAAAAAATGAAAAATTGTTCTTAATGGAAGAGGACACTATGATTCATGATTCAGCCACTTCAAACAATTCTTTGTTCTCTCCTCTACGTGAGTACGTAGGACACTCAATTCTATTCACTCCAGGAAAAATGGAAAAACCATATGGGAATACATCGTAATGTGATAAAATTGAAATTGACCCCTCTTGTTGTTTGAGAATGGAGAAAAGATGAAATTTTATTTTATACACCCTCTCCAGCCAGCCGTAAGACATACTTACAAATTGAAAAATATTATTTGTTAAAGACGACTGAGAAGAGACATGAAGTGCCTTTTTTTCAATTATGTGACAATGCTCAGACTTTTGACTAAAAAATTCAAAAGTAACAACTTGATTGGAAGACAAACCCATATAAGAAGAATCGAAAAGTTGGGATGGGAGGGTGGATTGAAAGTTTTTTCCCGGAATTGGAATAATTGATCTCAAAATTTGATGAGAGTAAAAAGCTTTCAATTGAATTCTAGGAATGATTGCAAGATTTGAAGCAAGGTCAGGATCCATATATTGAACCAACACATCCTGATCAAGGATTGGATAAGGAATTTTATCAATACTATTAGAACAAATATGTTCATTTACAATCATATCAAAATTATCATGCAATTTATATTCAAAAGAAGTCAAGTTATTCTCAACATTTTCTTCTTCTGTAAGGATATGATGAAAATATGAATCAAAATACGTATGACTTGAACATTGACCTAAATTATTATCAAGCAGGAAATGATTATGGATTTTTGCTCTAGAAGGATCTTCAATGGATTTACATCTTAGCGAAACAACTATGGATGAATGATCACCATGTTCTCCTTTTTTATCTATGCCTTCTTGAGGAAATGACAAGATGCTAACATGTTCCCCTTCTATATCAATATCAAATTTATAGTCCTGAAAGATCGACATTTTCTCATCATTATTTTCTTCCATCGAAGAGTCATTCAAAGGCATTGCCATTGTTGGATCGGGGGAGGAGGAATCAATTTGATACAAAAAATTGTCAGTAATTTCACTATGGTTATCTTGATCATCTTCATCAGATTGATTCTCAACAAAGACAATCATTATTTGGTGGCATGGATTCATTAATGCTTTTACCCCACTATTCTCTTAATAACTCAATGAACATGTCGTATCCAGTGATGGATCCTAGTGCTAACGTATACAACCAAGAATTTGAATTACCTTCTAAGGATTCACCTAGGCCTCGCATATAAACGTCTTCATGCTCTGCACCATATTCTTGCATATAATACCAAACAACATCTAAGTGTTTTTCAATTGATTCGATTACATTTGCATAACAAGGAAACCCTTCACTGTATCCTTTAGGCATATGATGAGGTGCCCCAGGAGTTTCATAGAATTCAAATGCAGAAGGTTTATCTTATTTCCTAACGACTCTATTTATTTGCGTATGGTACCTAATAGGATTACAAGGATCATTCATTTGATGATTACTCACTAGTCCACTTGGGATGGTTGGGAAATATTTATTGTGGGGGTGAGAGAACTGGAGGGTATCATAAGGATCGTGATAATTTGATTCATACCCATAATCATGGTCACGATCATCCTCATACCAAGAATCTGACCTCCATCTATCCATTTCGTTTATTTTCCTTCTAGCTTCATTTATACGTTCATTTAATTCATTCATGCGTCGGATAAATACATATGAATTCATCATGATCTATGGGATGGGTTCTCTTCTCAGTGGAGTTGCGTTGTGGAGTCTCTAGGTGAACGAATTGTCATGTTAACCAATGGATAATGTCGTAGGAGAGGTAAGTGAAATTCATGCAATGATTGTAAATATTAAAAAATATAAACTGCAATCACTAAAATTAGACCAAATGTGATATGAATGATAAAATATGTAAGTACATTCCCAATCACTGAAGGAAAAATAGATCAACCAAGGTAAGCCTCTACCTCCTTGGCAACGATGCCAAATATGTTGGAAAAGAAAACAAAAGTAGAGCTTAAGGATAATTTTCAAACTAATTTAAGCCTCTACCTCCCTGGAAATGATGCCAAAAATGTTATCACATATCTTGTATTTTCCCCAAAAGAAAAATCCTATACAGGATGGCAAAGGGGACATGCAACCAAAGAAGTGACCTACGAAAACCCTAACCCCCAAAATATGGATGATTGTCATGCTGGTTAAGGATTTCTTTGCTTTATGTGACTAGATAATTCCAAGTGACAAAGGGGGAGACCCGGATCAATCCTAAAAGGAATGACCCAAGACAAATCACCAGATCAGACTCCTATCGGAGAATTTGTAAGGTGAGTGTCCAAAACCATAGATTTAAGGAAAAGCCACAAATTAAGGATATCTAAGTGTGGTGGTTATTCGAGGTTGGAAATTTCACTCAGGTAATTAAAAAAGAGGGCTTGCAAAAATTGAATTCAGATCTAGGATTTTAGTGTGCTGGTTCAAATGATCAAATTCGGACCATGGGGGATTTAAGAAGAAAATTGAGAAATATCCAAGACGAATATGATATCGACAATTATGGCTTCCTACACACTGCATGGGATAAAATATTTGATAATGAAAAATACCCAAAAGAAATTGGACAAGAAACAGAGGGAAATTGGCTGACTTGTTGAAGAAGGGTGTTTTATCCCAGATAGAGACTAGTGCTTGAAGAGGGGAAAAGGATTCCAAGATATAATTTTTTGAGGGAGACAATATTTTTTAGTATGCCACACAAAACCCATATCGCAGAATTTTCATATTCCCATTGCAAATCGATCCGGTGATTTTTCCTAATGCTAAATGAGGGTTTTTCAGTGAAAAATATTGATGGGCAATGCATGAAAATCAAAAGGTGGAGAGATTACCTGAGAAACATACCGGAATCATTTTTGATGACCTCCTTTATAACAAATAATTCCTTTCTTAAGATCAAATAAGATTTCCGGACAAGCTTTTGATGAAGTGTTGCTTCTGCTAGTGTCCCTAGTGCTCATGTTTGCTTGGCACACCTAGGAAAATCAATAAGAAGGGAAAATAAATGGGAAACATAAGCCAAAAGAAGTACAAGAAGTACAAGAAGAAAATTGTTCTCGGACATCTTATGACTAAAAATTGTTGGAGGACAGTTTGAGATGCTGAGAAACATCATCTGCCAAAATTCCATGCCATTTCCTTGACCCAGGAGGCCAATTCGATTTTTTCAGTGAATTTCTAGTTCATTTTTTGCTGGTACAATCTATGAAAAGTGAGAAATCCATCATAACTCCATCCATGGTGAAAAATGGGGGAAATTGACTACTTTGAATGATCTAAATACATAGAAGAATGGTATAAGTGACTACTCATACCCCTTGGAACACTTCTCTGCTTTAGGAGGACCAATCATACTTCCATCTGGTATATACAATGATCATCTAACCAATAAATAAGTGATAATAATAAATTTTATGGAGAGCCGGGGCCAAAATCTCAAAACTGTGAATACAATATTGGTCATGGGCATGTCTAGAACAATTGAGCCACTGCCTTGGGAAACATGATTGACTTTCTCAACTGGGTTGACTAGGCCAAAGTAGCCAAAAACAAGGTGAGATACTGTACCAGTATGATCCTGCCACATTCCAAGGTAGAACATGCTCCAATGGTGTATATCAAAAACCAACTTGAGTTAGTTATTCATAATCATGGTGACCAACAATAATAATAATAAAATATACCTTAGCTTCTGAAAAATATTAGAGTCCTATGGAAATCTGCTTGTAGATGCCATACTTACAAAATGTAAAAGATGTGTTATAGATGGGTGATGATGGAATAATAAGGCTAAGGAAAAAAGGGAAATGACTTTGACTGAATTTGACTCAGTGATCTATCTGACTAATAACCAATATACTATACCAAGGTGACATATGCATGACAGATAGCAGTAGGAGATGAAGGTGCTTCACAGATGGGTGAAGTACTTGGGTATGCTTCCCTCAGACTCTAGCAAGTTTTTCTTTGCAACTTTATTGCAATATAGGTCAAACTTCAAAGGCAGGTTCCCTGGAAACCTTCTGGTCTCTAGTATGGATAAATACCCACTATCTATAGACTAGTCTCACCCTGTGGCCCTATGGGGACAATTGAGCCGAACACTATACAAAGAGTGTGCGCTCATCCTTTGACCATCGACCTCTTCAATATTTATCGTAATTCATAAGATGGTATCCAACATAGAAGAGGAGGTGCCCCGGAAATCCTTATAGGCTTCCAGTAAATGACTAAGTCCTAGAATCGCTGCCAGCGAGGAGTCCATAGCCCCGGTGGATTTTCCTCTCCCTGGATTCTGTGTGGAGGGAAAATTGAGCCTTACACTATACAAGAAATGAGTGCTCAACCCCTTGGCCATTGACAACTTGTTTTCAATATTTTATACTTTTGCATCTTTTAGATATAGATTTTATGTGTTCCGATGCTTTAGTGTTTAGGAACATTGTTAAGGTGGAGCACTTATTTTGGGGACTTAAGGAGAACAACCTTGTGAACGCAGCCACACTAGCCAAGACACATACTTCATAGCCCAAGACACATAGAAACATGGAGTCTACCATACATAGCGGTCATCATGGGGAAAGGGTCTTCAATCTCACAAGTCTCCATGAGTTTTAGTCATGGGGTAAAAACAAAATTCGATGAAATAGATGGATGGGAACAGATGTTATAGAACCAGCCTAGCACTAAGGATTACATTTTTTTTTAGCATGGAATGTGAAACAATCTTCACATTGGATTCCTTGATCAATCATAACACAAATTAGAGCAATATAAAAAATATAAGCGTAGGTCACCATAATCATCCTAACATGACAAGCACATATGTCTGAGATACATCACAGATACAAACTAAACCAAGGAAATATACCTGATCTCACCATGTACACCTGTCTCCAAATAATAATCCCCTCTATGACTGTGTGTACCAACTCATGATCTGCTGCTCTGCTCTAATGAACTAGATCACCACCGAAACAATCTCAATGGACTCTTGAATCTCAGTCCTAGCAAGGAAAATATCAAGAACAAGGCTCTGAAGTGGAATGAAGTTGTAGAGATCCATGTTGATACCCCATGTAAAAGTAGCCCGAAATAGAAAAAGAGATAAGTCAGCATGTTGTATCATGGAAGCTTGGCTGAAAATGTATATGTGATAACAGGCGTGTCAATCTTAATCTCAGCCAAGAGACCCGAGTTTCAAGTCCATACGGACTATAATGTGCACCATCATCTACCGCCATTTCTTCTGAAAGGAAAATTCAATCATGACATACTCACCTAGATAGTCACCCAACATTCTGAAATGGTCCTCTTTCCAATACTCCATAGGAAATCTAGGTAACCTTACCCAAATGAGATCTGTCTCCGAAACCTCCCTCTTTGCATCGAAAAATAGAGACCAAATATTTATATCCACAGGTATACCCACCATGCACCACAATTTGTTCATTACCCAATAAACATATGTCTTAGAACCAAACACAAAAGTAAACCATGCTCTCACAAAACTTGTAATTCTTGGTATTTTTGAAATGTGGTTACCCCATGAATCAGTGGCCCAAGAGATCAGAAAGGGCATACCAAAACTCCTCCCATGAGCCTTTTCCACAATAGTATGCTCAGAGAATTCCACCACCCAATCCATGTCAACATATGCACCAAAAACTAGCTTGTTAGCTTGTGTTTGCAACCTTATGAACTTATTTTTCTTATGATTCTAGACTCTCTTCGGACAAACAAAAAAATGGGGAAAAAATAGGGGAAATTCCTTGAGAGCTTAGAAGATTTGTGCTATAAAACCCCAAACCAAATCGCTCTCCCTCGACCCAGATGGGAGCCCAATTTCCACCGTCTCTGAATCATGCACCACTGGGTACATGGCAAGAGAAAGAAAAATACTTGGGGAAAAAAATTCCGAACCACTTGATGGAGAGAAGGTACCAACTGTCAGAAACCCCAAGGCTATAAGGAAAAATCTCATGACCTCCCCTATTGTGACCAAAGGTAACTCTAGAAGAGACCCCAAACCAAGATCCAAACCACCACTAGTTTCTACATGCCCCCGTCAGCAAAAATGGAGTCACCCTCAGACAGTAATGGTAAAGTAACCCCCACCAAGCCAAAAAACCCAGAAAAGGATGATTCCAAAGAGTTTATTGGAAAATCAAGAATATTTAGATCTCCCTTAGGAGTCGGATAAACGTTAGTTGACAGATTAGCCATAAGATCTGGACCCCTCTGTCACCTATGTCCCCATCAAACCAGATGCATCACCCTTCCCCATATCCAGATAACTAAAAATAATATTCTGAGGAAGAGTGTCAGAGGAATAGTCAACTTCCTGCTCCTCCATAACTCTATAAGTTCCTCGCCTTCCACACCCGCAACCCAGAACGTGAGTAGTAACTCCACCTCCAACCTCTAGAAAACCGTGACCAGTTAGTTGTTCTCTCCCTCACAGTCACCCTATTGTCTTCCCCAACCATCTCCATTGATGGCCAAGACAAACCCTAGCCCTGCCGCTTTCACCATCCACCCTAATAGTTCACCCGATCCACATTGTATTCATCATTGAGAGAGAGAGAGAGAGAGAGAGAGAGAGAGCGTGTGTGTGTACACACACTGAACTATTATTATTTACCATAAAATGATTAATTTAAAGAAGGATCGTTAAGGTTTCATGGGAAGGCGATACCAAACCTTAGTGCATATTAGAAATAAAAAGGTAAAATATATTATAAAAGAGAACACGGTTTTTAATGTGAAGTCAATATCTATTATAAAAATATTTATGTACAATAAAATATTTAAAAAGAGTAGTTGCTTCATATAAGGGAAGTATGCATTTAATGGGCAAAACATGCAATATTCTTCCATTCTTCCATTAGGTTTTTAGTTTTATCAAGTGGAAACATGACAACCTTACAAAGAAAGAGGTTGGAAACGAGCCTTTGGAAAACAACATTCATTATTTTTGTCTTGAACATATTTTTCCCATGCCATAAAGAGAGGGGAGGGAGGTTGCCTCAGCTATATGGCGTGACAACCATGGATGTACATGAGTCTAGTTCCACCAACATTATTCGTCTCTTTATATAATTTCATGCATGATAAGTACAGAGTGAGGAGAACTCTTAGGGTTTTTCTTGAACTTAGAGATTTTGAATCCACTTAAAATTAATGTGGGTGGAAGGAGATTTTGAATCCACTTAAAATTAATCTGGGTGGAAAGAGGAGCAACAACTTTTTTCTTCTTTACATGTAGTCGTAAAGAGGGAAATATTGAAAAGATAGTTACTAAACAACATAATCCAATGCCACACCCCCTTCTTGATACCCTCGATGATAAATGAGAGATCCCAAGTTCCTAGAACGATCTATGACTTTTTCTAAAAAGTGTTGGAAACAATAGAATGGAGGAGATATGAGTCTTTGCATGTGCCATCCAAAAGGGAGAACTCTATGAAGGGCGACAAGAGACAACTTCTCAAATAAGATTCAGCATTACATTCATACCCTGTCTGATGTGTTTGATGAGATAAGTATATATTCCTTTAACTATTTACACATTTTACTTTGTTACCGTTAAAGAGAATGGAGTAGTCCCTACAGAAGATAGCCAAGGCTTTTATCCATTTTGCTTGACACCTTAAAATATGGATCAACTGTCCCGTAATTGTTATCTGTTAAAATAGTTTACCTACCTTCAACTGAATATGCCTCCTGAATCTCAAGAAGATAGCCAACTCGCTCTGTAAGAAAACCAACATTGTTCCTTAAAAATATATATACACATTATGTAACTATTGGCGAAGGGAGACCTGTTTGAAAATAACCAACTTCTCTTTACATTCTTGATGTATTTCTTAATATTTGCAATTAAAGGTTGAATTTCCCTTGAGGAGTTGGCCCTCTTAATATTCTTATTAAGAGAAATAAATTAGAATAAGTATGACAAGCGACCAACTTGATTTCACATCCTTTTTTCTAAACTCTAATATCTAATAATGTGTTGGATTATTTAAAAGCGAGGACAGAAATGAGTTAAATATTTAACAATGTATTGCGTTATTATACCTGCCTCCGGCTGGTATATTGTAATCGGTCGATTTCAAACCCCGTTGACTTTGCCTATTACCTGGTGTATTTTGGCGCTGTTTTAAAAAATCAAACCTGTTTTCCTAAGTATCACTTTGGCGTTTGCAAAATATTTTATTTAATTTTGTAAAAAATCTCATTTTCTAGACAGCTGATTGGTTGAGAGGCGATGATGTCAACATCGGGGTTTGGTATCTGGATTTCACTCGACATGTGGCAAGATGACATCATAATCTAAAATTAAAAAATTAAAAATTATATGCCATCGCCATGTGTCAGGCCCTCGCCATGTCTCAGGTCCGACTAGTCCCACGAGTCGTAGGCTTTCCAGGGTTCGAACCCGCGGAAGGAACAGAAGGCGAATCCACAGGGGGAACGCCAAAGTCCGATCCTCGACAATGAAGCTCCAGGTCTTTTCCAGGTCTTTTCATTCTTGTCCATGAATAAGCAAACACAGGTTTTTCTCATGAATAATATGCTTCATTAATTTGTTCTTCCATTGTCTTTTTGTTCTTCTATTGTCTGAATACTATAAAT
>LPNX010608932.1:50660-63887 GCA_001517045.1 Pseudotsuga menziesii
ACAAGCAAAGTGCATCCTCTAGTATAAACTAGGATATTCTTCCAAATTATTAACCACACTAGATTACAATATATGCTTAGAAACTAGCATCTTAATCATTCAAAACGTTGCTTTAAATTCCACTATCCTTATGTAATGGATTGATGTGGAACATCACGTGTTGAATTACAAGTTTTATAATTTTCTTTTAAATTATAATATGTTAGAGGAGAAAGGAGGTACCAATGGGTAGGATAAACTATTCTCACAACAATGATATTAATTTATAGTCTTATAAACTATTATTTCTCATTTCCTATTTATGCTAGTCTATAAAGAAACTTGCATATTTTTATAACATAAGTCAAGAATATTACTAGAAGTATGTAAGGAAGCTTGAATATGCTTTTTTTATGCTACATTGCAATAACCTATATCGTATTTAAATGGACATTTTTTAATTCAGTTTTGTTTTAATTTCTTTCAAATTGTAATTATATTTGTTTTATCATATATTTTTATAGCAAAATTATCCTATTGCTATATATTTTCAATCTCTTCTTAGGAGGTAGGTACTAAGCAACTTTGTTGCTTATTCCACTTGTTTAAAATCGTGGTTGCATGAGTTTCATAAATAACGTGTTGGCTTATTTAAAAGCAGAGTGTTAAATGGTTAAGTATCAAGATGGTTTTTTAAGAACTCAAGTTACATAATAAATGAAAATATGATTTAGTTATATGCGATGAGCCAAGAGCTTTGTCCTTTCATTAATATGACAGTTTTTTATCAAATGTGTATCGTTCCTTGCTATTTGTGTGTCAATAATTATGTTTATTAAGGAACGGAATCAAATGAAATAATAATGATGAAAGGATTCGTAGTCAAATGAGTTTGATGATTCTTTAAACATGATTTTCTTTAAAAAACAAATCCTACTTAGAGGATTTCTGAGAGGATTTGTTTGTTTCCCAACTATGGTGTGTTGTCTTGGTTAGAAAACATACACCATATAGAGAGCCAAAGGGTTACGAGTAAAGCTGAAGTTAAGCTTTCAGTTACCTTCGGTTGGTCAAGTTATCAGATAGGATAAATAATTTTTAGTTGTTTATATTATGGTTCATCAATCTTTGTAAATAATTAATGATTGTTTCTTTCTATATAACGGGACTAATGCAATTGTGTAAGAGTTCTTCCAATTTATTTTAGCTAGTAAGAAATGATATGTTAAGTTTCATTTATAGTGTTGACAAGCTGTGAATTAAATTTCATAGATATATTATATTGTAATAGCCCTTTTATTGAAATGGGCATTGAAGTTATCTTACCCTCTTCGAAATAAATTAAGGTCCTAGGAATGATTTGAAATTCTAAAAGAAGACTCTAACAAAGAATATGATAGAATAGACTACTAGGATTTAATCTTGAATTGTCGATTCACTCTTCTCACTTATGCATGTTGAAAACTAAATAAATTTATGATGCAAGGTCAATACAATTTGTTTATTTCCTAGTTATGAACTCATTACAATTATCTTGGTTTAATGATTTTCAACATTCTTGTGATCGTGTAGTGAGCCTATGAAATACTCTCTTATAACAGGTATATAAGCAAGATATGATATGTGAGAATCCTATTTTGGATATTGTCATGGTGTTGAAATAATGTTTGAGCACTACAATACTCTTAATATATAGCCAAGTATGCATAAACAATGGATTCAAGTTATTTTATAAAGGTGAAGCCATATAATATCATTATTTGAAATAGGATATGTAATTATTATCAAAATACTTGAATTGAGGGAATGTTACTGTAGTTAACTTATACTAAGATAATGTTTTACATAAGTAAGCAGTTGAGAATGTTACTCTAGTTCATGTTATACTAAGAGAATGTTTTACATAAGGAAGAAGTTGGGTAATTAGCATATTCATGGAGTAACCATGCTCCTCATATTCTTAGATGATTTGATATTATTAAGTCTTCAAGTAAGCTATTGAAGTTTATTTAAATATTAAGATTAAGTATTTACTTAAGAATACTTAAGAATATTTCAACTGTGACAACAAGACCTTACCAAGTTAACAATCTTAAGTCCTTCCATAGTGCTTCTGTCGATTCCACTAAACCATGTTCATATTCCCTTTTCATCGAACAAATCCCAGGATAACAACCTGGAAGAGAGTAACTCCATCGACAACACTTGTGATGCAAGTGAGCTCTCACCCGAGATATATACGGGGACAACCAAAACCTAGTTTCTATGATTATGGAATGGGATTTCGTTCTCTCGACATTAACAAGACACTTGACTAAAATAGAGGGATGAATTTTCATCGACCCATACAAAAGAAGAAAGTAGGCCGATTTGTCGACACATTCACAATATGTAACATATACATAATTAAAGAATGTCTAAATAATTGTCATCAAAATTCCACAATATTATATCAATATAATTGCGACGAACTCATAAATATTGAGAAAACAATAAAGATTCACACACATAAGACACATGCATCATAAACACACATATTTAATATGGAAACTCATACGGAAAAAAACAAAAAAGTTCTCTTCATCTGGCATGAGTAATATTTGGAACATTTTTGGTCTTTGCACTTAGCTTGTAGACTTCTCTCATAATCTTATTTACAATGGATGAGTATTCCCTGTCTTTCTCATAATCGCATGTATTCTTTCTTCTTTCTATTGACCTCCCTACCGAGATCACAAGTCGTGAAGGTCATCCACACACAACTCACACATCAACATGACCACTTTCCCTCTTTTCTAACAATGAACGAAAATATGTATGACCTGACTATCACTCTATCTCTCTTACTTTTTTAGACTTCCCTACATACAATATGGGTCGACTACTTCTTACAATTCTTAATCCAACCATCAACTAGTTCTCAACTGACTATCGACTAGTTTCTCTAGCTAACCCAATTAATCATGTTACAGTAATAAAGGTGCTAATGACACTGGTTACAATCATGCCCATTCCCTAAATACACTATTTAGTGTAACGTTAGTAATCGTTACATTTATGGTTTCCTTAAAACATGTCGAATTCCCAGATTCGACTTACTTGTCTCATTTTCTATCGTGACATTTATCACCTGATGACCGTATTCTTCATAATTTCGACAAAAACTGGTATGCACTTTCCTAGTGCCAAAATCCCCCAACACTCACTTGTGGCTCGTCTTGATCCAATTCATCCAAATATTGATCTTGGATCAATTTTATGTAGAAAATCCTCATAGATATTCATCATCTCTTCTACTTCTCTCTCCATGTATTCTTTAACTTTCTGCATTTGTTCTACAAGTTCAAAACTAATATTCTCCAAAATTTCAACTCCTGTCCCTATGAGAACCTATCGCACTCGCTCATGGACTAGGTGGATGGTTCCTGTAACTTGATCTTTATCGGAATGGAGCTCTAGGAGATATTTTTTTCATCATTGTTGGTGTGTACACAGTTTGGAAACCTGCTACTCTAATCTTTTGAAGTTAGTAGCCTTGCTCATCTTCTCGACCAACGAAAACTGCTAAAATTATTTCCTTAGTTTGATCAAATTTTCCTTTCCAACTCTGCATCATCCATTAAGGTTTGCCATGACTAAGAAACCTATACATATGATTTGCGACAAAGTTCCTCAGCCTCCTGAATATTTTTTACAATTTCAATTACTACCTTCTGTTGTGCTTCCAGTACCTGAGGGGGTGTATCGGGAGATAACTTCACTTTTAAATATGTAATTCATTGGTGGAGGTTGGTAGATACCTGCCCATGTCAAATAAATTGGGCATATAGGAGCATATAAGTAGTATCTTCGTCTTCGAAGAAATCATGGAAGCCGAGCATGATAGCTTGTCGAAATCTTTACCTGTCCACCTATCATTTCTGTGATTTATACTATGTCTCTTTCTCTTTGGTTTTAAGCAATGTGATGGTAGTATTTGAATGTTTGATTTTTTCAAACACCACGTGCTTTCTTGCCTTCATATCATGTACTGCATCCTGCTGAATATTATGTAGTAGATACATAGGAATTAAAAAAAATTAAACACTTACATGACCAATGTATTTGGTCATGGATTTATGCTCTAGAATTTCCAAATCAAGTTCCTTACGAGACACTTGAATATTTATATGATGAGGCAGCGAGAGTACCCCAATAGGTCAATCCTCACAAGGGATAACTTCTTCATGTGATTCATTTTGGAACGTGTTAGCACTTATGGTAAATTTTGGAGACTTCTGCATAGGCAGCTGCACTATTTCTCCTGCAAAAGTTTGGATCAATGAAACTAAAGGGGGTATAGGAAAAAAACTTCCATTTCTGGTGATTTGGAGGTTGTTTGGGAAAATTTTCCTAAAATTGAATAGAGAAATGGGTTATCCCATGGTGTGCAATGAGAAAACCTCAAAAATATTGGTGTTATGACCCTACATCCTAGCTCAAACATGAAAATCCACTCATAGTCATCCAATAGTGAAGATGAATGGCGCATATCCATGGTGAAGAAAATTGACGGTTGATAATGATTTTGCCGAAGAGAGATGCGAGTTTTTTTATAGAGGTCTCACTTGTGCAAACAATATTAAATGAAGACAAGGATCAACCGTCGGATGATCAGGTGATGAAGATCAAAGGATGAGGAAAGCTTTCGCTAGGAGAACACGCGTGAAGAAATGAGCTCTAGAGGGGTGTGGAATCGGTTAGCCTTACCCTTTTTCAACTATCACATATTGGATGCTGTCTAAGATCAACGGTGGATGGGATTTCGCACAGCCAGCATACATGGAACATAGCTTGGGTCAAATCCACGAAAATATTGTAGGGCCTGCCTATTCCAATAGTTTAGATATTAATCAGTCCATTTATATGGCTAAGATGTGTTTCACGATTGAAACATGTATGATAGATAACACTGTGTGGGGATGTGAAGTAGTGGAGGCCTCGCACCTCGAAACGGTGGAGATCTGGCGAGGATCCGATCAACAGTCCTGTATGATTTCATGGTGAAAAGGTGCACAAAGATTAAGAGGACGAGGTGATGCGAAATATTGTAGGGCCTACACCCTCAGATGACAGAGATTTGGTGGAGGATAGATCGATGGTCTAGGATAGTTTCATGATGGAGACATGCACAATGGTTAACAAGGTGAGGGATCACAAAATTGGGAAGAGGACACATAGTTGAACGAGTGAGATCAGTCGTAGAGGATATCTACGGCCGTGGTTTGTTTCATAATTCAAAGATGGTAGGGAAAATAAAGAAAAAATGCTACGAAATGGAGATCGAGTCAGGTAACATCGACACCATAAATTTCATCCTCAAGTACAAAGACTCGTCGACTGGTGCATGTGACAAGGATGATGAGCACCATAATGATTAGGATGACCTTTACATGCAGTATGGTAAGGAAGAAGGGGCACTAAAAACAAGGGCAGGTCAATATCATCATGCTGAGGGATTGATGAAGTGACAAATATCAAGTTCACAAACCATGAGGCCACTTGAATTTGATTGCAGGTGAGGCTAAGGGTCATGTCCTCCATTGATATCATGATGTCACAACAGAAAGGGGTGGCATAGTTGGCACCTCCAAACAAGGAATCAGATCGAGAACCCACGTGACCATTCGTGTTGTCATAATGCTTCTTGATGCTAGTGTGTGTGAATATTTGATGGACTCATAGTTGAAATCGAATGCTAATGATGATTCAGTAACCATTTGGCTTGTTATAATTCCACAGTTGGATTTGTTCTAAGATACAGAGTGAATGAATACTGGTGAAGAACAAGGATGACTAGTTATTGTTTTGATAAGGTTCATGGGAGTCCTGATACAAAATCTGTAACGATTGTTCTCCTTGAGAAGTCTATTGTCCGATGTGTTTCATTGACCGTTGGGCGTTTCTTGGAAATTCAACCACGTCTGGGCCTTCATGCAAGAGCAGCTCCATCCATCGAGGTAAATATGTTCATTACATTAGGAATACCTTCTGATGCTAGTAAGAACCATATTATCCTAAAAAAATGCAGCACCACTGTGGGAGCAGTGCCACGAATTCCCGACCCAAAGGATATCCACAGAAGCCTCCGAACAAGGCCATGGACTTAATTACATCAATACATAGTATCCATTGCTAGGGACAACCAATATGAACGAATGTTTGGACTAAGGGAGAGAGGAGAGGATCTCAAAGTCATCCCCATCCTTGTTGCAAATTGCTAACTCTAATGAAGGTGATGACAACTCCAAAGATGTGTTGCACTCGCGTACCCTGGGGGAAGGATCTAGTCCAAGTAGCAAGGTCTATTAATCCAACAGTATTACCAGGCGATATAGAGGACACCAGAAAGAAATCCAAACAAAGAAGGAACATAAACCTTCCTGCAAGTTGTGAACACATGAAGAATGTATTCAAGCACATAATGAACATAAAGGTCAAAAGCAGAAAGGGTCACAAGGGTAATTTATCCTTCGCACAGGAAGATGCATGAGGCAACGACCTTTGTAGATATCTACGTCCATGATTGATCTCACAGGAGAACAAGTACAAAGAGGACCAGATACACGCTGCATTCCCTGGTAGGAGGAGAAATGAGTTGAGTTGAGACAGCAGGAAACCATTGAGGGTGATCCGAGCCATCATTGTCACCTTAAGCGAGCCTGCTACCTATCGATAGCATTACTGGATTTATCCAGTATGCTCAAGATTCCTTTTCCCTATTTTGTGTAAAAATCACGATGAGTGTGCCACTTCATTGCTGTCAAAATGTACGATGCTAGTTCAGGATTGATTCCCCATTTTGTAACCTATTTAGGATCTGTTTCGAGGTTATTCTCAGGTGCCATAACACTATAAATATAACCTCTTCAAATGAGAATAGGGGTTGGAAGGTTGACTTTATTTTCATACTTGTGAGGGTCTCTGTGCCCGGATTGTAGATCTGCAAACTTTCTTGGTAGCACTAATGAAAAATAATTCTCTATGTTTATGAGATTCATTATGGTGTATTTATTCAGTTTGTGTTTCCTGTTTGTATCATTTTCCATGTGTGTTAATTCCTGCTAATGCTTTCTATTTGTATGTAAGGAATATGTTTTATTAAGCGCTCCTTTCATGAGATGCAACATTCCTTAGGTGTTTGTAATGGTTGTTATGGAATTCACCCTTGTTAGATGCTCCATCTCCATCATTTCCCTTGTTTGTTGTTCTGCTAAAGGTGTTTCGAGGGGATTCATCCACAGATAGGTTCCCACTGGATGAACTGGAATTCTTCTCTGTTCTCCTACCACCACTTAAAGATATTTTGGCTGAATATTACACTTACTTTTCCTCAGAATGCGTACAGGAAAATAATTATTCATTGTTTGTTTTAATATCCTTGAATGGTTTAGACTATGACTCCATTTCCCAATCATTTTGATATGTGTCTATCTTTAAATATTTTAATCTACAAACACCATGTTCTTATCAGAAACTAGCCTTCTGTGAGGTGTTTAAATCCATATGTGTATGTGATTTTATTTATGTGACAAAGAGAGAGCCCTCTCTAACTGTAAGGCTAAACTATAGTCTAAAGTTGGGTTTGAAATGGTTATCCCTCTGATTTTCAACCACAACCATAGGAAAATTAGAGGGTGATAACATCTTGGCACCATTGTCAAGGACACTAATTGCTATTATCTCCTGGGGAAGAACAACATTGTTTCAGTTCTATGACCTAGTTGAGAAGTCGGTCATGGACACATACATGTTGTATTTTCTATGGAGACTCCACTAAAAGCATTTGAAGATGACTCCACTGGGAATATCGACCACCTAGAATCTGTAAAGATTCTCAGAGTTGCTATGGAGACCCTGCTAGGAAAATGAGCTCGATAAAACAACCCTAGAAAGAGCATGGTGAAAATGAGGTACTCCACCATAAATTTTCTTCAAGATATCTTGTGTTTCATAGTAGTTTTTTTCCTATCCTTTCTGAGGCTAGTTAAAGAATCTTTCCATTTTTTATTGCACTCGAAACAAAACCATGGGTTCACCCATGTATATCCTTCTTTAATAACTGAAAGAATCCCTATGTCCTATACATATAACCTTGACTAGAATATTTCAGTCGATCCACATAAGAAAAAGGATCATCCCTATTGAAGACTCATGGTGCCACAGTTGATATATCTGCTGATAATTCCCTCTTATCCGGCTAAGAGAGCCCTCCGCTTAACTATGAATTGGCCTCGGACGTAAATTCCACTATCAAAGAGTAGTTCGTCATCACGACCTACTCCCACCTCTTCAAATCTTAAACAACCTTCCTCAATTAGTTTTATAGTGCTTCATAGCTCTGATATAACCCAAAGGAAAGCTAAAAGGTTCTCCCCTACACTTCTCCCTGTAGTTATTCATGACCTTCTCCATTGGTATGCCCAAAAACTCAATCAATTTAATGGGGAAAAGGGGTATCCAGCTGAGGATAACTTGGGATGGTTTGTAGACTAGACTAACCTGGAAGAAGTAGAACATGAGGATGTTAAGGTCATACTATTTTCCCAAAGCCTTGTTGGAGAGGCACGGATATGGTTCATCAATATTCCATACAAATCCATCCTGTTCTATCAAGATTTTGAGGATTCTTTCAAGAGATAATGGGAAGAAAAGAAAGACTCGAGGAAGTTCTTGTCCCAATTCCATTCTATGAAGAGGGGTTAGAGAGAATTTGTCCATGATTTTTTTGAGAGGTTTATGAAAGTGTAAAATGCCATCCCTTCCCAGTTCAAGCCTCCTCATTTTCTCCCAGTTTCAATATGATGAGGCATTTGATAGTGAATTTGCCCTATGGATAAGTGAAATAAAGTTAGCCTCTCTAGTCGATATGATGAATGTTCCATAGAGATAGAAATTGACCTAACTGCTGCTAGAGAGAAAAGAAGAAAGAAGAGAGAGGAATGGAAGGATAAAGAGCCCATACACCCTGTTTCCTCTGTTTCACAAGAATCCAGGATAGATGTGATGTTGGAATCCATGGAGAAGTTGATGGAGAGGCTCAAACCCATATCCTATAAAGGATCAAGGACAACAGATAAGAGATCAAGACTTTGAGGGACCCCTCCCTGATATAAGGCATCAAATGATCCCTGAAAATCATCTATATTTTGAATTAAAGGATGAATCCAATTCAGATTCAATGGTCGAGGAAGGACCCTTGTGTGTTGAGAAAGCTCAAATTGCACATGAGGAGCTACACAAACATACACAAGCTTCTCTACTGGTGAAAGATGAAGAGGATAAACAACTAAAGATTCATTTTCCTTCTAATACTGCTTTCTAGGAAGATTTCAATGAATAGGAGGAAGGTAATTGTTTTCCATTATGCTTTGCCTCGTTTGATTTTCTAAAACAAAGATTAAGGGTTTCTAATCAAACACAAAAAATGGAGTTTAGGAATGATGCCATGGAATTTTTGGGAATGGATACTGAGGAGGGTGAATGAGTAGAATATGTTGCGCATTCTATTTTTTCTCTTTATGAGAAAACATAGGATCAACATATAACCATACAATAGGAGTACTTTAATTTGTTTGATGGAGAAAGCAGTCAGCCTATTGAAAATCTTGTTTGTGGGGGTTTTGAAGAAGATTTGAGTCCTCCAATGTATGATAAATATGGGGATAGCTACTCGAAAGATGGGTGTTCTAAGTGGGATGTCTCTTCTTGTTATTCCAATTTAGAACTCTAATATCAAGAAGATATTAGTTCACTTGATTTTATTAAAGATACTCCCTATGAAATGCATGAGGGAAAGAAGGTTTTGGGTTCTAGCCTTTGGATTTTTCATTAGCATCTCTTGCACGGTTATTTTGAAGAATAGTTGGACAGTATGCAGGGAAGGATACAATCGGAATAGCAGTATTGGAGCAAGTAGAGGACATGAATATTTGAAGACTTCCATGGATTATATGATCTAGTGGTCAAATACATGGGGTAGCCTTGTCATGGCAGATGCATAGCAGAATTTTCTGGAAGCAGTCATGACCCAGTGGCTAGGTATGAGGAGAATATTTGTAATGAGAATGGTGGCTTACCTATTTACAATAAATATCATATTTTCAATCATAACCTCCTACCATTCAATATGTCAATTTTGCTTTTGATCAAGCATGAGGAAAATATTCACTTATGGTATCATTTGCTTGATTGGATTCACTGGAAGTCAGAAGTTACTTGACTGGGCATTGATGCTCAGTAGGTAGGGTAGGTAGAGATGAATAATCTTGTCATGGTGAGCATTTCCTATAAGTAATTATTTCAGTTTTTTTTCCAGATCCCTTTGTGGGGTTTTAAGGAGATGAATGGAATCATCCCAATGAATCAAGCACGTGGGATACATGGTTCTTTGCTACCTCAAAGGGAGGATAGAATCCCCATCTTGGTGCCATTTTTAGCACTTATGATAAATTTTAGAGACTTTTGCATAGGCAACTGCACTATTTCTCTTGTAAAATTCTAGATCATTGAAACTGGTGGGGGGTATAGGAAAAAAATTTCCATGTCTGGTGATTTGGAGGTTGTTTACGAAGATTGTCCTAAAATTGAATAGTGGAATGGGTTATGCCATGGTGCAACATGAGAAAACATCCAAAATCATGGCATTATAACCCTCCATCCTAGCTCAAACATTAAAATCCACTCACAGTCATCCAATGGTGAATATGAATGGCGCATATCGATGGTGAAGAAAATTGACATTTGATAATGATTTTTCCGAAGAGAGATGCATTTTTTTATCGAGGTATGACTTGCATGGACAAGATTAAAGGAAGAGAAGGATCATCCGTCAGATGAGAAGGTGATGAAGATCAATGGATGAGGAATGTTTTCACTAGGAGAAGATGCACAAAGAAATGAGCTATAAAGAGGTGTGAAATCGGTTAGGCTTCCCATTTTTCAATGGTCACAGATTAGATGATGTCCAAGATCAATGGTGGATGGGATTTTTCACATCCAACATACATGGAGGATAGCTTGGGTAAAATCTATGAAATTTTGTAGACCCCCTATTCCAATGGCCCGGATCTTAAGTGAGCCAGATCTATGGTAGAGATGTCTTTCATGGTGAAATCATGTATGAGAGATAAGACTGTGTGGGGATGTGATGTACTGGTAGGCCCTGTGCCTCAAAATGGTGGATATTTGGTGGGGATCCGATCAACAATCCTAGCTGATTTCGTAGTGAAAAGCTGCACGAAGATTAAGAGGATGAGGCGATGTGAAATATGGTAGGTCCTACACCCTCGAATGGTGGATATATGGTAAGGAATAGATCGATGTTCTAGGATAGTTTCGCAATGGGGACATGCACAAAGGTTAACAAGGTGAGGGATCACAAAATTGTGAAGAGGCCACATAGTTGAATGGGTGAGATCGCTTGTAGAGGAGATCTACGACCATTGTTTGTTTTGTAGTTCAAAGATGCCAGGGGGAGCAAAGGAAAAGGATAGTGAAATGGAGATCAAGATAGGTAACATCGACGGCATAAATTTCATCATGCAGTACAAAGATTCATCGCCTGGTGTGTGTGATGAGGATGATGAGCACCATGATGATTAGGCTGACCTTTACATAGAGTATGGTAAGGAAGCATGGGAACTAAAAACAAGGGCAGGTCGATACCATCATGCTGAGGGATTGATGAAGTGAAAAATATCAATTTCGCAAACCATGAGACCACTTGAAGCTGATTACAGCTGAGGCTGAGGGTCACATCTGCCATTGATATAATGGAGTCACAACAGAAAGGGGCGGTGTAGTTGGCACCTCCACACAAGGAATCAGATCAAGAACCCACATGGTCGGTCATGTTGTCATCATGTTACTTGATGAAGGTGTGTGGGAATATTTGACAGACTCATAGTTGAACTCAACTACTAACGATGAGTCAATAACCGCCAGGCTGGTTATAATTCCATAGTCAAAGTTGTTCTAAGATATAGAGTGAATGAATACTGGTAAAGAACAAGGATGACTAGTTATTGTTCTACTAAGGGTTTTGGGGGTCGTGATACAGAATTTGTAACGTCTTTTTCGCTTGAGAAGTCTGTTGTACGATGTGTTTCATTAACTGTTGGGCGCTACTTCGAAATTCAACCACGTATGGACCTTCATGCAAGAGTAGCTCCAACCGTCGGGGTAAATATGTTCATTACATTAGGAATACATTCTGATGTTGGTACATAACAAACTATCATACACTAGAGTGTATCTTAAATCATTAAGAATATTGATCAAGGAATATCAAAAGGTGCTTTCTTTTGTCAAAAGATGTTTTTTTTTCTATTGGCTAGAATTGCTCACATCCTATTGAAAAATTATTTTTTATTGTAAATTAGTTAAATGAGTCCACTCACCGAAAATATTTGAGCCCGAAAAAGGAAATCAGGACAATTTTCGATAAAAAATATAAGTTAACTGGTCATTTTCTGAAAACAAGCATAGTCACCCAACCGAAATTTCCAACCCATTGTGAGTTTAACGTAGGCTAAGCGTATGGAGATTCGAAATTGCATTAAATTAGCACCGATAGTAATAGTCTTGGAAGTGTAAGACATGTCAGGAATGGGTGGCGCAATTATGATATGAGATTCCTTTATATCTACATGGTGGAATGAAATAAATGGAGCATCCATGATCGATTGAGCATGGTAGGTAGTTTCAAAAAATTTCATTTCTCATGAATTTGAATGAGTGGTTTTTATAACAACGTGTTAATTTTTGGACTGCCTGGTGTTTTGGACTACCTGGTACCCTGCAACATAACTAGACAAACATATAACATCATTCCGATTATGTAAAAACATCTTGTGGATACCTTCAGAATTTTAAATTGGCATAAGAAGCAGCATTACCTGATGAGACTCCTTTGGTGTGAAGTCTACCAACTTTGACTCATCCACCCAAAAGCATATTATTCTAACTCAGGTATGCCTGCACTGTACTTCATCCAGTCCCATCCTTATCTTATCCAGCAATGAAGCTCTTATCTATTTTGGGAAAGCTATTAAGTCGTTTGTCTTTCACTTGGTTTTTGACATTGTATTTTGTACATCATCTTCATGAATTTATAAATATTTCCACGTTCTACAACTAGTTCTTTTTTTTTTTTTTGGTTCAAAAAGTGCCCGATGTATGCATTTTTACAGAGCATTAGATTTTTAG